>CM060377.1:75949061-76549061 GCA_030545235.1 Helianthus tuberosus | reverse complement strand
GCGAAACGGTTCGGGTTCAATACGGTACAGGCTCGAAACGGTTCGGGTTCAATACGGTACGGGCTCGACACGGTTCGCGTCGAAACGGTTCGGTTCGATACGGTACGGGTCGAAACGGTACGGTTCGAAACGGTTCGCGTCGAAATGGTTCGGGTTCGAAACGGTACGGGTTCGAAACGGTTCGGGTTCGAAACGGTACGGGTCGAAACGCTTCGCGTCGAAACGGTTCGGCTCGAAACGGTTCGGGTTCGAAACGGTACGGGTCGAAACGGTTCGCGTCGAAACGGTTCGGTTCGATACGGTACGGGTCGAAACGGTACGGGTCGAAACGGTTCGGTTCGATACGGTACGGGTCGAAACGGTACGGTACGGTTCGAAACGGTACGGGTCGAAACGGTACGGGTCGAAACGCTTCGCGTCGAAACGGTTCGGCTCGAAACGGTTCGGGTTCGAAACGGTACGGGTCGAAACGGTTCGTGTCGAAACGGTTCGGCTCGAAACGGTTCGGGTTCGAAACGGTACGGGTCGAAACGGTTCGCGTCGAAACGGTTCGGTTCGATACGGTACGGGTCGAAACGGTACGGTTCGAAACGCTTCGCGTCGAAACGGTTCGGCTCGATACAGTTCGGGTTCGAAACGGTACGGGTCGAAACGGTACGGTTCGATACGGTACGGGTTCGAAACGGTTCGCGTCGAAACGGTTCGGTTCGATACGGTACGGGTCGAAACGGTTCAGTTCGAAACGGTACGGGTCGAAACGGTTCGTGCCGATACATTTAATGATTTTTGGATTTTTTAGAATTTTTTTGATTTTTAGATTTTTTTGAATTTTTTGGAATTTTTTTTATTTTTTGGAATTTTTTTGATTTTTTGTAATTGGATCAAAATGGCAACTGAAAACATTAGTGATTAAGTACAAACTGTTACAAACTGGGTTTTTGGATGGAGTTAGACAAAATGATCAAAATGGCAACAAAATGTAAAAGTCAGGGATCCAGAGGCGAAAAAAAAACTATTTGGACTAAAATGGCAAATTTGGACAAAACTCAGGAACTAAAATGGCAATTTACTCCTTTATCTTTAGAGGTATTTTAATGGATTGAATAATGATAACAAAAAATTATGCAAGTTGTGATTAGATGTGTTTTAAATTCATAATTAAGAGTTGTTTGGTTTTGAGCGTAACAAACAAATTTAGCATCTTTTAATATCCGTGTTACGGATTTAAGAATTTATATTACTAGAATTAATAATCAACAATAATAATTAGGTTAATATAAGTAGGCTATGTCACATGTTCCAACGGATCTATAAATTGTAATACGGTTATCATTCATGTCAGGTTTACATTTTAACCCAAAACTCCAACCGATCTTTAAATTGTAATACGGTTGTCATTCATGACAGGTTTACATTTTAACCCAAAACACAACCTATATTTTTATTTGTCAAAATCATCAACTCTAACTTGTACGTACTTAAAATCGGTAACTCGAATACGATCTATTTAACACAGTTTTTCCTAAACTTGTCAAACGTGTTAATTTACTTGATGTTTAATTAAAATCGTGTAATCGAGTTGTAAACGTGTTAATCGGGTTAGTGCGTTGTAAAAAAAGGTTTGGATGGTTCTGAACAAGTTAGCATATCAACCTGTTTAGTTAAACTGGTTTGTGGATTAGATGTTCAATTATATGAGACACCACCCGTTTGATTAAATAGATCAACCTAAATGTGACTCATTATTTATACAAGTTAGATATAACAACTCAAAATCTGATTTTTTTTATGTTTTGTTTCGGCTTGTGTTATTATAGGCAGTAAAGTAAGAAGAGACCTTGTATGTTTATTGCGTTTAAAAAAAGCATATAGTTTAAATAATTGGGAAGAATAATGTGTTATTACACTTGCATGGAGTAGAAGATATGGTCAAGGTTGATTAAGTATTAAATCCTATTAAACAATAAGAGTTTTCTTGTTACTTTAGAACTTTTGACATAATCAAAAAGGTATACATCCAATCGATAAAAAAAATCTAAGGATTATGTTATCATAAGATAGAAATAACTTATTCTAAAAACTCATACCACATAAAAAAATTAAACCATTTGGGCATTTGGTATAATGTCTTATTCTTGCCAAAAACGAACACTGTTTAATTTTAAATATGTGTAATTAATGTCATTTTAGCTATCAGAGTATCAATGTGATCCTTGTTATGAATTATTGAAAACAGACAATAATATATCACATTCCAAATAGTAATTTGATTGTATATATATGTATGCTGTAACACTCATCTCTTATTTAATGTAAATACACGATATATATATAGATACTACGATCATTTTATACCATAAGATCTAAAATTTGAGTATTAAAGTAACAAACATTAGTTTTCTACTAACTAATTTAATCATCCAAAAGTTGTTTAACAAACAAGTTACATCATAAACATTGTTTAAAAACGAGTGAATTTATGCGGAAGCTTCAAAAGTGTGTGTTCGGTTCTTCAAAAACTTGCTTGATAGTCATCCGTAATCCTTGAGTACCTAAAACTGAAATGTTTACATAAAACATTTGTATTAGAATGCTTAGAAATAATGCTTGATCGAAACTACAATCGAAGTGAATTTCAATATTTACGATTATACAAAATTTTTAAATATTCAGGCTTTACCGTAACTTACGGTTCTACCGTAAGTTACGGTAATCGATTTTCAGCAAAGGTCCACCGTAAATCAGTAGGCTTCCACCGTACCCTCCTGACCTCCACCGTAAGTTACGGTGACACCGTAACTTACGGTAGGTCCTGCACATATGAATTTTGGCTTTTTGTTTGTTTCACCTACACACTTTCCTCGAATCCTTGTTCTAACAACCAGCATTTTAAATTCTTGTGTTTTAATATATCAATATTTCATCGATACAATGAACAATTAAATCATATTACGAAGCAAAATCCATGCTTTATTTGATTATTCGACCCGTTTGGCTCGTCTAAGGAATCCTCCCATATGACGACTACCAACAAGTTCCAACCAATTTTGACCAATCATTCAATATAGCGACATCACCGCTTTAATTCAAAACAACCCTTATTCTAAAATTCAACTACGCATATTATAACCATCAACATTTACTTAATGTAACGGGTCAAGTTACATACCTTTAAAGCAAGCCCTTCAAACGTGCGTCCCCACCGGTTTGCCCGCTAGATGCCCCGGCTTCCTTTCCTATAGAGTTCAATCACCATATGTTTAGAACTCTTTTTGTTTCACATACATAACGCACATTTTGTCATACATCATAATTATGCGTTTTAACTTAGCAATTCAGTTTCAAGCCTTCTTTGAGGCATTTCAACAAACACTATAAGTGCTGAATTTTTATATCTTCCATATTCAAGTTCATAGCTTGCTAATTAGCTAACTTAACATCAATAAAGCCTTTATATAATATTTAAAATCATATTTTTCTGAAATCACTTTCTATGATCAAATTAGACTAGAATAATCATTCTAAACCCTAATGTTCATCTTCATCTTGTAAAACCCACAACCCACCTTCAAGGTGTTCATGGAATTTCCTGAAATTGGACATGATTTCACATGTAGTTGTCTAGGTTTCACTTCTAGACACCATATCATCCCTAATCTAACCAAATAACACACATGCAACATCTAATTTCAGATTTTCCAAAATCATGAGAAATTCAAGTTGAGAGATTTCATCAGATTTTACATACCTTAGAATCCTCTTGCGATGAGGATCACAATTCTAAGCTCTAATTTCGATTTCGACTTGGATTGAGCCTTCAATTGATTGATTTAATGAAGTTTCAGGGTTTTGAAGATGGGGTGTCGCCCCCTGCTCCTTCTTGATCAACCAGACACCTCTAAATGGGGTGTTTGGTTTATTTTTATTTGTTTTATCTAATTTAGTTTCAAATTTAACAACTAAGGCCCCTCTACTTTGTTCAATATATCATTTAGTAGCTTTTAACCCTATTATAGGCTATTTCTAGTCTTGTAACTAACTAGGTTAAAAATTCCTAGTTAGTAAATTCTCGTCTATTTATACTTTATAGTTTCAATATAAAGTTTTATATTTTCGGGGTGTTACATATGCATATGATATCGATCATTCAGAGATAATAGAAGAAGAAAATTCTTTGCAAACATATGAGCCCTTTTTGTTTGATCAGTTGTACACAAGAGTAGTTCTATTTTCACAGTGGTTTTATAACACGTTATTAGCACGAGAGCTCAAGCAGGAAGATCAGTAGAGCAAAGAAGTAAGTTTTTCATATGTATATATATATATATATAGGGTTGAGTTCATTTCAGAACTCTAAGTAACTACAGAACTTTCAGAACTCCTAATAAACAATCATTTTATATATAAGTTTTTGTATTTAGGATCTTTTTATCATCTATTATATGTATTTCTTTGATTACATACATGTTAAAAGTAGTTTACATATGTTTAATTGCCAAAATTATATATATGTGTCATAACTAATTACATATATGTAAAAAAACTAGTTTACATATGTGTAATTATAAAATTACATATAAAAAATGATAAAATTACTCTTAACATGTATGTAATCGTACAAATACACATAATAAATGATAAAATTATCCTAAACATAAAAATATATAAATAAAAAGATTGTTTATTAGGAGTTCTGCGAGTTCTGTAAATATTTATGTTTCTGAAATGATCCTGGCCCTATATATATATATATATATATATAATATGAATTCTATTATGAGTTAAAATCAGTGCAGGAGACCTCATACTATGGATATATAATAACTTTGGGACTACTAACAATCTAAATTTCTTTTATGCACCTAACATTTACATTCTTGTTATCTAACATTTATTTATGCACCTAACATTTACATTTATGTTATCTAACATTTATTTATGCACCTAACATTTATATTTATGTTATCTAACATTTATTTATAAAATCTAATGTTTAATAACGTTTATTTATTTATTATTGTGCATACTAATTATATATATATATCCGTAAATATGGCTATGCATATTTTACTATAAAATTACCAATTATTAATATCATCACTGTTGTTATCAGAACCATTTAGCAGTGATAATCAGCACGTTACCCACGATACCTACCAAATCTAATATTAGTTTAAACATTTTGTTTGTTACCAAAATTTTCAAACCTAATACAGTAAAACTATTTTCAAAGTGTATCATGGAAGCCTTAACCAAGCGTATTGTGTAAGCTTAATTTGTATCTATATAAGTAACCCACCACTCATGTAAATCCTCAAACCAACTGAACTTCTGATATAGTTCGACATATACCCAAAACAACTCATACTCAAATTCTATTTTGAACTCAAACAAAGCCCAATATTACTATCATGAATCTTCGGTTTTCTACCCATGCACACGCTGAATCTTCAAACGCAGCAGAAATTCGTGCCCAGATCGAAGTCCATAAATTTCTTCAGTTTGGGGATGTACGCACCCATACGAAATGTCTAACCCTCAGGAGGCTTAATGTTAATACTATTAATAGTATCGACTGGAACATAACGGGAATACTAGACATAGATGATCGACTGACGAGGTTACTACCAATTGGTTCACCATGGCGTCGTTTTTTTGACATCTTAGAACCTTCATACGATGAACTTGTATATGAGTTCTGGTCTACTTTTCATTTCACACGAAATAAAAACCTATCTGAGCCCTCTATCGATTTTAGACTGGGTAGAGAAACTTTTAAATTGTCATTATCTGAGTTCGCAGTACATTTAGGTATTTATACCATGGTTGCAAAAATCGCGACTAGCCGGCGATTAATCGCTGACTAGTCGCTAGTCGCCCATCAACTGAGTAATTTTCAGCTAATTAGTAAAAAAATCGCTAGTCGGCCTTAATCGGCCCTAGTCGGCCCTAATCGCGACTAGTCGGTCGGGAAAAATCGGAAAAAATCGGGAAAAACAAAAAAAAAATCGGAAAAAATCGGAAAAAATCAGAAAAAATGGGAAAAACACATATTCCGGCCAAAACCTCCCAGATTCCGGTCAAAACTTGTCCACTTAAAAAAATTACGTATAAAAATATATGTATATATGTATAAAAACTTAAAATTATACATAAAAAGTCCGATCCGATTAATCCCGAGTAATCCCGAGTAGTCGCTAGTCCCTACCTCACCGACCCGCTAGCGACTAGCGAGTTCTCCAACCTTGATTTATACAGAAGAAGAGGTTAGATCACCTATATTTATAAACTCCTTAACCGAATATCCTGATCGCATACAAGATTATTGGTCTACACTTACACCAGCAGTGTGGAGTAAAAATAATAATTCAAGAACATTTAGAGATCCTCTTTATCAATATATGCACCGTGTTCTAGCCAACACGATCAGGGGGCGCACGTCTAATCTACACAGGGTTAGTGGTACCGATCTCTTCCACTTATACAGTATATTCGAGTCAGTCCATTGTAATATTGCTTACTCTCTTGCTATGTACTTTGAGCAATACCAAACTCGTCCCCCGAAAAACCTTATGGGAGGATCATACATAACAAGAATAGCCCAATCTCTAGGTGTCATAAACGATCAGATTATTCAAGGATTATCCCCACCACGATTACCTGGAGTGGTAAATTTTAACAATATCGAGATAATACCTATTGATATTCCTACACAAACACGATTGTTTCAATCTGAGGCAGCACCGGTTATCCCAGAAAATACATCACAAAATCTACAACAATTATTGTTGCAGTTTCCTCAACCATCTTTTTATCAGTTTGATCTGTTGTCTCAACAGCAGCTAACACCACCCGTGTTTGAACATATTTCAACTAACACATCTCAAACACAGCATACTCAACCACAAACACCAAGCATCTACCAGGCACTTTCACCTTTACCTTTTGGGCAAGGAGAAATGATGCAACAATCCATATTTAATGATTCCATGACATTCCAAGAGTTGTTAGCACCAGAACAACTCATGTCACCACTATTACAGCAACAATCTTCACAACATCCGGAGCAACAACAACCGTCAATTGTTGAAGCCGGACCAAGTACGGTGCCTCTAATAAATCCATCTTTAGATCCAATGAAGGTTGCTAAACTAATAAAAAAGAATCGGAAAATGTCCAGACAAATAGAGTGGTTGACGAAAAAGAATGAGTGGCAGGAAGAAAGGCTAAGACAAGTAGCTAGTATTATCTCAAAACAATTTACTCCACCACCTCCATCACCTCATGATTCTGATTCTGATGTTGATTACAATTAAGTTCAGTTGTATACACAGACAGAGGTCTGCAAACATAACAATATACTAGAATCATTTTACTACGATTCAATTATTTTAATATATCTATACAAGTATCTGGGAAATACGTACAAACTAAAAGACTTACTTGCTATAGCTGAAACTAAACCATTCGTAAGTCTGTGAATAAGCATAAATTAAAGGCTACATATCTGGATAAGTAGCCATATGAATTGAAACATGTTTACATACAACATTGATATGGAAGATAACACGAGCATTGTCATCTCAACAGCAACTCCCATCACCGTTAGATGGATCCCACCACCATATTAATAATTATGTGATTGAATTATTTTGCACTACGGAACGAATATATATTTGTATTCAAGTGTATGGATTCTTGTGATGAATCATCATAGAGAGTTGGCTATAACTGTAAACTCTCTTTGGGAAGTTAGAAAACTGTCAGGTTGATTTGATTCATAAAATCAAGTTTATATTTACAAAATATAAGTGACTTTGACAGTATAACCTTAATATGTAACGTAGTTGCATAAGATACCTATTAAATTGTAAAGACGAAGCATGATAAACATACAAGTTTGGGTTGTACATACATACACACATACAAATGTTTTGTGGAAATACAAATGACAAACATATGTATATGAATTATTCATAAATTAGACGAATAATGCAAATAACGGTTCTGCCTGGGACATTCAAAATTAATAGAAAGAATGGGAAAAGCTAATTACCTAATGGTACAAAGCTTTTAAATAGAGGATGCTCTATTTTTCCCAAAATTCAACAAGAAACTTATTGAGTGTCAAGAATATATATATATCATAATGGATATGATACTCAGTCAAGTACTGATGGAAATAAGAAATATTTACATATTGTAAATAAAGATTACATATTGAAGAAACTACCAAAAATCCATTCTGGTTTGCATTATATATAAATGTGCCTCATGAACATATGACAGTCATAGAAGGATATGATGATATTAAACTTATGGCATGACAGATTAAGCCATCAAGGATATGATGATATTAAACTTATGGCATGACAGATTAAGCCATCAAGGATATACTATGATGAAAAGGATTCACATATCATATGATGATCCTAAAAAGGATTAAAGGATACACATATCCTAGCATGATACCATTTAGTATTTTAAATCGATGCATCGTCTAAATGGTTATCAATTCGCAACTTGAAGTTTGCACATATGGCTTAGCTAATATAGCAAGAATATTATTCTGGAAAATTCATTTTTGATAAATTCTAAATTATCAATGATCATTGGAACAAGTATTATTATTGAAACATTTACTCCTCATTACATTTTTTTTAGAAACCAAATATTTATCATCTTTGGGTGTGCGATATATATACTATATATACTGAAATTGTTACAACACAACGCACAAAGATGAGATTTAATGACATTTTGGAAATAAATAATATATAGCCATATGGGCTTCATTTGCTGATTATAAATCCCAACATGAGGGGGAGATAGAAAACAACTAAAAGTGAAATAAATTTTGAATTACTTCAGTTAAAATTAATGTCCAAGAAGGACAAAGACATATTGAAAATCTTATATACCAAATGCTAATGCTTTAGCTCGAGTTGATATTACAGACAAGCAAAGGGATAATAATAATATGGCTAGTGAATCCCGTTTAAAACATGGGAGGCCAGTGGGTTCAAAGGATAAAACATCCTCGAAAAAGAAAAGGCGCTGAAAGGGAAATTGGCCATAAAAAAATGGTAATTCAAATATCGAAACCTTCCCTCAGGAAGGAGTGAATGATAAAACCTTCCCTCAGGAAGAAGTAAATGATTCCAACATAAAATTGTCGATCAATTCTGGTCATACACATATATTAGGGAATCAAGATGAAATAGAAAGTTTGAAGCATAATAGACCATTTGATTTTTCAAACATTAAATTTCTTGAAAAATAGGAAGTTATTGTACATGTGCTTATATTTAACCAAAAACGGAAATTTCACAAACTAGGCACCTAGTTCGGTTGACTAGGTGCGCGAAAGGGTGTGGCCTAGACCCGGGTTCGATCCCGGGGACGGCCGGTTTCACCATTTTTATTACCATACAAATTTAGAAATTTTTCATTAACACGATGCAAGACGAATTATATTTATAAAGATGACCAAGTCAAGGTAATTATCAATGGGCATCTTGAAGAGATACCGGACATGATGGTTCTAATAGAACCTAGATACTAAAAAATAAAGAGATCTCAGAAATTTATATCATGTCTAGAAATATATCAAATCGAATATCGACGTCGATGATAAAATAATGTAATAAGGTGAAACAAAATTTTTGATACACTTGAGGTATGTAAGGCATAATTTATACTTTTACTAACCCATCGAAACAAGTTTGGTTAGTTTTGTAAATGCAGGTAATGTAACAAAATTTTTGATACACTTGAGGTATGTAAGGCATAATTTATACTTTTACTAACCCATCGAAACAAGTTTGGTTAGTTTTGTAAATGCAGGTAATGTAACAAAACACAGTTTTGGATCTTATGATATTTGTTTCCAAAAAGGAACCATAAGTCTCATATGAAGATCATATAACACTGATCGGCAAAAGATTGCCTACCTAAGGATCAAGCGAAAAAAAAAATTGTTGTATATAAAGCTTTGATCAACTTTCAAGGAAGATAGAGACAAGTCACATAAATGATACATATTAAAATAAGGGGGAGTACTATACAAGTTGCACTCTTTTTCCCTTCACTAAGTTTTATCCCATTGGGTTTTCTTAGTAAGGTTTTTAATGAGGCAACATACATGATCCAGAAATATCAGGAGAAGACTATACACTGCACTCTTTTTCCCTTAGCTACGTTTTTGTCCCACTGGGTTTTCCTAGCAAGGTTTTTAACGAGGCAGTATTCCATAGTTAAACCCCAAAGTTGAAAATTGTCATCCAACTTGGAACATATGGATTATTGATCAAGTGAATGGTGATAATATGTCTGAGGGGGAGTGTTATGAATTATTGAAAACAGACAATAATATATCACATTCCAAATAGTAATTTGATTGTATATATATGTATGCATATGATATCGATCATTCAGAGATAATAGAAGAAGAAAATTCTTTGCAAACATATGAGCCCTTTTTGTTTGATCAGTTGTACACAAGAGTAGTTCTATTTTCACAGTGGTTTTATAACAATCCTTATATTTAATTAATACATCCTTTATATTATAAGAATGGAATACAAAATTATACTTTTTGTACTTCATATATTGACGTGAGCGAGGGTGTGTATATTTTTAATATCTTTTCAAGTACTTTTTACTCGTTTATTAAGCTTTAAATTTAGGGCAAGTGCACCCTCGTTGGTGTAGTATAGTGATAGTAAGATACCGAGGTCGTCCAAGGACACAAGATCTTTCAATACCAGAATATCGTCAACGTCTAATCTAACCAAATTTTGAGAAAAGATTTATAAAAAAGTAAAATAAAGAAAGAAACTAAAAAAAGAAACAAATAGACAAGATAAAATCACTTGGTTCTGACTTATCTTTTGCCGTTAATTTGTTCATTTTATACATTTAAGCTCTTTTAATCCTAAAAATCAAAAGTATACAAAGAAACACACTTTTTTCAATATTAGTACTAAATAAAGTTGATTTTATACCTTATTTGATATAATTTATGTGTTGCATTTGGTGCATATCATGCATACTAAAGATCACATTTTCTTTCATTTATTTTCATTAATTACAATAGTCGCCTTTTTCATTTAGAGATATTACCAGTCTCGCCACTTCCACAAACTAACATAAAAATTTCTATTCGATGGTCAGTTTATTCTTGCTAATAACATTCATTTTCCTTCATTCATCACTCCCTCACCCTGCCGACACCATCTTCATCGCTCCCCAACCCCTTCATGTCCGGTTGTTCATGTGCAGTTATGAGATAGTTCATTGTTATTCTAGTTATTATGTATGTAGTTGATTCAAAGAGGAGGAAATTGCTACCCTTTTACTAGACATGAATCTAAAGGATTTCAATGCTATTGTGCAAAATTGTATCGTGTTTTCTTAAAAGTAGAGCCCTCTTGCGCAAGGCTAGTTCGTATAGACTTTTTTACAAAGGTTAAGCGGTCATTTGACATTAATTAAAACAGGAAATTTAACGTTGATTAGTGGAAAAGACGAACTTCGTAATAAACCCCAAATGAAAAGGATGGTTAGTGTAAGTAATGAAGATAAAGTACGAAATGTGCAATTTTCAGTGTAAAAAAGGAAAAGTGTAATCTTATCCTATACTTATACCGTTGTTACTTGTTTGTTAAGTTTAGAGTATTAGAGAGACAATTACATATTTTATTCTTTATCTATGTCAAAATGTATTTTTTTGTCACTTAATTTCAATCTTTACACTTATGGTCCTTTTGTATTCTATATGTGTTATGGATTTTGTACTTATGATGGACGAACGTTAGAATGCAATCAACATAACTGCTTGGTTTTTCTTTACAAACTTCGTAGGCTATATGTGTGATAAACTTGAAAAATTAAAAAGAAAAACAAATAAAATCATAGCCCATCCTCTTCATTGGGTTCCACTGTTTCCGGGCCACAACCCAAATTGGGGTCCGATTAAAACGACAAAGAGAAACCCATTTGAGAATTATAGATCTTACAAAAAGCCCATCTGAAATCAATCTAGATTCTAGAATACCTAAAGTCCATTTGAAACCCATTTGAGAACTATAAATCTTACAAAAAGCCAAACTGAAATCAGTCTAGATTCTAGAATACCTAAGCCCATTTGAAACTCATTTCAGAACTATAAATCTTACAAAAAGCCCAACTGAAATCAATCTATATTTTAGAATACCTAAGCCCATTTGAGCATTTCCAAAAATACACACATTTTGAGAACAAGAAAAGCAACACAACCCGTTTGCTTAAATGAGAAAGATTTAATTAAAATTAAAAATCACCAAAAAAGGAGCAAGAATAGCTATGAACATAGCCAAAAGGTGTTGATTTTAAATAAAAAAGAGAGCCTACTGAGAAAAGCCAAAAAAAGAGAGAAATTTGATAGATAATTTTTTATCCAAGAATTTTAGTATTTCATTCCAATCATCAGGGCAAATTACATAAGGATAGTAGATAGACGAGCAACAAACTGCACAATAGCCAAGAAATCGCCATAGGAAGAACAAGAACAAGAGCAGCCATGATTGAAATGAAGATTTATAGACAATAATGGTGGTGGTGAGTGATGAGTAGTGGATTTAGGGGTGGCTTGATTGTATAAAAAAATAAGTCTTACCACATTTTAGAGGCCCCAAATTTCTTGATTATACGCTAGAACTTACATCATTTTACAATTATTTGAATATGATTCTGCAAAAAAAAATTTCTCATGTCAACGTATTAGGAGGTGTTTGGGGGATAAGGACTTCTATTTATCGTCATGATTTCTTTTTCATTTCACAAAACATAATTTCTATGGGTTTCACTTTGTTTAATTTTTAGTTTTGAAAATAAAAGCAAATAATAAGTAACTTGAAATGTTTTATTTTCACTCTACTCACTACAAAATATTTGTGAAGCGTGACTTTTAGAAAAAAAACGTATAATACATCATTAGTGACGGATCTAGAAAAAACTTTAAGGGTATCCTAAATTTTCTTTATCTAGACCCACTCCTGAGAATTTGAGGGACCCTGTACGGCTAGTACAAATACGGTTTGTGAAAAATGTGCATTCATATCATTTTCAAGAAATCTTTTGTAATAAATAAACAAAGTGAAAAAATACAAATAAGTAATGTTTACAATAAATTAAATAAACTAAACGTTAAAGTTTGACTAAATGTAACTGTTGACTTTGCATAACATTGTTGTCTTTTTATTTATTATCCCAAGGCTAATATTATTATTAGAGCACCCGGGGCGCCGCGTTGTCATCAACCCATCACGCGTTGATGGCCGTGAAACACCACCTTCACTCGATGTTTTAACGCGTGCTCGTGATCAAGCGTGAGAAACATGATTTTGAACGTTGGTTGTTTTTGAACGTTTTAAAATTGACCGTTTGGGTTTAAAAAAAAACTTAAACACTATATATATCATCTATTTTAACATTTTCAACCCACAAAAAAAAAAAAAAAAAAAAAAAAAAAAAAAAAACACCTACATTCTACATATTTCACCCACAAAATACATAAATTTATACCACTTTCTTGGGTAAAAATGGAATTTCCTACGGATTCGTTTCCGATAGACACCGATAGCGAAACGTCTTCCAACAATGACATGCTTGAATTTTTCGAGAAGGTGTATAATGAACTTGAAGGTTTGAGTCGCCCAAAGAAGACAATGGTGAATCGTGATCGTATACATGCCAACGAAGTGTTAATGAAGGATTATTTTATGGAGAATCCGGTCAACAATGCCGAAACGTTTAGAGATCGGTTTCGTTTACCAAAAGATTTATTTTTAAAGATTGTTGGAGACATCGAAGCAAGCGATGGTTTCAAGAACGTAAAGAAGATGGACGTGCAATATCTCCAGATTGGGTGCCGGATCCTCCTACACAAGTTCCTGTTCCAGAAAATGTCCAAGAAGACTTGCGCAAAGAAGAAATTCACTTTCGGTTAAGATATGATTTAATTGAATTTGTAGGTTCTTTAGGTTTGGAATTTCCGAATTCGGACGAGGAGTGGGTTTTGTTTATGTATCTTTTTATTTTTATATGTTTATTTTTAAGTTGTAACCTAAAATATGTCTAGAACTATTGTTTTTTATTTAAATGAAATTTATAATTTACAATTTTATTGTTTTATTGTTAATTTATAATTTAAAAAAAAAAACCATCTCTAGTGATGGGCATTTCCACTAAAACCCATCACTAGTGATTGAATAAAGCTCGATAACATGGCGGAACCTGATTGGATGTTGTGAGTGATAGAATTCCTACCCCCTTATATTAATACACCATCTTCTTCCTTCTTTAACGTGCAGCTACAAGTTCCGTTAGCCGGAAATTTTAGTTTCCGTCCAACATAAAATTTTATTTTATTTATCTTTACCTACATTTAGGGGTATCCTAACATTTGCTTAGTGGTATCCCCGATAAATAAAACGGAGATTAAAAAAAATTATACTTTGATAAAAAAGTTATGAGGTATCCTGGACAACCCCTCACCACCACATAGATCCGCCCCTGATCATCATATTTCCATGTGTTAAAATCTTAAAAAAGAAATTATTTTTTTTAATAATAACTATGGATTCCTCAAAACTCCATAGTAAAGCATATTTATATGGGAATAGTATAAGATTCCTGACCTCATAGGAAGTCTTCACTAAACCAACGAAAACACGAAAGAAAACAGACAATATTGATTAATATGAGAGGTCAAATATTACATTATTAATTCTTATAATTGACCATACTAGTTAAGTTCGTTTTGTCTAAGATGAAAAATATGGCTTAAGATAAATCATGAGAAATTTAAAAATTTCTCTTTCATTTTGTTTCTACTGATTTTTATAGTCTAAAGTTGAAAATAATTATTTTGATAAATTCTCGAGCTTTCATCAATATTTCTTATTGCATGATGTATATTATATGACATTCTTATAATATTTTCCTTAATTACATCAATAATTCAACTACTGAGAAACTTTTGTTGCTTTAGATATTCTGTTAACTAGTATGTAGCTGGTATGTCGTCTAATGCATATGTTGATGCATCAGTCTGTTCATATATATTTCTCTCAGTAACAATTTTAAACATTCCATAATATTTTTAAGAACACAAATCGAAATTTATTTAATACTTTATTCAAATTATTGTCAGTACATCCATCGCATAGCTAACACAGATGGATCGACAAAACCACAGATCGAGTTTATCAAAGACGACGATTATTATGATGCGGCCAGCAACCATAACATCCACCCCACGTACTATCCGTATGTGCAACCTTTTCTTCTTCAACTTTTGCCTCTCCTGCATACATAGGAAACAGGAAGGTGATTTACATAATTAGTGTATTCTTTAGACAAAAATTCCGATCGCACCTCTTAAAAATTTGGTTAAGCCCCGATTTCCCCTCCCACAAAATAAATCATAGGTCCGCCGCTTTATATACATCACTAAATTTCCCATATTTTTTGTCATAGGTAACTTTTTAATTGACCTCATATATACATATACATACATGTATACACACACGCATATGACATATCATGTGTACGTGATGATCATACCTTTTGGTTTCTGATTTGGTGAACGAATGGCCATCACATGATGGATTCTCCCAGAAGAAGAAATAAGGACAAGTGAAAACAAAACAATGAAGATCAAAGTAAAACCATTGGATTTCATTTTGTGAGTGTGTGTGTTGATACATGCATTATTTCTCATTGCCTCCTATATATAGAGGTGCACGTGATGTTGACCCCATTGACCAAGTGAAAGGATACAACCATCTCCAACTTATGGATTCTTTAGTTGACTTTAATAGGAAACTAGTGGGATTGTCTCGCGTTACATGGCAGGAATTTGGTTGGTATTTGTAACGTTATATTAACGCCACTTGTTATAAAACCGATACTTATGTCGATGTTGTTAGGTCATAATCAGTTTGATTTGTTACAGTACTGATACCGAAAATAATCTTTTTGAATACAATTCCGTTTAGAAAAATGTTACCAAAATGGCTGAAAATACTCGGTTTAAATAAACAAACACAAGTTATTAGAAAAATACAGTTGCTTATCATCATCAACAACAGCAACAACATCGAAAATAATTAGTAAGGGGCTGTTTGGCAACATCTGAATGGTTAAGTGCTAAACCAGTAAGAGGTATGAACCATTAAGTGCTGAAACAGTAAGATGTCTGAATCATTAAGAACCTGTATAATGCTTAACCGTTCAGAGGCAAATGTCTGACCAATTCAGATTAGGGGTCTTAACCATTCAGACTCTGTATAAATCTTAACTATTCAGAGGCAAATGTCTGAATCATTCAGACATCTGCTCGTGAAACAAACAGTTTGAATCATTAAGTGCTGAACCAGTAAGAGGTCTGCCCCATTAAGAATCTCATTAAGAGGTAAACAAACAGCCCCTAAGATATATTAATAATTTATTATTAATATTAATTTATATTCAATTCAATGTTATGATAGTTAATCTGTTTGATTTTTATTTGTTGATTAAAGATAATGAGTTTATTGCATCTAAGGGTGTAAGGAGTGGTTAAACATTTTGGAGTGGTAAACTAAAAAACCGACCAATCAGAGCGCGCCATATCAATCAGGCAAAAGTGTTTAAACTTTGCTGAAAAGTGTTGGCAATGGTTTAAACACTTGCTGAAGTGGTAATCTTTTATTATTTTTTTTGTGCACTATTTTATTTAATATTAATAAATGTAGAATAAATACATTAAATTAAAAAACAATAAACTTTCATAAATTAAATTAAAAATATCAAAATTACACTAAATTAAAAAACAATAAAATTACATTAACTTGAAACAATTTAAACTAGTCTTCGTCGGAATCGACCAAAAGGTGGGGTAAATCTTGACTTGCGAGATGATCTATGAGATCGTGTTTGAGTCTCCAATGCGTGTCTTCATCCATCAACTCGCCCAACACCGTATCGTCTAGAGCGGGCTCGACCGGAGGATCCCGAATGTGCACCGGTGCTATCGCCTTTCCTTCATCTTTCAAAATCATGTTGTGTAAAATAATACACGTGTACACGACACTCCTAATTTTTTTAACGGATCTTGCTCGCATCGGTCGACTCAATACACCCCATTTCGCCTTCATAACACCAAAAGCCCGTTCGACGTCTTTTCTTGCCGCATCATGTTGCCTCTTGAATTTATTTTGGTCTACTTCGTGAGGGTAAGGGATCAACAAACACGGACCACGAAGGGTAGATTCCATCCACGAGCAAATAACCACGTTTGTATAAATGGTTGTTAACGTAAAATGGACATTTTGCCGCGGTTCCATTTCGTTCCGTAAAAAATAACGGAGATTGTTGTAGAACATTGATATCGTTTTGAGAACCCGGTGGACCGGCAAAAGCATGCCAAAACCATAAGTCTTGAGAAGCAACCGCTTCGAGCATAACAGTCGGGTATCGATGATCTCCTCGCATATATTGGCCTCGATACTCTGTCGGACAAAATCGCCAAACGAAATGGGTGCAATCAAGGCTACCGAACATACCTGGAAGGTGATGTTTTTCCTCATGAGCTTGGTACAAAAGTGCCATGGTCTACGTAAGAACTCTGGACCGTATATTTTGCAAACCGTGTCGCAAAAATATTATAGGAACTCGCGGGAAGTTCTTTCGGCCATATGCAAGTACTCGTCGTTCTCGTCTGGAGTGTTACCAGTTGCGAGCTGTTTAATAGCCGATGTCACCTTTTGCAACGGCGTAAAGCCCTTCCTACCTCGCGCATCGGGGGCCTCTTCAAACCACGGGTCGTTCTCTTCCACGTCGGCCACAATTTCTAGAAACAAACGTTTCGACATACGGAACCTATGCCGAAAGATATCTTCGTTGTACTTCGGGTATTCGACAAAATAATCCGCCATGAGTGTCTCATGCCCCTCCTCACGTTGACGTTCAATATATCTCCTTCGGTTAGATGTGCCTGTGTCTTGAAGTTCGGCTTTTTCGATGAGATTTTGAAAAAAAAGAATGCTACTATCGGATGATTCGTCGCTACTCATGGGTGGGAACCATAACGGGAGTTCATCCGCCATTTTGTTTTGTAAATTTTTGGGAAAAATTGTTGGTATTTTTTGGTTTGGTTGGGTATATATTTGAAGGTATTTGGTTATGGTTTGGTTTGATATTTATAGGTTAAGTTTTTAAAGAAAAAATTATTTTTTTTATTTGAAACGGTAATATTACCGTTATACTTGGCCCACATTCCAAACAAACATCTTCTCCGCGTCGGCAACCACTCACCGCACCATTCACCTTGCCGATCGGTAAAGGGATCGGCGGCGGTGTTCCCGCTCGGCAAACCGAGTTTGCCGCACCCCTTTACCGACCACTCCGGACACCCTAAGTATTGGAGCATGATGAGCAAACCAACCACTCTACTTACACATATAACATAATTGCCCCTCTCAAGTTCATATGTGATCCATAACTTTGTGTATCGTAATAATTAAAATATTAATATCTCCCTGTTCATCATCACTTTTTATTCATATGTATATATATATTATATATAATAACTCGGGTATAACCCCCGCGTTACGTGTTGTTAAATCGTGTTAAGTAGCAAGCAAATGATGACAAAATCAGGAATTTTTTTTAAAGCAAAAAACGAGAATTTATATTGTCGCGTGACATAAAAGGCATGTAAAGACAAACATGAACTTATACCATGACCTGGTATAAAACATAAACAAACTCGAATTATATCGGCGCGTATTAAAAGTCGAGGCCGTCAACGTAATATTTTATAAAGTTTTAAAAAAAAGCGGAGGCAAAAATTACACCTTTGAAAGTTGAGGGTAGGTAAAATAGCTTTAGCTTAAATAGAAGAAAGAAATAAAAAAGTCAAAACTTGAAAGGCCAAAAGTTAAAAATATAAATATGAGGGACTGCAAATATAAAACATCAAAAGTTTCTATGGTCAACTAAATAACAAAATGAAAGGGGAGCCTTTTACTATAGCCAAAAAACTATAAAAATCACATAACAGAAATTTTGTTAAAAGCTCAAAATGATAAGTTTATTAAAGTTTAGGAGTTGTAATATAAACTAGTTAAAGAAAAAAAAAACAACCAACCAAATTGCATAGAATGTAAATAAAAATAAACTAAAGTGTAAAATAGAAAATAAATCAAATAAATTGTAAGGACTGTAAACAAAATTAGATGTAAATGAAGGGGTGATTTTGAAATTTGGAAAAGTAAAACAAAAAGCAAAAGGAAAAATAAGGTGATTTGTGACATTCGCTACACTAATTTTGTTGTTTGTAAATGTTACAACACTTACGTCTAGGTTGTAAATGAACTGAACTTTCAGCGAATAGTTCGTGAAACGTTCAGTGGAAATTCGTTTATGTTCATTCGTTTAGTTAATGAACAAACACGAATAAGATATTTTGTTCGATTAACCAAATGAACGAAGACGAATAAAGGTCCAGTTCGTTTGTTTGCGTTTATGAACGTTTGATAATATGTTCGTTTACGTTCCTTTGTTTATGTGAATTTGTTAAAAGTTTTTAATGTTTTTTTAGTATTTCACTTTCCCTCGAAGTCTTACTCCCCCCTAAATATTGGTTAATAATTATATTAAAATAGTCAAATGTAAACCCTATCTAAATTTATGAAGCAGTTGGACACTAAAGACATTTTTGGATCTGTCTAAGTAACTTTGGATAATTATGTTTTAACTTCGCTACACTTCATCGTATGGTGTTTGTAGTAGACTTCTCGCGTCTTGAATTCATGATTTATCATTTAATGGTTGTATTCGACTACTCTTGTCCAATTTTTAAGGTTAATGGTGTTTTTTTAATTTCAAGTTTAATGTTTGTTTGCATTTGTGAAAACCTGAAATTTCTTAACAAACAAACACAAACATGAACTTTTGTTCGACATGTCTTCACGAACATCTGCATTTCCTAACGAACGGACACGAATATGGCATTGTTCGTGTTTGTTCAGTTCATTTACAACCTTATTCACATCCCTTCCACCATTTCTATCATATAATTACACTAAAAACAACTATATTTTCCTTATCCTTTCAATTAAACAACAACAACAACAACAATATACTTTTTACCTTTATGTTACATTTTCTCCCCCCTTTAACTCACAAGCCCTTTTAAAATATATTAAAAATTATAGAGTGAATAGTGTCCTCAAATATACAGATGAACAGTAACATTTTCTCTCTACTCCACTCACAACCGTTTACATTAATGGTGTTTTTTTTTATTTCAAGTTTAATGTTTGTTTGCGTTCGTGAAAACCTGAAATTTCTTAACAAACAAACACAAACATGAACTTTTGTTCGACATGTCTTCACGAACATCTGCATTTCCTAACGAACGAACACGGACATGGCATTGTTCGTGTTTGTTCAGTTCGTTTACAACCTTATTCACATCCCTTCCACCATTTCTATCATATAATTACACTAAAAACAACTATATTTTCCTTATCCTTTCAATTAAACAACAACAACAACACTAATAATAATAATAATATACTTTTTACCTTTATGTTACATTTTCTCCCCCCCTTAACTCACAAGCCCTTTTAAAATATATTAAAAATTATAGAGTGAATAGTGTCCTCAAATATACAGATGAACAATAACATTTTCTCTCTACTCCACTCACAACCATTTACATTAATGGTGTTTTTTTATTTCAAGTTTAATGTTTGTTTGCGTTAGTGAAAACCTGAAATTTCTTAACAAACAAACACAAACATGAACTTTTGTTCGACATGTCTTCACGAACATCTGCATTTCCTAACGAACGAATACGAACATGGCATTGTTCGTGTTTGTTCAGTTCGTTTACAACCTTATTCACATCCCTTCCACCATTTCTATCATATAATTACACTAAAAACAACTATATTTTCCTTATCCTTTCAATTAAACAACAACAACAACAACAACAATAATAATAATATACTTTTTACCTTTATGTTACATTTTCTCCCCCCCTTAACTCACAAGCCCTTTTAAAATATATTAAAAATTATAGAGTGAATAGTGTCCTCAAATATACAGATGAACAGTAACATTTTCTCTCTACTCCACTCACAACCGTTTACAATCTTTTTTTTATAATATAAAGAACACCTTAAAGAATTTAATGGAAAGGATGTGAATGCTCTTATTATATATAATGTCTAGATCTAAATTCACTTTTACATTTATTAAAGAGTAAAATGTCATTTTAGTCCCAGAGGTTTGGGCTATTTTTGTCACACCTGCTCATGTGCGAAAGCGCGAGGTGAGATCTTGATAAGTAATCATTGCATTCAATTAAGTAAGCATACTATATGAATAAATTAAGTACGATGTCCATCCATATGATTGATTTAAATGAACTTACAAGTCACATGTTTTGTTCATGAAGGACAATCCAAAAGTTTTAAGTTTGTCAAAAGACATGTTCACAAAATACAGGTT
Organism: Helianthus tuberosus; assembly: GCA_030545235.1. Classification (NCBI taxonomy): domain Eukaryota; kingdom Viridiplantae; phylum Streptophyta; class Magnoliopsida; order Asterales; family Asteraceae; genus Helianthus; species Helianthus tuberosus. Next base: position 76,527,512 of record CM060377.1, on the reverse strand, counting down.
TACAAATCAAGGCTTTGCATTCCATATTTCGCGCAAAGGCGGAATATGTGAACCAAACCCATCAAGAGGATGACATCGAATTCCTGACAGTTGATCTCGTCTTGTTCCATGCAAAGCCCACTAATTCCCTGAAATACATGTTAAGTAAAAACGTTAACAAAAGTTGGTGAATTCATGTGTTTTGTTTGTATCAAATGAATTTTTAAAACACTTGAAATGTGTTTGTAATGAAATCCGGTATGTAAAGCGTGTATGACATCGTTGATCATTAATGTTTTGCAAGGACATTAATATGTGTCCGACATAGGAAGCAAGCAAACCTAGACGATTTTTGTGTCGATTACCCTCGACTGGGACATAAAAGCACTCCAACGGGTCTCATGGACCAAGAGTGGGACTCACCAATACCCAATAGATCTACCCCTTTCGTTCCTTGGTTTGTTTATGTGATTAATGGCTACTTAACTTTCTACCCTATGCGCACATGATCTATGTTTGTTTCATTCCTTAGCTTATCATACCACTTGTAACATGTATCTCCCCTGAAAGTTTAAAAACTAAAAAACGTATAAAAGAGGGGACATGAACTCACAGTTTGCATCCGAAAGAAATGTGCTAGCAACCTCGGGGTTCCGTATATGTATCACAACCTACAAGTGTTCTAATCTCATTAGATACTTAGATCTATACTTTGACCTTTTACAAGTCTCTCATCTTGAATGTTTGTTAGGACTTGCATTTGTTTCGTTTGTTTGGAACCCTTGTTTGTTTTTATATGTTGTTAGTTTTGTTTATCCGTTTGTTTTTAATATATATATATATATATATATATATATATAAACTGGATCAGGAGAAAACGCCCAAAAGTGTGAGAACGGTGAGAACGCATCCTGGGCCAACACGTGACGCGCGATATAATTAAGGCGTATGGGTTTTTTTGTCATTTTATCTTCCGCTTTTCACAATATTGATTTATTTTTGGGGTTTAAGATTTTTTGGCGTTAACCAAATTCAATAAATATATGGCGTTTTAATGGTTTCATTGTATTAACATTTTGGCGTTTATGGCGTTTTATGGTGTTTTTCAAATCTTATGCCATTGGAACCCCAAGTTGGTCAGAATATCTCTCTGAATGGCTTCATCCATACTAAGTATGGCCAGGACTTTTTAGGATGACGCCCCATTGTTTGTTCTTAGATTCAAAGCCATTGTTCTATTATTTTTTATATACCTTTTGGCGTTTGTGGTATATTGGCGTTTTACAATCGGAAAATTATATTACAACCACAGTGAAAAAAATAGAAGCGAAAAAAATAAATTAAAAATCCTAATCGGATCTCTTCACAATCTTCACTGTCATCAGTCTCTCTCTTCTTTAATGCTACAAGAACTGTCACCAAATATATGGCGTTTTATGTAAAACTTAACAAACCCATCGGTTTGATTAATTTGCCGGCTCGTCTGTTGAAGTGTCTTTTGTGGATGTTTTGGGGACATAGATCTTTGACGTATGGGTGGGTTTTTCGCTTTGATCTTCAACTTGATCTTCATCTTTGTAATCATCCCACTCTTCAGTGTCATTGATCTCTTATCTTTATCTAATCCTTCTTCAAGAACAAAGAACACAAAATGACATATGACTGTCATTAGTATCTTTTTCTTGAAGATTTGTCCATCTCATGCAACAAAATCTTACTGAGTTACCCCCCTCACCTAACAATCCATTCAGTGAACCTTCACGAAGAACAATATTGAATATCCAAGAAAGCATATTAGCCATCTTTGAATTTTTATTTTTTTGGCGTTTTACAGTGAGTGGTATTTAGTAGTATTTAGTAGTATTGGCGTTTGTTTTTTCGGTTTGATCAAATGTAAGTTGCTGAGAGGTATCATTTTATAGGATGTCTTTTGGCGACGTAGGTTAGGCGGTGCATTACTATAATAAAGTATTTGTCGTTTCAGTTACTGTTTGTAATTAGTGTTTTTGATAAGCTTTATCTCTGAAGTCTGTAACACGTCCTATCTTTCAAGTTTGGCGTTTTAGATTCTAATATAATAAATTTTCCGTCTCTTCAGTTTTACTGTTTTGTAGTTACTGTTTCTAGTTACCTTTTCAAGTTTGGTTTTTATTTTTTATTTTTTTGGTTTTTTTATAATACTTGTCCAAAGTAATTTTATTATAGTTTGGGAGTTTTTTGGGGCGTTTTACACCATGATAGCGTTTTAACAAGCATTTGGTTGTCTGGCGTTTTTAGTATATATGGCGTTTTTTTATTATATAACAATCAACTGAAAAAGAAAATTAAAAAAAAAGAATATATAACCAATTGATCTTTCAAATCTTCACTGTCACCAGTCTCTTTCTTGTTTTTTGAATCATCTTAACTGGCTGTTTCGAATTTCGTATTATTCATTTTGTTTTTTTTTATTTTTGAAGTAGGTTTTTTGTCGCGGTTTGGAAGCACAAAGTCTGACATCAGCATCTTGTTCTTGAAGATTTGTCCATCTCATGCAGCAAAATGTTATTGAGTTTACACCCTTTAGCCAACAATCTTGAATTTCCAATGAATGATGTTTGATTTTTTAACTTTTGGCGTTTTACCGAGAAAAAGAACGCCACTAAATAAAAGCACCTTAAACCTCTAAATTTGATCATGCTAAAATCAATAATGTTTTGCTGTATGAGATGGACAACATTGTTAATCCTCAGTTAAGAAAGATGTCTGACAATGTTGTCCATCCCATACAGCTAAACTTTATTGACAATAAACCTCAATAATGTTTTTGTATGTTTTGGCGTTACAAATTGGATGGAAGTTGAGGATAAAGTCAAAAAGATTTTACTCAATGAAATTGTCACACCCCGACTTTCCACGTGTCACCGGTGGGCCCGGTGGGGAGTATCGTGACGTGGTTGGCAACATAATAGTCAAACAACACAATATATATGAATGCACAGCGGAAGCAAAAGATAAATTATATATTACAAATCCGAATTTAAAGTAATATCCAGTATTACAACGGAAAGTAAAGGATCCACAGGCGGATCTTAAAACATATCATTTGTTCAACAGACTTTAGACGCCTAGAACTTGCAAGATTCCTTATTAGCGCCCTGAGCTTCCAGCCAATTTCGTTCAGTATCTGTCACTTAACCTTTTTGGAAAATACGTCAGTTTTAACTGGTAAATACACTCAACCGACTCATTTGAAAAGAGTTTAAGAAAATTGGTTTGAATGCACGTGGCACAAAATATCTTTTATAATTTGATTAAAATGCACAGAGGCAACATTAACCTTTTTAACTTGGGAAAATTATTTGTATATAATCTTGTATACAGTTTTACTTATTTGTCGTCCGTTAGGGCCGGTTTGTAGGGCCGGACTAGATTAACTGACACGCCACAGGTATAATGCCCACAGGCTATCATCCTCTAAGTGGATTACCAGTTCCGGTATAATGCCCACAAGGATGATACCTCGGAGTGGATTACCAGTTTTTTACATAATGCAGCTGTCAGGTGTATGCCTACACCCCGTGCTTAGGTCGTGGCCATTTCGTAAAATGATGCCAAGGATATCCGGGACATGGTCATTAACCCCCAAAGGCCATACACCAAATAATACATATTAAACGGGTTGTAAGTACATCAATCACAATCCGATTTAAATGACTACACACCCGACCAAGCGGTACTTTTATAGTGCCGTATCCCAAGCCCGTATAGGGAAAATAAGTTAAGAGTATTTACCTGAGCTAGCTCCTGTCTTAAATAGTAAGAATTTAATAACTCAGCCGTATTCACTTAAGTAAGCGTAGGTACCATTTACCGGAAGGCTCTAGTCTGGAATGATTGTATAAATAACTTATTAGAATGCTAACGGGTCTTTAATTAAGCCTAAGCTTAGACCGGTTAGTCTTACAGGAAGATACGGTTCGTACGCATGATTAAGCGAAGACCGGTTTAGAATGCGATTTAGACCCGACAAGTTCAGAGACTTGCCTAATATGGGTTTATTATTCACATTCTGGATTTTGAGATAAAACCATTAAGGTTTGACCCGTTTCGACTAATTTATGTAAACTTGTTACATAAACCGAACCGTGCGCGTAATATGCGTGACGGGTATTCATGAGAGCCATATACAGGTTTCCTAAGTTAATTATGTCTCAAATATGTTGTGACCTCAGTAAGATGTCTTTCATTATGCCCGAAACGTATATAAACACAAACTAGGCCCCGTAGGGGTAGTTTGGTCATTTAAAAGGTTATAAAAGAGTTTAAGTATTTACCTGAGTTACAGGTCTGATATAATCAGCAAAAATATTTATTTTGATAAGTTATAACAGTAGGTTAAAGTATATATGTGAATTTACCAAGTATAACCAAACTATGCACCGTAGGGGCATTTTGGTAATTTCACATAAGCCGTAAAGCTCAAAACTGAAGTCTGAGTTAAACAACTTTTGCTTACTGTTAAAATATTATAATTTGCCTAAAATATCAGTAGGTATCAACCTTGTATGTTTAAAAATAGTATTAGTACATACCATGCGCTAAAAACGCTAAATAAGGCGATTAGGAGCCGTTTACGGGTTCAATACCTAAAGCTGATATTTTTATTATTCTAGAAGGTCTAAAATAATTTATTTATCATAAATAATCAGTAGCAAAAGGTTTGGAGTCGTTTAGATATGTAAAACTCATTTTATGGCCCGTAAGGGCAAAACCGACAATTACCGAATTAAGCCTACGACTACTAGTTATGCTCAGCCTAAAATTAATTAAAAATCTTTAAAAATCCCAAAATAATATATTACATCAGTGGGTAAAAGATTTGGTATAAAAAAGTAGGCTTAACTAGGCTATATGCTAATTACGCCGTTTTATTAACATAAAGCATGAATTTTGCGATAATGAGCATAACTCTTAATCTACAATTCAAACTGATGTCAAACTTTTCATACAAGTTTATATATCAGTAATTAAAGTTTCTACTCTTTTACATTTCCAAAAATCACGTTTTAAGATAATAAGGGCATAATGGTCAACATATGAGCAATTAACGGAAACGCGTAAACGAATGGGTCAATCAATGAACCAACCATAGAGGGTTGTGCTAACATGTAGCCTGGTCCTAAAGAAGCTCTAAGACATTTTCAAATCATACTAAAGCGGGTCAGAACTGAAAGTCAAAGTGAAAGTCAAACTATGTGACTTTCGGTTCCGAACCGGGTCTAAACAGGAAATTGTCGGGTTGAACATGTTTAGACATGTTCTTACACTTATTACTAAGTTATAACAATGATCCAACAGGTTGTATATGTTCTACAATGTTAATTATGCATAAATGGCATTTTAGACTTCCTGTTGACTTTTTAGATATAAGTTTGACCCGACTTTTGACCTGGTTAGAGTGGTGATCAGGGGAAACCCTTTTGAGGTTTTATTACCCACATAATTACCAACTTATAACTACTCTTGATTCGACTAATCACTGGACCATTTGTGATTAATCTTAAAGTCAACCGTTAATTACGACGGTTTGACTTTTAAGCTAAAACTAGGCTAAAACTTAATCGAGGAAGGTCAAGGGTACTTACAAGGGTCCTATGCACGTGTAGGGATGTCTTGGATCTGCTCCTAAGCTCCAGAAATGCTCCACAAATGCAGATGAAGGTGGATGATCAAATATTGCAACTAATGGTCTCATTTATAGTGTTTAGATCACCATAACTTGTTGACATCTAAGTCTATCAATGACCACAACTCTTCAACAAGTGTCCCTAAGTGTTTAGGGGTTGTTTAGGGGGCTCTTGGAAGGGTTTAAGGGCAACACATGGCGTTTAGAAGGCTGAACAGGTGAAAAAAACGAGTTTCTGCATCTGGGAGGCTGAGGCGGCCCGCTTGAGGTGCTAAAGCGGGCCGCATGGGCCTTCTGATCAGCTTTTTCATTTTTTTAGTTTCCACATCTTGTCCCTTGGCTCTTCGGAAGGTCAACTAGCATTATTACTTGCAATTTGACCCCTTATTATTTACCTACAAGGGCTTTAGAACTTATACCCACTTTGCCAAGTCCCTGGACACTTCCGGTTAACCCGAAAAGTCTTAACTTTCAATGTTTACGCTTTAACCCCTCGCACACGAATTTGATCATAACTTTCTCATACGATAACGAAACTTTATGAAATTTATATCGCGCATTCTAGTGAGCATAATTTACAGTTACAAAGCTTCGGGTTTGTCAAAAGGTCACTCAGAGGTATATCTTTAAACATGTTGACACATTTAACCCCTGTAGTTTGTAATCTCTCACTTTTAGCCTCGTATGATCCATGATTTATTCGTTTGATGTTGTAAACATCATGTAGGGTTATTATGAAGTATATTTATTCACTGTTGACATTTAGAACCCGTAAAATCACATACTTTCCATGTTTGTCAACTTTAGTCCTTTTATAACATTCTTTCACACGTTCAAGCTTTATGACACGTGTCAACACATTATAGGACGTGAAATTTTCGAGGTGTTACAGAAATGGACAATATCCTTACTTAAGGATTTTTGTCCATTACATTGAGCGAAACCTTACAGACAACCAAACTGAATTTCAAATAAACGTTTTGGTTTAGAGGATATTTGATGTTTAGGTTTTTTGGCGTTTCTAAGACGAATGGTATATATTAAATATGGCGTTTGGGGTTTTGTGTGTTTTTTAATTGCAGGTCTGAGATGTTGTATATACAGGATGTTTTTTGGCGGTTTTTTAGGCGGGATTTTATTATAATTACGTTTGGCGTTTTATATCTAATGGCGTTTTTAGATTAGGATGGTGTGTGCTATTGTATGGCGTTTTATTTCATGAGATGGCGTTTTGTGTGAAGAAGCCAAAAGACTTTTTTACCCTTAATGAAGCGCGTCCACGTAATAAAATTGATGTTATTTACGAAAACGCCACCGCGCCAATCTAGTCCATAGATTGTTTTGATCGGACGATCCATAAGCGTTCTCACCAGTCTCACACTTTCCACCGTTTTCTCTAAATCCTGACCCTATATATATATACACACACACGCACACACACACACACACACATATATATATATATACATATATTTGTGTTCTCATGTTATGTATGAATGGTCCTAGCCCTTCATAGGTCTCCGTGCCTCGCACGAGTGTTTGTACGTGTTCATGTAAGGTCCGCGGCGTAGCCCTCGGTATGTGTCCGTGTCTCGCATGACATCTCGATGCCATGAGCCATATATATCTTCCAATATATATCCATGTCTTGTGATCATTTATTCCTTTGTATATGTATTTGTTCCTTTGTGTATATATTGGTTCTCAAATATATATATATATATATTAGTTAGTTAGATATATTGTTAAAAATAAATATTTTTAACATCGAACTTGTGTATGTATACATGTATAATGCTCTCTTGTATGTGTATGATATGCACAAAATGCAACATATAAATTATATCAAACAAGGTATAAAATCAACCCCTTTCATGTACTAAAGTTGAAAAAAGTGTGTTTCTTTGTATACTTTTGATTTTCAGGACTAAATGAGCTTAAACGCACAAAAGGAACAAATTAACAGCAAAATCCAACATAAATACAAGAAAGAAGAGTTGACACATCATGCCTACCCTCCAAGCTATACCCCAAGACCAAAACAACAAACCAGAAGACAAGCACGGAGTCGTGCCACCAAGGCATGGGGTCGTGCCCCACTCTAGAGTCTATGCGGAACAAGACAAACATAGCAGACAAGAGACACGGAGCCGTGGTCAACTCCCAAATATGCAGAATCTCTCAAAGGACAACACAGTACTAACCACGGGGCCGTGCTCTCTGACATACGGGACTGCATGTGCATACGGACTGTCACACCCTGATTTCCCGATGGTCCCGAACTTGGGGTTTATCCTTGACGATTGATATAGATATTCATATATAGCACAATGGAAGTCTTGGGATTATAAAATAATATTACAAAATACAAATGTCTGAAATGTTCAAAATAATTATACAGACGAAAAGTATACTAAAAGATCCACAGGCGGATAGAAATGAACAAAGATGAATATTAAGACTACTAGGCCTTGCGTGGAGTCACAAATTCCAATATGCATATACCGAGCAGCTCCAGCCTATTCCGTACTTGCTACCTATTCCGTACTTGCTAACCTGCGCTTAATCTTTTGAATATACGCCAGCTTTCGCTGGTAAATACAATTAACCGACACATTTTGAAATTTTTTTCAAATTATACCATTTGGTATATCATTTTCATAAATAACTTGGGACAAAGTGATATATCTTGTTACGAGTATTACATGCTTGTCAATACATATGGGGCCCGGAACTAAACTCTGATACATGATTAACCGATACACCACTTTCTAATAAAAATATAATAGCATAGCATCTGTCAAGTGTATGCCTACACCCCGGGCTTAGGTCATGGCCACTTGCAATTAAGTGAGCCGTGGATATCCAGGACACAGTCGCATTAACCTCCAATGTTTAAATTATCAAGCATAACGGATTAAAATGGGTTATCTGGATTTTGGACATCATTCTTCATTGATCCCATACCTAACCAAGCGGCTAAAGCCGTATCCCAAGCCCGTATAAGAAAAATAGGCTAAGAGTATTTACTTGATCTTATCTTTACAAATCAAAGATGTTTAAGCACAGCCGTAATCAAAACAACCTAATTACAGGCGCAGTTTGCCGGAGGCTGCTAGTCTGGAATGGACGGAACTATGATCCATTAGAATGTTAACAGGTCTTATTCAAGTCATAAGACTTGGACCGGTTAACTTATATTAAATAGGTACAATTTACTAGATTAAGCGGAGACCGAATAGAATGTGGTTTGCACCCTCAAAAGTACTATGACTCGTATAATATGGGTCAAATAACCAAACATTCTGATTAGAACTGTTTTGGAATGGTTTTGACCCGATTCGGTTAACTTATATAAATTACGCTATATAAGTCAACCGTACGTGCATAGGCGGTATCGGGTGATCGAATGGGTTCATGGTAACTCCAATATTCCAAAACATGTTTATTATGTTACCATATCAGTTTATAACTCAGATTATAAGTTCATTATATTTCTAAACCATTCTTTGCATAAAAAGAGTATTTCGGACATTATTAGGCATAATATGTGGACTTTGCATAAAACCGACAAACGATATGATCAAATGGTATAACCTCAGAGGGTTATTCCATACAATAATATGAGCATATACCAACTTCAAATCAGTCACTAAACTATCTTAAACAGGTAAGAATCGAAAGTCAAAGTAGAAATCAAACTATTTGACTTTCGGTTTCGAACCGAGCACTAAGCAGGAAATAACGGGTTGGACATGATCTAATATGTCCAAATATGTTATATAAACTGATATAGTGTCAAAAATTAAGGTTTCGATACTTAGAAGTTTATTTAATGTTAATTACGAAAATCTGCGTTTTTTACTATTATTTAATAAAACTTCGACCCATAAATTGACCAACTTAACGTAGGGCTGGCAAGTTTAGACACGTACACGAATACATGACATGAACCTACACGACCTTAACATGTATCGTGTATGACCTTAACAGGTATCGTATACTAAACAGGTAGACATGAAACAACCTGTTAATTTTCGTGTCTAAACAGGTTAGATACCTGTTTACCTGTTATATACCTGTTAATACATGTTAACATTTTAATTAAATAAAAAATATACTAGTCTAATAAGGGATTATTATGATCACGTAGCCATGTTCAATTCGAACTTTGGCTTGGCTGAAATGGTCATAACCGAAAGTCAAAACAAAAGTCAATTTGCTTGACTTTCGGCTATTATCTAGCCTATAAATGAAACAAGACTGAGTTACAACACTTACAAGTGTTCAAGGAAGTTTAAAACTTCAGGTAGGAGGCCCTTTATGAGCAGAAACAACTCCAAGAGATTAGAGAGTAAGAAAGTGAAGGTGCAAGTCTTGAAAGAGTGAAATATAGGGCTATTTATACTTGATCAAGACTCACAAGATGATGCCACATGTTCCTTAAGCTTTGAGATGCTTAGGAGTGTCCTAGTAGGTGTCAAATGGTGGCTCAATGTGGCACAATTGCGAGAGAAGTGGCAGGAGGAGCAGGCTGCAGTGTCAGCTCAAACATTCTACCAGTGACGTCCTTGCGGACTGCAAGAGGTATGGCCTTGCGGTCCGTAAGGGCTTCTGGAGCCCATAGTTTTGAATGCCTTACAGACCGTAAGGCATTATTCCTTGCGGTCCATAAGGGACTATCAGAGGTCAAAATTTTGGCATTTTGTTATAATTGATCCCCCCCAACTTCCATACTTCCACATATGTACATAATTGGTCCCTCTCGTCCAACTTACCAGGAATATTTGAGAGTTGATTGGACACGTGTTGCCGTACTATTCTTCTTGAATTTTTGAGGTGTCATAAGGACTGACACTGGTCAATTAATAAAGACAGAGTAGAAAGGACATGGGGTCGTGCCCCCTGGGCACTGGGCCGTGTGAATGGTCTGTTTGCAGCTATAAATAGAGGTGTTTGGTTCATTACTAACTCATCCCTTAAAAAACCACTTCTCTCTCACCTGCTACCATTCCACCACCATCACAACACATCATCCACCACATTCCTCCATCAGCGACCACTAGAGTGTGTGTAGTGGTCTCGGAATACAAGATTGATCGTAAGAGTTCTTGTCAAACAAAGGTTATGCTTGGCTAAATCTCTTACATCACTTGGTGAAGACAAATCTTTTATGTATTACTTTTGATTTCCAAGCTTTGGCTACTTTTTGTTTGGGTATGTATTAATGACTTTAAGAAATAGTTTTTTATATTGAAAGTGAATTCTACTCTATCATTTCTTCATGTTTTGTTGATTCACTCATTCGTGTCTTTACGGTCTATATAAAGCATGTTAACTACCTGGAATGGGGTTAGAAGGGTGGTTTGGGTAAAGTTCTTACCTCGTTCAGTGTATAGATCCTATGAGGACTTGATTCAAGCTTATTTGGACTTCTCTTGAGGTAGATAGCATCAAATCAGGAGAAGTAAGAACGGCTTGAATCCCTTATAAATAAACTATTATTAAAACTTTAAACCTTCCTTGCGGGACTGTATCCCTGCTGACTCAGACCAATATGGTCGAGGGTAGGGTTGCCTCCAAAAGAGGGACATTCCACATTTTTCGTTAATAACTTACTTAATTATCTTTCAATAATTCGGATTGCAGGACTGTTTCCCTGCTGACTCAGACCAATATGGCCGAGGGTAGAGTTGCCTCCATAAGAGGGACATCCCACAATTACTAAAATAATATCTTAAAAAGCCCAAAGTACGGAAATCATCAAAGGATACGTAAAAGAGGAGTCAGAACCAAGTGATTCTATCTTGTTTATTGCTTTTCTTCTAACATTTTACTTTTATTTCATTTTAAACTTACTAACTCCTTTTCTCATAATTTTGGTTAGATTAGACATTGACGATATTCTGGTATTAAAAGTTTTTATTTCCTTGGACGACCTCGGTACCTTACTATCACTATATTACGCCAACGATGGGTGCACTTTCCCTAACGTGTTGTAGAGAGTGATTGTGTTATATCATTTTTTTCTAAATTTAAAGCTTGATAAATGATTAAAAGTGCTAAAAATATACGAAAAAATTATACCACGCTCCACTCACGTCAGTGTACATCCAATCGTGTACTCGTGTATTTATACGTATACGTATACCATGTATGTATACTTACTTGTATACTTTTGAATTAGGTATTTCTGTCGTTTTTGTACGTATATGTTTATACATGTATATCACTTGTCATTCTTGTATTTTACTAAGTGTTTTGGTGTACGTATTTATACATATAAGTATACTTATATACTTCTATTCCTACATTTAGTCATTTTTTTTGTATCTTTCCAGATTTGTTATTTGGTGAAATATATATTTGCTGGGTCCTTAAAAATAATCTATTTTAGTTGGTTTAGTATATATATTCTTTACTTCAATATATGTATATGTCCATTTCGTCCGATCGTCCGATAAATATGTCAAGGATATAATAGGTGTATACATTTTCCTTGTATACTTGTCCATGTACCCAAGTATGGGTAAGTGTATATATGTAAGTATATATATTTATATACTTTGTCATGTTTCTTGTGTATTCTTGTATCTTGTATTTTTGTGTAGGTATTTAGTTAGTATGTATTTCCTACATCTTCTAAATACATACACATAACACATAAACATATATACACTTATAGGGTTATCTAAACATATACACATTGTAGGGTTATCTAAATATATATATTTGCAACTTAACAAGATCATCAAAACTCTACAAGACATAATATATATAAAATCTCAACAATAAGTTCATGAACTTGTGTATACAGTTTATATCTTTTAAACAACAACTTCATCGTGTTCATTTATGTTTTTCACAAGTTTACCTAAACCATTTATTTACTTTTTCAAGATCAAAACTTGGAATATGAGTTTTTAAAATGAAATTTAGACTTTATAATTTTCCTAAACCATATTTGTAACATTCCCAAAATTTTTAAAGTTATTACACGAGTAGATCGTGGGTAAGTTGACCAATAGAAATATAAGATATTTTTGGTAAACGTAGGAACAGTTTAATAGTTATAGTAATAAAAAAATACATTATAATTGAACCTACTCCATTTTTAATGAAACTTGGTTCAAAATGTAGATAAGGTCATTCTCATTCTAATGACATGTTCATTGTTTTATAAAACATCATATTTTAGATGTTATACGCGCCAAATAAGTGAAGCAGCTAAATTAATATATAATAATAAAATCTAACATATTAGAATGCATGAACGAAATTTTGAATCATGTAAGACTTACGTATGACATGGACTAGAATTAATAAATCTACAAATGCATGTCTACATGAAAGTGGAAGGCTTACATACATGTATACGTGGAAGGATAATATGCAGATAGAATCAGACATTGCATGCTCTCTAAGATATTAATATAGTATATATACAAACATCTAATTCATATCTTCAATTCGTCCCTTCCTTCATCTCGATCCCTCTCTCAGTTCTTTAGACATCATATTTCTTTAAATATTAAACCCATATTACTACAAAGCCCTGTCCCGTTTTAAGTGTTTTAAACCTTGATCACTGATACCCTGTCCGACTGACGTAGGGCCCCGTAACGTATGTCAAGGCTCTGCCTAAATTCGTTGGGGTTCTGTCTCGTGACGTAGGGATAGAGTAGAATCGGGTTACTATACTTAATGTGAGTGCACTATATACTTTATTAAATAATCCAGGAGTCGTACCAAGATATATCAACCCTCCAAAAATATTTCTGACACCCCTAAAATATTTAGAATACCCCTATATGTCCTAAAATACACCCCGTATACGAAAACCGGCCCCGAATAACCTTTATTTCATTAAAAAACAAATAAAATAAGTTTTACCAATCTCTCGCGGGCCGCGAAGACATGTCTTCGACTTACACGGGCCGCGACAGCTCAATATCCAGAAAACACCACAAGCCGCCATGTGTCGATGACTCAGCAACCCTAGCCGCCTTTTCTGGACCTCGCGGGCCGCGTAGCCCTTAGCTACATCTTACGCGGGCCGCGTAAGACTCGAAATAAGCAACTATAAATAGAAGGCATCGGCTGTCCATTCCAAATCGTTCAGAATTCAATTTCCTCTCTCAATTTCTGTAGTGTAGGCCTTATACCCGGGCATTATACCCCCCTAATAAGCGAAGCTCTGCCTCATTGTAAGTATTATAACCCCGGTTAGGTATTAGATACGCTGCCCGATTGATCTAGGGTTCCGTAACGGCTGTCGTGGTTCTGCCCGACGTAGTCGTTGGAATGCCGTCTCGGGAAGGGTATTACTAATGTTAAAATGGGTTATTATACTAACACATGTGCATTGTTTATTTAATTAGATTATAACCAGGAAGTCACAAAGGAAAGCCCTATAATAGCAATGTGAGTTGATCCACTTTTTGTAAACCTTTTTGTTTAATGTTTTTACAAAACCTTAAATACTTTGCCATGCGAATAACATTTATTGAGTATTTGTAAGAATACAATTATGATGAGTATGTTGGGGTTTTGTATACAAAATTTGTTACCACATGGTCACGGAGTAACATTTCCACAAGTTGGGTTCGACAGTACCATGGATGTTAATTGTTATGTCTTGGAAACAAATATAATTGTGAGATCGCCCTCAATACTGTACACTAGGATTTGTTTTATTTAAACTTGATTAAACTGTGATTCACTCACCAGTATTTCCCACTGACAAAATGTTTTTAAACACGTGTTTCAGGTAACTTAGTGTGAAGCCAATAAAAGCCAACTTGAGAGCACTGAAGGCTTAGAAAAGTGGCAATAAAAGTTACCTAATTAAAAATGAGAATTGTTTTCAATAATTGGGGTCATTCCCTATAGATGCATCAAAATGAAAATTTGGATTTTGTCCCACTTATAAACGTATTACCAGAGAAACTTGGGTTTTATCCCATGTCTTTAATTTAAATATTTTGGTGTTTAACTCTGATAAAATATTTCCTAACTACGGTCCTGATGAAAATTTCCGCTGCCAAATTGATAAACACCGATACCACTGAAACTGGCCACGGCCACCCGTTCCCGGGTTGTTAGGAGACGGGGGTTGTGACAGAAGGTGGTATCAGAGCTATGCCACTGGTTTAAGCCCTTTAGGTGTTCTTCTAATACCTAAACCCTTAACCATTCGTGTTAGGAAATTAATATCTTATGTGTTACCCTGTGAACATAGAAATCTTAATGTGTTTATTATGATTTTTATGCCATTTAACGAATCTTAAATTCCCAATATGTGTTACCCATACTTGTATTTTACACTTATGTTATAGTATATATATAAATGATATATATATTAATAATATCATGTTTTAGTAAACTTCGTGATATCTTATATATCTATTATATCCATATATATATACGAGAATATAATACAATATAATTTTTATAATAATAATAGAATATTAATATTAGTATTTAATATTAATAGAAGATAAATACAATCCAGTTATGATACTTTGTAAATATCATGATATAAATATTTAGATAATATATATTATACCTAAATGATTTTATAAATTCTCCGAATATGTAACTCCTATTGTATCTTACAATATGTTAAAAGAATATATTCATAATATAATATTTATTTCTGTATCCACATATTTATGTGAATACAATTCAAAATAAATTATAATAATATTATGATATTGGCATTAATATCTTAAATATAAAATAATACCTTTAGGTATGATTTCCTTAAAAATATCATTGATAAAAGCAGTATATTTTTATGATTTATGATATAATTTTACTCAAATTTAAAGATATGTATTTAGCAAAATTTTAATAACACATATATTTATATTAATTTTGTTAAAATATAATGTTTCAACATTGTTTAGATACGATAACTAAAATATTTTGTCAATCACTTTATAATTCTTTATCGTATTATTAAATATGTAGATTATTCATCAAAATTTGACAAATTAAGAAATTATGTGTATAGTCAATATTAGTAATAATTAACATGTTAGAAAATTTTAATACGTAAACGCTCTTTAAAGAAAATCTTTAATATACACTGTTATTATTTATCATCATTAAAATACGCTAAATTTTAAATAAATCCTGTTTTAAATTAAAATTAATAATAATAATATTTTTGGGAAAAAAAAAGCTCTTGAATAAAATTTCATTAGAGAGGATTTTATAAAACATAATCCTTAAAATTTAATAATGAACACGTATTATTATAGTTCGACAATTCTAAAATTTAAACACATATACGTATACCACAGAAAATGCAAAATATTTTAACCAGAATACATACAACAACTTGATACTGTGATTTTAATACATAATACCCATGTGTCAACAGGAAATAACTTAAAACTTATTTGTAAGTCAAATGTATGTATATTTTATATATATGATTTGTATCAATATTATAAATAGTATTTCATCCATGAAATAAAATGTGTACAAAAATATTTAGTACGGTATAACAATATGGTTTAAAATATATATATACATATATTTTTAAAGGAAACACTTTTTACCATTTGATAAGTTCGATTCATTTTTTAAATTATATTTAAACCGTATGTATATATATTATGATATAAGAATAATACTTCATTCTTAATATTTCTTAATATATTAAGAATCGAATTTAGAAACACCAGACTTTGTATTGGTTATTACGAATATTAAATAAGTAGAATTTGAAGTAAATTATAAATATGTTATAACCAAATTTGAGTCAACCTGTCAAGATTAAATTGCTCTAAAAAGAATCCAGAAAATTCTATCTCTATTAAATTTTGATGAATTCTTTTATTTTATTTATCTTCAATAAATTTAATAGAAATTTATTCGGAATAAATAAAGTTATGAGAATAAACAGGATAGCTAATTCAATTAATTAAGAAATTGGCTTTTTATAATTTGATATTATATTACAGGAAATTTTAAACTTTATATCTATACGTATGTATATACAAGATACCATTTTCCTAATGATATATACAATATAATGATCAAATATCTTTGGTAGAAGGACAAATTTTTATATAACAGAAGAAACAAATATACATGTTTATTTAAGATCTATTTTAATACCCAGCGTTAATTCAAAGGATATCTGTATTAGCACCACCTCTTAAAAAACAATAAACGAGTCAAAGACGGAAAATCTCAGAATTTCATATAAAGCTTTTATCTTTATATACCTATCCAGCCATAAGCCCTGGAAATATAAGTAAATTAAGGCAATATAAAAGCTAATACATCAAAGGAAGAAAACATATAAGATTCCATTTTCCTTATAATTTGATAAGATATATAATAAAAGAAAAGTTAAGATATAACATGTATACGTTACCTTAAATATCATCGCATAATACTAATAGTTATGATTAGGATGATGCTAAACAAAATATGCATGTATAATTGCTTAGTTCTGTGATAATTATATCTAAACATGTTTGTAATTCAGATATCAAAGGAAATGGCATGTGATCAAGAAATTGGGAATAGTAATGGAAACTCTATTGATAAAAACACTATAGAAAATATAATAGCTCAAGGAATATCGAATGCCATACCTTCGATCATTGAAGCTATTAAAATTTCTATACCTATAAACGAGAATCCTACTATACATTGTAAGCATACCCATCACTTCATACCTAGCCCTAGTATCAACGGAAGTCATGATATTCGTATCAAAACTCCATCTTCTAAACGAAAAAAAACCACAACCTATGGCTACTCCTACAAGGAATTCTACTCTAACAAATCCTCCAAGAACAAAGGAATGAAACCAGAAATTGCACAACCTACTAGCAACAGCAAAAAGCACGCAAGAGAACGTTATTTTAAGAAGACACTTCGCTGTAACTTCTGCAAGAAAGCTGGACATGTAGAAGAAGAGTGTAGAAGGAAAAGGGAAACTAACGTATGTTACAAATGTGGAAATCCAGGCCACTTCCGTCGCTACTGTCCAAAACTATCTAAGGCACCCAACAACGAGGATCGAAACCCCGGTGAAGCTAAGGAGAACGCATAAAACTTATAACACCCGAGCCAACAACAACTTTTAAAATAAAGCACCCTTATATTTTGTCTGCACTTAATTATTAGTTGACTTTTGATTCTGATCGAAACTTCATCAATAAAAGGTCTTTGTTTTTCTTTTATAGAGTCAACTCTTATTTGTCTCATCTCTTGACAAATTCCTATACGTGCATTGCCTGTCATACATGTGAATTCATTTCAAACGCTCATTTATCCGTGAGTTTTAATGCATATTTCGTTATACTCGCTCTGGTAATCTATATGACTGCCTAATGTTGACTTTTGATAATCGAGTCAACAACTTTCTTGGAAAACTCCTTTTCAAAGTTACTTACCAGATTTTCATTGAAACCATTTCTTGTCAATACATATATCCATTGTTGGAATATGTACAAACCAAGCTCAATTGTTTGAACTTACTCATATATATTCAATTCAAAATCCCATATGATGAATTGAGATCATCATATCCTAGGTAATCTCATTGATTTAATTTCGATATATCATTTGTTAAAACACGACACTTTGCGGTGGCGATTTCTTTGAAACTTGAACTCATTTCATTTTCACACCTGAGATACGATTTTTTTTATTTATTGTTTCATTATCCTAAACCAGTCTTAATACAATTTTGTGTTAAGATAAAGGTACCTAAATTCTTATTTCAGCATACCTCCAACATTTCTTTCATCTTTGAAATTATCCTACAATATTCAAATCTTTCTTCATTTGAACATCATATCTTTTGAATATCCAGATTCACTTGAAACTCTCGGTTAATTTCAAAAACGGTGAATTCATTTGGTCACCGTAATTATTGAATTCTTTCAATCACCACAACACCTTGCGGTGTCTGTATAAATTTGTAGTCTGTGCTAATAGTAAACCCTAATCATACATCATTCGTTTAACTCATCATTCAAGTAGTCTTGATACAATTATGTATTCAGACCATGATACACTAAATTCTATTATATTCTCCAGTGTATCTTTGCCATTTAAATAAACGTTATTGATTTCTGGGTGGATAATTGACAAATCATTTTTCATGCTTCCATTCTCAAATTGAAAATTTTGATTCAGAATCTCCCTTAATTGATGATCAAAGTAAGTTCTTTTCTGGCATTGAATCCTATTGTTTCTACAAGTCATTGCATTTCAAATTCTATGCCTATCAAATATCTCTTTTGATTCAGGAAACTTAGTCACCTTGTTAATGGTATTATTTCATCTCATTTGGTTAACATTAAATCCTGAAACTAAGTTTTGAGACCAACTATCCTATGATATCTTTATAATTATCTTTTGATTCTATCCCAGACACCTTGATAACCAACTAAAAGACGTGACGTAACCCCAAGAAAATATCGTAGCCCAAATCTCGAGGACGAGATTTAAAACAAGGTGGGGAGGATGTAACATTCCCAAAATTTTTAAATTATTACACGAGTAGATCATGGGTAAGTTGACCAATAGAAATATAAGATATTTTTGGTAAACGTATGAACAGTTTAATAGTTATAGTAATAAAAAATACATTATAATTGAACCTACTCCATTTTTAATGAAACTTGGTTCAAAATGTAGATAAGGTCATTCTCATTCTAATGACATGTTCATTGTTTTATAAAACATCATATTTTAGATGTTATACGCGCCAAATAAGTGAAGCTGCTAAATTAATATATAATAATAAAATCTAACATATTAGAATGCATGAATGAAATTTTGAATCATGTAAGACTTACGTATGACATGGACTAGAATTGATAAATCTACAAATGCATGTCTACATGAAAGTGGAAGGCTTACATACATGTATACGTGGAAGGATAATATGCAGATAGAATCAGACATTGCGTGCTCTCTAAGATATTAATATAGTATATATACAAACATCTAGTTCATATCTTCAATTCGTCCCTTCCTTCATCTCGATCCCCCTCTCAGTTCTTTAGACATCATATTTCTTTAAATATTAAACCCATATTACTACAAAGCCCTGTCCCGTTTTAAGTGTTTTAAACCTTGATCACTGATACCCTGTCCGACTGACGTAGGGCCCCGTAACGTATGTCAAGGCTCTGCCTAAATTCGTTGGGGTTCTGTCTCGTGACGTAGAGATAGAGTAGAATCAGGTTACTATACTTAATGTGAGTGCACTATATACTTTATTAAATAATCCAGGAGTCGTACCAAGATATATCAACTAGGGGTGTGCACGGTTCGGTTCGGTTCGGTTCGGTTATTAGCATTATCCGTAACCGTAACCGAAGTCATCGGTTAATCGGTTCGGTTAATTCGGTTAATTTGTCAGTTTTCGGTTCGATTCGGTTAATTTTTGGTTAATAACCAATTCAAAGAAGGGCTAAATTTTTTGCTTAGAAATACATGTAATGGAGGTATAAATACATGAAATAGATGTATAAATAAATGAAATGAAGGTATAAATGCATGAATAGATGTTTAAATAAATGAAATGAAGGTATAATTAAATGAAATGAAGGCATACATAAATAAAATAGAGGTATCATTACATGAAATGAAAGTATAAAACATTAAATTCATGAAATAGAGGTATAAAAGCTAGAAATATATAAAAAAATAAATGGTTCGGTTCGGTTAATTTCGGTTAACCTATGGTAAAAAAAATATCCGTTAACCGACTTTCGGTTAATTCAATTTCGGTTAATTTTGGTTCGGTTTTGTCGGTTTTCGGTTCGGTTTCGGTTAACGGTTCGGTTATTGCACACCCCTAATATCAACCCTCCAAAAATATTTCTGACACCCCTAAAATATTTAGAATACCCCTATATGTCCTAAAATACACCCCGTATACTAAAACCGGCCCCGTATAACCTTTATTTCATTAAAAAACAAATAAAATAAGTTTTACCAATCTCTCGCGGGCCGCGAAGACATGTCTTCGACTTACGCGGGCCGTGACAGTTCAATATCCGGAAAACACCACAAGCCGCCACGTGTCGATGACTCAGCAACCCTAGCCGCCTTTTCTGGACCTCGCGGGCCGCGTAGCCCTTAGCTACATCTTACGCGGGCCGCGTAAGACTCGAAATAAGCAACTATAAATAGAAGGCATCGGCTGTCCATTCCAAATCGTTCAGAATTCAATTTCCTCTCTCAATTTCTGTAGTGTAGGCCTTATACCCGGGCATTATACCCCCTAATAAGCGAAGCTCTGCCTCGTTGTAAGTATTATAACCCCGGTTACGTATTAGATACGTTGCCCGATTGATCTAGGGTTCCGTAACAGCTGTCGTGGTTCTGCCCGACGTAGTCGTTGGAATGCCGTCTCGGGAAGGGTATTACTAATGTTAAAATGGGTTATTATACTAACACATGTGCATTGTTTATTTAATTAGATTATAACCAGGAAGTCACAAAGGAAAGCCCTATAATAGCAATGTGAGTTGATCCACTTTTTGTAAACCTTTTTGTTTAATGTTTTTACAAAACCTTAAATACTTTGCCATGCGAATAAAAGTTATTGAGTATTTGTTAGAATACAATTATGATGAGTATGTTGGGGTTTTGTATACAAAATTTGTTACCACCTGGTCAAGGAGTAACATTTCCACAAGTCGGGTTCGACAATACCATGGATGTTAATTGTTATGTCCTGGAAACAAATATAATTGCGAGATCGCCCTCAATACTGTACACTGGGATTTGTTTTATTTAAACTTGATTAAACTGGGATTCACTCACCATTATTTCCCACTGACAAAATGTTTTTAAACACGTGTTTCAGGTAACTTAGTGTGAAGCCAATAAAAGCCAGCTGGAGAGCACTGAAGGCTTAGAAAAGTGGCAATAAAAGTTACCTAATTAAAAATGAGAATTGTTTTCAATAATTGGGGTGATTCCCTATAGATGCATCAAAATGAAAATTTGGATTTTGTCCCACTTATAAACGTATTACCAGAGAAACTTGGGTTTTATCCCATTTCTTTAATTTAAATATTTTGGTGTTTAACTCTGATAAAATATTTCCTAACTACGGTCCTGATGAAATTTTCCGCTGCCAAATTGATAAACACCGATACCACTGAAACTGGCCACGGCCGCCCGTTCCTGGGTTGTTAGGGGACGGGGGTTGTGACAATATTCAAGACCACTTTAAAGTTCATGAACCTCTTGTTTCATGGATCTTGCTAGATCTAAATATATATGTGTTAGATTGATATTTTTAACACACTTTTTAACAAGATCCTTTATCTACAACAAAATCAACTCTAAGATCTACCACAAAATCATCACAACAACAAGTATATAAGTTAGATTATATAGTTTTGTTTAGGGTTTTCCATGTATTTTATCTTTAGATTCAAGATGAATAACTTGTACTTCCATAAACTATATGTAACAAGAAGCTTAAATATAAGTAAAAGTAGCATACTACTAGCTCTAGGCTAGGGATGTTCTTATGGTCAAGAAATGAAGAAAAGAAGATAATGAAGCTCCAAGATTAGTGAACAAAGCTCCTTGAATGATTCCAACACTTGAAAGCATCTTAGATTATCTTTAAAATCACCATGGATCCTTTTATTATGTGAGTTAGGTTTGAAAAATGGAAGAAGAGAAGAAAGAAGGGGGCCACAGGTATAAAGGGGAAGAGGAGAGTGATGTTGAGTGTTTTTTATTAAGTTAAAAGTATGTGGTGAATTTGAGTTCTTGAGGTATTTGGTGTTGTAGCATGCTTCTCCTTCCAACTCTTTAGTCAACAATGACCATACTTCATCATTCATGTCTAGTGAAGCATGGGTGGCTTGTGGGGCCCATGTTATGGTCGACAATCCTAAGTATGGTGTTGGTGATATCTTATTCAATTAGGCATGTGATGAATTTCCTTGAAAGATATTTATAGGTTTGGGTTAATGGTAGATAATTAGGATACTAATTATTGTTTAGGATGTTAAAACATGTTAACTAGTTTAAATTATGTTTAGACATTAAAACCGTCACTAGTTTCATTATCGGATAAATTACCGGCACTTTGTGTAATGGTATGTGGTAATTTAGTGATATACATTCTTATAATGTACATGATATTCGTTGTATTATTGATGATCATTAATATGTTTCAATGATTTTATAATGTTCCCATGCTAGTATAATTGTGCCCGATTTATGGAAATTGTAGCGTTTATAGATTAGATCAAACAATTTAAATTCTTATATAATTTTCCGGAAAGTTATAATAATACAAGTTGATTTCCCATCTAGGGTTTTGTATGAGTATTACCTTGGATATGCTTTCATATCCTGTTTTTGTCGTTTCAAGGAGTACCAGAACTCTCCTAGCATGAACAGAGTGTTCACATTGTCTACCAACGTTTTCGAACATAGTTTGTATCGTATCGCGACGCAGCGAATACGATGATACGATATGAAATGTAATTGTATATCCTGGGATTTCTAGACTTTATAAGACTCAGTTATATAAAAATTAAGTCTAATGCACATAATTAAATAGGTCAATAGTGATTAAGTTGTAGACAATTGCCGGTTATTTTGCGGTTTTTCGCATACTCCCCCTGTTAAAAAGAAATTTGTCCCAAAATTCACGTTGAGCTATCCCTTGCAAGGGCGTTCTTGAATAAGTGGGGGTACTTTGCCTTGATTTGGTCTTCACGTTCCCATGTATACTCGGGTACGTGTCATGAGTTCCAACGAACTTTGACTAATTTGACGCGACTTCTCCTAGTCTTTTGGACCTTCTAGTCCATAACCTCAACGGGTTCTTTGGTGTATTGGAGTTTGTCATCAATGTGTATCTCATCCGCATGGATGATAACCGTTTCTTGTGTAGGACTCTTTTTAAGGTTCGACACATGAAATGTGTCGTGTACGCTGCTGAGTTCTTCTGACAATTTCAGCTTGTAAGCAACGGTACCAATCTTTGCCAAGACTTCGAAAGGTCCTTTGTATCATGGGTTTAACTTTCCACGCTTTTTGAATCTAGCTACGCCCTTCTAAGGCGAAACTTTCAACAAAACCTTGTCTCCAACCTCAAAGGATAAGGTTTGTGTATTTTGTCTGTCTCGAGCCGCCTTGATGCGATCTCGAATTTGGAAGATTTTATCAGTAGTCTCTTGGACTAATTCTTGACCAATTAATTATTTGTCATCGACTTCCGCCCAATATAGTGGTGATCGGCATTTACATCCGTATAGAGCTTCAAACGGTGCGGCTTGGATGCTGGTGTGATAACTATTGTTGTATTAGAAATCCACTAAAGGAAACTGAGCATCCCAATTTCCGCCCAAGTCCATCACACACGCGCGAAGCATATCTTCTAGCGATTGAATGATCCGCTCACTTTGGTCGTACGTTTGTGGGTGAAAGGTCGTGGTTAGATCCAAATGAGATCCAAAGGCCTTTTGAAATGATTGCTAAATCCTAGATACAAAACGACCGTCTCGGTCTGAGATTATTGAAACAGGCACTCCATGGCGTGTCACAATCTCTTTAAGATACAATTCGGCAAGTTTCTACGTACTATCTTTTTCACGAATTGGTAAGAAATGTGTGGACTTTGTTAATCTATCTACTATTACCCAAATCATGTCATGACCTCTAGAGGTCCTAGGTAATTTTGTGATAAAGTCCATCGATATTTGTTCCCATTTCCACACGGGAATCTCAGGTTGTTGTAACATTCCTGATGGCTTTTGGTATTCGGCCTTAACCTTCGCACATGTCAAACATTTTCCGACATAAGTTGCGATGTCACCTTTAAGGTTAGGCCACCAATAGAATTCTTTCAAGTCTTGGTCCATTTTATCCACTCCCGGATGAATTGAGTACTTAGACTTATGAGCTTCGTCCAAAACCACATCTCCTAGGTCGCCAAAAAGTGGGACCCAAATTCGACCCATTAAGTATAAAGTTCCATCTTCTTTTGGCACCAATTGTTGTTCCATACGTCAAAGTGATTTCACTTGAATATGTTTTGCTTTAAGTGCTTCTTGTTGCATTTCATGAATCTGAGTAGTGAGGTTCATTTAAATCGTCATTTCCAATGCATGTACCCGTAATGTTTTCACAACGTTCGCCTTGCCCGAATGGTATTTGATTTCACAATCGTAGTCATTCAACAATTCAACCCATCGTTATTGATGCATATTTAATTCTTTCTGATTAAATATATGTTGAATGCTTTTGTGATCCGTGAAGATGGTACATTGGGTACCATAGAGACAATGACGCCAAATCTTTAATGCGAATACAGCCGCATCTAACCCTTGGTCGTGAGTGGTATAGTACTTCTCATGAACTTTCAATTGGCGAGATACGTACGTGATGACTTTTTCCCGTTGCATTAGCACACAACCTAGGCCTTTATGCGATGCATCACAATATACCACGAAGTTATCGGTACCTTCGAGAAGTGATAAGATCAGGGCGTCACATAGTTTATCTTTAAGTAGTTGAAATGATGTTTCTTGTTTTTCACCCCAATCAAACTTTTTGTCTTTCTGTTTGAGGGTGGTTAGCGGTTGAGAAACTTTTGAAAAGTTCTCAATGAATCTCCTACAGTAGCCCGCTAATCTCAAGAATTGTCGAACTTCGGTTGGGGTGTTTGGCGCTTCCCAGTTTTTGATCACCTCGATCTTGAAGGATCGGCATGTATGCCTTTCTCTTTTACTACATGCCCGAGGAATTGTACCTCACGAATCCAAAGTTCGCACTTAGAAAACTTTGCATAAAGTTTCTCTTACTTTAGTAGCTCAAGCATAGTTCTCAAGTGTTGTTCGTGCTCCTCTTTTGATCGTGAATATATCAATATATCATCGATAAATACCATCACAAATTTATCTAGATACGACTTTACACACGGTTCATAAATCCATAAATACCGCCGGTGCGTTTGTTAAGCCAAAAGGCATAACAAGAAACTCATAATGATTATAATGAGTTCGATAATGTCGTCTTCGGTATGCTTTCCTCTTGTATTCGTAGTTGATGATAACCTGATCTTAAGTCAATCATGAATAGAAGCTCAAACCTTGTAGTTGATCGAATAAGTCATCAATCCTCGGTAGTGGATACCGATTCTTGATGGTGAGTTTATTCAACTCTCGGTATGCACATCCTAAAACTTCCGTCCTTCTTTTTGAAAAATAACACCAGAGCTCCCCATGGTGAGAAACTCGGTCTAATGAATCCCTTGCCTAACAACTCCTGAAGTTGTGTGGATAGTTCTTGCATTTCCAACGGAGCTAATCGGTCTGGAGACTTCGCCACTTGTGCGACTCCCGACACTAAGTCGATGCGAAACTCGACTTGTCGTTGCGGCAGTAATCCTGGTAAGTCTTCGTGAAAGACTTCGGGGAATTCCTTCACAACGGGTATCTCCTCAAGCTTTGGCTCCTCAGCTTTCTTGTCAACTACATGTGCTAGGAAGGCTATGCAACCCTTTCGTAAGAACTTCTGAGCCTTCATACAATTGATGATTCGTAATGACGCTTCTCTCCGTGGACTACGAGTGTTTCTTCGTTAAGCAGGGGAATGCAGATAGTTTTCTCATGACAAACAACTTCTGCTTGGTTGTCTGACAACCAATCCGTGCCAACAACTACATCGAAGCTACCCAACTAAATGGGTAAAAGATCGATATTGAATTTTCATTCACCAAGTTCCAAAGTGCATCCCATTATAATTTCTCCTGACTCGACTAATTTACCGTTTGCCAATTCTATAGAATAAGGAACGTTTAGCTTATTTGACTCTAGGCCAAGTATATTTTTGAATGCTATGGAGATAAATCTAAAATCGGCACCGGTATCAAATAATATGGATGCGAAGTGTTGGTTGATAGGAAACGTATCGGTGACCATATTAGGGTCTTGGCATGCATCCTTCGCTCCAATGAAAAAAGCTCTACAACGTGCTTGGTTTTCCTTAGGACAATCCTTCTTAAAATGATTCTTGTCTCCGCATCCATAGTAGCCTTGACCTCTCCCATTTCCATTTCCATTTCTATTTCCATTTCCTCCTCCATTACCATTCGCCCAACAAGCTTCTATGCGGTGCCCAAGTTTGCCACACTTGTCCCATTTAATGTTTCGACAAGCACCCAAGTGATGGTATTTGCATTTGTCACACTTGGGCAAATTGCCCGCATACTTCTTGGCACCGATATCATTCGTGGCAACAAATGCCTTTGCCTCCTAAGGCTGCTTTGTTTCTCTCTGTTTGTTGTTGTTCACCCTTGAACCTTTTTTGAAGTGAGAAAACTTTCGCCTCCCATCGCTAGTAGTCTCGACATGCAACTCTTTCTTCTCCGATCCCTTCATCGTCAACTTCTTCATCCTTACCGCGTCTTCTGTGAGACTAACGGCTAAGGTCACCACTTGAGTAATCATGGTAGGGTTTGCAAATGTAACCATGCTCCTAATTTTAGGAGCCAAACCCCAGATATAACGTTCATTGCATTTGAACTCGGGTGTTATGTGGTAAGGGAATACGCGAGATAGGTCGTGGAACCTTTGCGTGCACCCCCGCAATATCAGCTCTAACCATAGTCAAGTTCCAGAATTCTGTTTCCAGCTTTTGGATTTCCGCCCGAGAATAGTATTTCTCCCTCATCAATTCTTTTAATTCCTCTCACGTCATGGCATAACCCGTTTCATCACTGTCACACCCCGATTTCCACGTGTCACCGGTGGGCCCGGTGGGGGAGTATCGTGACGTGGTTGGCAACGTAATAGTCAAACAACACAATATAATAATGCACAGCGGAAGCAAATTTAAATAAGATACAACCGAATTTATTTATTGTAAACAAAGTCACAATTATCCGGTGTTTATCCACAGTAGGATCGAATAATAAAAACATTGTTTATGGTTCAACAGACATCGGCATCTTAAGTTTGCGAGACTTCTAGTGATGCTTAGGAGACTCCCAGCCTATTTCGCCTAGTACCTGCATTTAATCTTTTTGGGAAAATACGTCAGTTTACACTGGTAAATACATTCAACTGACTCATTTTATAAAATGATTGAAAATTGGTTTGGATGCACATGGCATAAACATTTTGTTTAACTTGGGAGAATTATTTTATATGATAATCTTGTTAACGATTTACATGTTACTTATGCGTTCAGTAGCCCGGACGTATCCGGGTTAAAGATCAATAGACACACCACTGTAAGTGAGTTATACACGGGAGTACGCCTACACCCCGTGCTCAGGTCGTGGCAATCTCGTAAGATAATGCCGAGGATATCCGGGACATGGTCATTAACCCCCCAAAGGCTGTAAAGTAAACACATCTGTTTAAAACGAGCCGATCAAATTATTCAATTAACCACTAAGCGTGGAAGATTTGATGCCCGATCAAGCGGTACGCTATGTACCGTAACCCAAGCCCGTATAGGGAAAATAAGTTAAAAGTATTTACCTTGATGCAAAGTATAGTCACAATAATCAAATAGCAGGTAGCTTTTACTGTTTCTCCTAATCTGGAACGAAGGTTAAATATAACCTATTAGAATCCTAGCGGGTCTTTAATTATGCTTAAGCTTAGACCGGCTAGTTTCAAAGATGCGGTTCGTACGCACGATTAAGCGAAGACCGGATAGAATGTGATTTAGACCCGACAAGTTTGAAGACTTGTTTAATATGGGTTTACTACTCACATTCTGGATTTTGAGATGAAAATGATATCGTTTGACCCGTTTCGGCTAGTTTATGCAAACTATTTACATAAACCGAACCGAACGCGTAAAATGCATAACGGGTAACCGAAAGGGTCGTGAACAGGTTTCCTAAGTTAATACGCTTTAAATATGTTGTGATATCATTATGATATCTTCCATAATGCCCGTAACGAGTTTATTCCCTAATTATGCCCCGTAGGGGTATTTTGGTCATTTTAAAGGTTATAAAAGAGACTTATAATACTTCTGAGGTATGGGTCTGATTAAATCAGAAAAATATCTTAATTTAACAGGTTATGTCTATTGGTATTAAGTCTTACGTGTCAAAATGGTTTTAATACCAAACTACGCGTTTAATACGCGTATAAAGCCGTTTTAAGCGACGTACGGGTTAAAATACCAATCTGAGTTTTCTGATCAGTAAAACAGGCTCAAAATCCTATATTTATTATTTTAGATCAGTGGCCATTGGATTGGAATCAAACGGATTCGTAAAACTCGTTTTATAGCCTAAAAGGGCATATTCGGTATTAACCGAATCAATGCGATAAGCCTAGCTTAAGATCAGTTTAAAAATAATTAAAAATCTTCAAAAATCCCAAAATATTATTTAACATCAGTGGGTAAAAGTTTTGGTACCGAAAATCGGGTTTAGATAGGCTATGCGCTAATCGCGCCGTTTAATTAATAAAAAGCTTAATATTTACGCTAATGCGCATATCTCATAATCTAGACCTCCGATTGACGTGAAAATTTACGTGCATGTTTAATAATCAGTAACTAAGATTATAGTACTTCCACATTTTCAAAATTCTCGTTGTAGGGTCATAAGGGCGTTATGGTCCAATTTAAGCGATTAACGGAAACGTGCGCATGCATCGGATAATCAATGAAACAAGTACAGAGACTTATACTAGCATGTAACCCAACCCTAATGAGACTTTAAGGCATGTCTAATTCAAATTAAAACGGGTCAGAACCGAAGTCAACGCAAAAGTCAAAGTTTTGCGCCTTTCGGTTCCGAACCGGGTTTAAACAGAAATTTGTCGAGTCGGGCAAGCGTAGACAAGTTTTTATACTTATTACCAAGTTATATTAAGTTTAAAACAGGTTGCACGCCTCGCGGATTGCTAGTCGTGCATTACATCGCATATTGTAATTCTGTTGACTTTTTCGGTCAACGTTTGACCCGACAAACGACCTAGTTAGGTCTGGATTTGGTACTTGCCCTTATAAGGGTTTAATACCTATATAATTACCTATCTAATGGTACTTTTAATTCGACACACGACTGAGCTATCGCTATTTAATCGCGAAGTCAAACCGTAGTTACGTCGGTTTGACTTTTAAGCTAATTACTAAGCTAGAATTAATTTAGAAAGGTTAGGCAACTTACTAGATGGTTAATGAATGATTAGAAAGGCTCTTGATCAGTTTGCAAGCTCCCCAAATAATCAGAATGCTTGAAATTGGATGTGTGAATGAATTGCACTTGAAGGTCCTTTATATAGTGGGTTTACACACCACAATCAATTGACACAAGAGTCTATGCCCTTCCACAATTGTTCAACACATGTCTTCTAGTGTCTAGGGGAGTCTAAGGTTCATGCACATGCAAGAAAAACCGGTTTGATGGGTTACAAGTGCACCAAACAGGCTACTGCCTGTTTTCTGGTCGCTGGGCAACCCCTGCGCATCGTAGGGGCATTATGCCTACGATGCGTAGGGCTTCATCAGAAGCCAAAATGTTGTTGTTTGTTGAAGGTTTGAAAGGGCAGCCGTTATAAACGACTTGTGGACCTCAATTTTCATTCAGGGGCCTTCATAAAGTGTCTTACACATTGACATACCCTACCATTTGCAATTGCTTCACTTGAATCCAAAAACAAGACCCGTAAATTAAGGACTTCCATTCTTTTATTTCGTAGAATCCTATCACGCATTTCCAAATTCCATTATTGGCAATAAATTCCTGAATTGAGGGTATAATAGATGTATATAATATTAAATCGGGTCTTGGGATTTATAATTGAGGTGTTCAGAGGTAATATTTAACATGACGCCACTTTAAATCCTACCGAAAACATCTTTATTAAATCCGGGTTTTCAACGCGTTTTTGTTTGACATGACACGTGTCGTTTTAATATTAAACCCGAAATTTGCGAGGTGTTACAATCACCCAGTGTCTGCACTTGTAAATTCCACCAAGTAAGTGCCTCGTTAACGAATAGACCGATAACATACATGACCCTCTGATCAGGGGAACACTTGCTCATTCGGATAGTAGAATCCGTCTTTTCTGTCCGACGTACAAAAGTCACGCACCGCCAGTGCCATTATAATTCAGTAGCATGCACTCTAAGAACTGCTTGTACGTGTAGCTTGAAACATTGTACACACGGATTATGAATGAACACATGATAACGCACGAATGGATTATAGAAGAAATTGTTTAAGTTGTCATAAAAACAACTAATTGTTTCCATTAGTAGTGTTTCCTCAAAATGAGCCTCCCGGTCCTTGACCGTCTGAGCCACCTCTGTGCTCAATACGGTTTGCTTCGTATTGGGCTTGTGCCTGTGATATATGCTCCTCCAATAGCAAGTTCAGTTCCGCCTCCTTCGTGGGTAGTGGCTTCGGTGGGTTACGTCGTGTGTTTCTTCTCTTTGGTGCCATGATCTTCTAATATATAACATAACGAAGGGGATTAGACAAATATTTAATAATAAATATTGTCTACGATATATATAGGGTGGGGTTCGGCTACAAAGTCCGTTTTTTATACAAAGGGTACAAAGTCATAAAACACCACAATTTCAGCCATAAAACACACTCAAAACCCACAAATAATAGAGTGAAGATCACTAAAACACAATATCCAAACCCTAACAGTCCATAAAACTTCAAACACACCATCGTAAAACTATGAATATAAAACACAACGTGATAATAAACATAAAACACACTAATGTTAGTCATTTGATAATCAAAGCCTTATTATCCAAAACACAAGCGTTTTAGTAATCTTCACTTTGTTATTTGGTGCTTTTGAGTGTGTTTTATGGTTGACATTATGGTGTTTTATGACTTTTTACACTTTGTGGGACAAATGGGCTTTGTAGCCAACTCCCACGATATATATATATATATATATATATATATATATATATATAATGAACTATCATGCTAACAATTCACTCATCCACAACAACAAGAAGACATGCATAAAACATAAATAACAATGTGTCGTAAAGAAAATACCAAGCTTTATATATTATGATAACTTGTTACAACATTTTTGTAAATGAAACAAAAAGGACCCGGGGCTACATCACCCGGGTCGTACAAGTTTAACAACATACAAAAGGGTAAAATTCTTCCTTCACATTATACTATCTTCGATCTTCAAGTTGTCTTCAAGCTCGATCCATGGTCTTTATCAACAAAAACGGGTAGCTTTTCCCCGTACCACAATATCTAAGTGCTATCTACGAAGCAGAAGGGGGTGGGGGCATGAAAAGCTGGCTATTGAGGTGTTTCAGCCCCTCATCCTCCAACTCATAAATACATCAGGTACCAGTAATAACTCACCTCACTAGTGCTCGAAATCACTCGTCCTGTGAAATGGATGAGCGGGGATATGGAGAGTGAGGTGATGGTGGTCATGGTGGTGATGATGGTGGTGGTGGAGGCATGGCATCAACATGCCTCTTTAAGTCCCAGACGCTCCTACAGAGAATCTGTAACCAGAGCTCCATAGATAGGATCCGATCATCAGTCGAGTATGGTGTGAAGTGGGATGGATGATAGGGATCAGATGTAGGTATGGCGTGAGGTGGGGATCGGGATGAACGGGGTCAGTGGGTAATGAAGGTGGTGATGATAGGTGTGATGGTCCTGCAGCCTGGGGGGCATGGAGATGGGCATAGCGATCACACGGTGGTAGGAAACGGGAGAGATTGACCCGTACGGGGTCTCTCTCATAAAGTCGACCAACAGGGGTCGTGCTAGTAGGGATCGGTTCATCCATGGATGTAGTAGGGGTGTGTATTGGAGTAGGAGTCAGTGGAAGTGTGGGTGTAGGTGTGGGGTAGGGGTGCGGATAGCCGTATGAGTAGGGGCGGGGTATGTGTGGGAGAAGGAGTGGGAGTGACAGGGACGGTGTGAAAACTACTATCCGTAGGGTCATCCCTAAGTCCATGTCGTTGGAGAGTAGTGGGTGATACACAATCACTCGCGTCAGAAGATGATATGTCAACAACCGAAACTACAGGAGATGGCATCTCCAAGATAGCTACATCAATAAACTCCTCGTCTCCTATTTCCTCGTCCAAATGGTCAACATAAAAAACGGGAATCTTGCCCTCATCATCCGATAGGTCCATGATGGGTGCCATGACAGCCAAAGGCTGCACTCCTAGGACCAGATCTCCATCAGGGAGACCGACAACTATGACTCTCAGAAATAAGGAGTCACCTAAAGCGAGTACATCGTCCTCCATAGGGACGTCCTCGGCAAGGTGGTCTAGGAGAACAAGGTGAGCATCTTCGTCCTCCATGTAATACATGAGCTCGTCTGACAAATGTGTTATGTCTACAACTCTCCTCATAGTACGCATGTGTATGTGTATAAACACAAACGAAAACTAAAACTTATTCTTTTTAGTTTTGTAAACAATAGTTTTTTTGGTTTATCATTGATCTTAGTTAGTGATAGTATAAAGAATGACGGTTTAGTTAGAACTTCGAAGTTTTCCTTTATCGAAAATGCCTCATACTCAAATTCCATTTTACATCTCAAAACAGGTTGACCCGCACAACTTTCTCATTTCTGATCATCACTTCTTTTGATTTTTATTTTAAAGTTATTAGAAGAAGTTCAAGAGATGATAATCTCTCTCGATAACAATATCGATATTTTATGAAACTAGTCAACAATTTGCTGCCATACCAACTACGACTCTAGCATGCAAAATTTGTCTTCTATTGAAACATGCACATTTATACAATATAAATTAGAAACTATTTTGTGCATTAGGAGGTGTACTACTAGCTTAGGGTGTGTTTCAAAAAAAAATATTATTTTTCACTTTTAACCCAATCATTTTCTTATTTTGTATTTTAACCCCTTTTGATTTTTTTACTTTTAATACAAAGTTTTTCATCTTTTGTAATTTAACCCAACACTTTATTATATACAACTTTGGTCCCTCATATTTTTTATGTTTCGTAAGTTTTTCGTTTTATGTTTCGTTCTAAATTTTGTGAGTTAACACGTCGTGGCGTGCATGTGAGGTTCAACGTTTTTTGCTCTATTTTTTCGAATTTGATAGGCCCGTCGCAACGTGTCCATTTTTCCTCTTTTGACAACTTCGCCGCAACGGGCGGGTCCTTGATCGGCTAAGTTATTATTTTCTATATTTTACGTTTCTGTTTAATTTCTTCGCATTAAGACACTGTAACGGGTGTGCGTGGTTCAACGATTTTAAGTCTGCTTTTCGTTCGGTGTAACTTTTTCCATTTTATCTATTTATTTTTACGACTTTTTTCCGATCTTGGGAGTCGATACTGGTGTGGCATTGGTGCTACTTGGCATGGTTTTACGAACGTTTTTAACCTATTAATTTTTTTACTAATACTTTGTCTCGGTTTACCCTTATACTTTCTTTACTAAAAAACTATTTTTTTACGTGCATATTTTATGTACGGGTAGGTATAAATATGATTTGTTATACATTTCGACGTAAACTTTTTTTATAAACAACTCTAGGTCAAATATAATACGTTTTCGTTTGAAGAAATAAGTTTTACGTGCATATTTTTATGTACGTTTCGGTATAAATTTAAGTTGTTCTACGTTTCGACGTAAACTTTTTTGGGAAATTATTTAGGTCAAATATAATATGTTTATGTGTTTATTTTATGTATGTTTCGTAAAGTTTGTTTCGAACCCAGTGGAGTCAAATTATGGTTTCTTTTCTTCCCTTTATTCGAAAGCTCTAATTAATCTCTTTCGATTACATGTGTCAGATTTTCCTTTATACATGTTACGTTTTTTTTATGTATGAGTTGGATCACACATAATACGTTATGATTGTTCGGTACGAATTTGATTTACTTTACGTTTGATCCAATCACAATGCTTATACAAGTTACATTGAGTTCAACTGGATACGTCGAAATATGTGGTTTCATATAGTTAATGCATCATATAACGTTTGGACTAATCCATTCAATATTTACGATGTATCCGCGCCGCAACGCGGGCGGGTCTTAATCCTAGTTAGAAAAAATTATGATGAAAGACTTTTAAGTCAACGGTTGAAATTGTGGTTACTTCTTTCACAATTCATGTCCCTTTTAAGAGACTTTTGCGTCCGATGGGTTAGGGCATTGACTATGTCTCGTTGAACAAGTCACACTTTAGTTAAAAAATAAAAACTAATAATATAAATATTCTATGAAATTTGTATGTATGTATGTACCTAAAAGATCATATTAGAGTATGATGGGTATGTTTGGCAAAAGTAGCTGGTAACTGGTAGTTGATGGTTGTAAGATGGTAGCTGGTAGCTAGTAGTTGTAACTTTTTAGATATATTTTGTGTTTGACAGAGTAGCTGAAGCTTTTAAAAAAATGTATAAAATGAACAAAATAGACATAACTAAAAATTTAAAAACCTTCTACATTAAAATTAAAAAGTTCATTATGTTTAGAGGTTAAAATAGTTATTTTTCTCTAAAACTTGTAGTTCCTTCTAAACGCTACTAGTAGAAGCGTTCAACCAAAAGCTTCAAGCTCTTAACCTAAAAGTTTCAAGCTGCTTCAATCAAACAAGCCTTTTTATTGAGAATGAACTTTTTCTTAAAAGCTTAAAACTAGAAGCTCCTAAAAGTTCCATGTCAAACATATCCGAGATGTAACTCACTAATAAGACCAAAGGTTGAAAAGTGACTAACCTAGCAAGACGGATATATACATTAATACACCCATGAGAGTGATGTCATGTTTACGAAACTCATTTAGCGCATATCAACATTTTTATATTGTGAAAAATAGAGTAGGCTCATTTGTTGTTAACTAGTGGATGCCCCGCCCGCGTTGCGGGGCGGTGGCTGAATAATGAACGAGTGTTAGGCAGCTCAATGACACGAAAAACAATTAAATCGAGTCAACCAATTAAAACGAAACATTTTTATAGTTTTGGTAAAAAAAAACTAAAACGATGGCAATATTGTAATTTTTAACTGAGAGAAATTTGTATTTTTTGACTGGGGTAAAAGTGTAATTTGCCAAAAGCTAAAGTGACGACAATACTGTAAATTTGAACCAGGGGCAAAATTGTAAATTTTCACATGGGCAAATTCGTAATTTGAACTTGGGATAACAGCGTAATATAAATTTGAACTAAGGGCACAATCGTAATTTTAAACTGGAGGCAAAACCACAATTTTATTTTGAACCGAGGGCAAAATCGTAATTTTGAGTTGGGAGCAAAAGCATAATTTTATTTTGAACTGGGAAAAAAACGTAATTTTGAACTAGGAAAAAAACGTAATTTTGAACTGAGGGCGAAATCATAATTTTTTAAACGGGGAAAAATCACATTTTTGAACAGAGGGCAAAATCGTAATTTTTAGCTAGGGGCAAAAACAGATTTTGATTTTGAATTGGGGGGCGAAAAGGTAATTCTGAGCTGAGGGCAAAACCACAATTTTATTTTGAATCGAGGGAAAAATCGTAATTTTGAGCTGGGGGCAAAGGAGTAATTTTATTTTGAGCTGGGGGCAAAAACGTTATTTTAAAATAGGTATAAAATAATAAACTGGTTGGTCCAATGGGGGAGTGCCAGACAAAATCGTAATTTTGCATTGAGGGCAAAATCGTAATTTTGAGATGAGGACAAAAGCGTAATTTTATTTTGAGCTAGAGGCAAAACGGTAATTTTAAACAGGAGTATAAACGTAATTTTAAAATGGTTAAAAAATAGTAAAATGGTTGGTCCAATGGGGGAGTGCCAGGCAGCTGCCTGGCACTATTCCCCCATTTGGTAAATGTAAGTATAGGAAATTTACTAGGGTTGTCTTGGAGTCGCTGTGCTACAAGAAAAAATACATCCGTAAGAATAGAAATTGATATATATTTTAAGTAGGGGTGTTAAAAATCGGATATTTGAAAATTGAGAAATACGAATTTCAAATACCCAGTTTCACTATCCGAATCTGTATCATAAAATTTTGGATATCTGATTGGGTAGTGAATCGGATATCCGGACGTCTAATTTTTTAATTCGTTTTTTATTTGTTTATTTATTCGAAACCGGATATTTTGGATATTTTCAAATATCCGAATATAGATTTTCGGATATCCTAGATATCTGGAAATTTTTAAAATCACTATCTGGATGCGAATCTGAAAATTCTAATATCTGAAATTTAGGGATATTGCAGATTCGGTTAATCGGTTATTCGATAGTTCGGATGTTTTTGAGCACCCATAAATTTTTAAGTATTTATATCTATATCACTAATAACTTGGTTTTTTGGTTCATGGTATCAAAGTGATAAAGGTTTATACATTCTCCTCTTTCTTCCTAGAATCTAGAAGCCCTTCACCAAATCCACTAGGAACACCCACTTGTCTTACTTCTTCAAGTTCCTCCAAGACTATATCCTCAAAATTTTATGCCCCACACACGTCAATTTTGGGTTCATTGTCAATGATATTATGGATGTATCTTTTAAAACTGATGATTTTCTTTTTAGTCATGCAAATAATTACCTTGTATAACTAAGTTAATATATTCAAAAAAAAGCACGTGGTAAATATAACTTTTTTGTTTTTATTCTGGACTAGATTTTCATTAAAATAGAGACGATTACAGATTAGTGGCAGGTAGACGGGCAACAAGCTGCGCCGCTACCCCTTTTTGAATAGCAAATCCTACCCTGCTAAACACAAAATTCTGCCCCTTAACATGCGCGGTGTTACTTCTTACCATCTGCTGAACCCGCTTGAGGAACCGCACTGCGTCAGGGGCGAGAGCCCCAAAGGTATCGAAAGCGAACGAGACAAACACGTGTTGATTCTCAATGCAAGCTTTTTCGTGCTTAGCTACTTTGCCCGCCTCCGCCTTGGTTATCGTCTAGTCCACCACAAACCCGTGGTCCCTTAGCCCAACGAGGGGGGACGCACCTGTCAAATCGACGCACACGTGTTTCCCTCATTGAAATATAACATGTCTTGCTTGATTGGAAAATAGAAAATTCAAAAGAAGATTGATTAACTGAGCTAAGTCAAATGCAAATAAACTTGAAAAGACTAGAAACACAAGAAAACAATAACATAGATCGTTTATAAAGATATAACACAAGCAATCACTTTCGATTTAGGCTGGGTTGCAAATTGTTAACGTAATATTTGTCATTTGATAAAGATATTCTGAAAATACATATGAATAACCTATTTTTATTATATTTCCTAGCATCGAGCAAGACAATAATGGTTGACTCGACAAGGTTATTATTAACTCACTCAATAATCATTTTAAATGTATCAACTACTTCCTATATAACTCTTATCATTTTCAGACGGAGTAGAGAGGTTATCGAGATATAGGCCTAGGACCGGCTCAACTATTTTGGTGGCCTAAAGTGAATTAAAAACTGGAGGCCTTTTTAAAAAAAATACTAATTAAGAAAAACCCTCCTTTATCTGGGTTTGAGACCGGCAAAATAAACTAAAAGGTCTATTGTTGACGAAGTTAATTTATTTATTTTTTTGTATTTTTACATATTTTTTTGTATGTACAAATTTAAGTTCAGCTCAACCCAAATATCATATATAATTTTTTTTTAAAGTTGGAGGCCTTATTGATTTGGAGGCCTAAAGCCCAAGCCTCAAAATACTTGGGCTTGAGCCGACCCTGTATAGGCCAACCAGTGCTGGATATTTTGTGTTAGAGAATGCTTATTATCTTGGTCTTCCAA
Organism: Helianthus tuberosus; assembly: GCA_030545235.1. NCBI lineage: Eukaryota > Viridiplantae > Streptophyta > Magnoliopsida > Asterales > Asteraceae > Helianthus > Helianthus tuberosus. The sequence continues at coordinate 76,489,096 of CM060377.1, read as the reverse complement.
CATGTAATTATCTCATACCCGAGCGATGAAGCTAAATATCGTGAGGTCACTAATGTCACTTGAACATGTTTGTCATCAGCGTGCAATACGCAAGTTTTTTAAAGACATTTTTTTATTAATAAGTATATAATACTATATAACCCGTACAAAATTGTAAATATGCGAGATTTTGACATAGTTTCACTTCTTAGTTTGTTCGAATAAGTCCGAAATGAAATAAAAACTTATATGCTAATTCTGCTTTGTATTCACTTTTATAGAATCCCAATTCAACAAAACTTAGGCTATGGGGTGTAAGGCTTTATGGGGCGCCACCCCCTTGCCACACAAGCATGCATAGCGCCGAGCACCACACCCCCGCCGCCATTGAAGGGGCGCCATTGAAGGCCCGCTACCACCATGGCGAGCTGCAACGCGGGTTCAGGTGGGGCCACATAGTTTTTGACCAATCAAAGATTTTTTTTTTTAATTTTGTTTAATAGGGGCTCCATCCACACCCTCCAAATTAAAGGGGGGCTCCATCGCTGACGGGGATCCTACGTGGCACCTATAAAGCCCCATGGGGCTCCATCCACACCCCATAGCCTTAGTATCTAATCTAAATCTAAATTCTAATAAAATATTCCAATTAATGCCACGTGACAACCTCTCCTCCTCCCTCAAATTTTTTATTTAAATTATATAATAAAAATTCATATAAAACTAGGGTGGAGATACAATAGGAAGTTAATTTGGCTAGGAAGGCTAGGAAGTGATCTTGACCATCCATTAAGTTAATCAAGAGCTAAGATTAAATCAGGGAAATTGAAAGGAAGAAAAGAGGCGCGTGAGTTTGTTCAAGGGCATTCTAGTCAATCCAAGCCAATAGTTTCTCTCTCCTCCAATTCCCCCCCATTTTTTAAACGTTAATAACTCTTTCATACGACATTATTTTTTTATAAAAATTGCACAAAAAAAACGAGCGTTTTTTTATCTTTAAAACGAGTATACTATTGCTATATTTAAAAAAAAAAATTAAACCCAGTTGTGTAAAACGCAATAGAAAAACCACCAGTTACGTAAAACGCAATGAAAAAAAAAAACCTAAAAAATGACATTTTTCTAAAACGCAATGCACAAAAAACACAAAGAAATGACTTATTTGTAAAACGCAATGGCCAGAAAACACAAAGAAATGTTTTATTTGTAAAACGCAATGGCTAGAAAACACTTAAAAATGTCCCATTTCTAAAACGCAATGACCTAAAAAAACAAAAGAAAGTGTTCTCTGTAAAACGCAATAGACTGAAAACACCTAAAAATGTGTTTTACCTAAAACGCAATGACTAAAAACACTTCAAAAATGTGTTTTACCTAAAACGCAATGACTAAAGACACTTAAAAATGTGTTTTTTCTAAAACGCAATAGCCAGAAAACACATAAAACTCTCTTATTTCTAAAACGCAATGGACACATAAAACTGTTTGTGTCCCTTGAACCCCGCCAGGGGCTGCCGCCTTGGACCCCAGCCAGGGGCTCTGCCCCTTGGACCCGGCCAGGGGCTGCCGCCCCTGGGACCCCGCTACCAGGGGCTACCGCCCCCGGACCCCTGCCAAGATCGTAAAACGCAATGACTAAATAAAAACCCAGATCATGAAAATGAAATTAAAGAATTTCTTACATGGATCGAAGCCGGTTACTTCATCAATTGACGAAATTTGAAATTATAGAAACACTTATCAGCGATTGAATCGAACAAATCGAGTGATTATCTTCAAAATCACCAGAAAAACGAGATTTTGAATGAAATTAAACTGGGTTTTCTTCGAAAAAAGCTGAAGAACACATTGATCGGGTGGTTGAATCATTGATTGATGACGAAAATCACACTATAATGTAGTGATTATTGAGATAGTAAGTGAAGAAAAGGTTGGATATGGTGGGTTTTGAAGTAACTGGGGAGAAGAAGGAAGAAGAAATGATGAGATTGACTAAAATACCCTTTCTCTTTATTTTAAAGTTTGCCACATGTCATAATCCTTGTGACAACCCTCACTAAACCAGGTATCCGTACGACTTAATTAATAATTAATTACTGCTTAATTACTGTGCTTGTTTGAAATTACTGATGAACCGCTACTTGATTTCTGATACATGCATATACCTGCATCATACTTTACTTACCGTCACTACATTATTTACATGCTGAACCTTAGTGACAAACATGATGCACAAAAAGCACAGTAGCACTATAAACGGATAACCTATTGAACATGCTGATAAAGCCAGCATCAGGCAGACACTGCCTCTAAGGCCTGTATGAGCCAGAAATATTTTACTACACTAGTGGTGAGTGTAGGGATACAAGGGTTGTAGAACTGCGTCTCTAGGAATAAGTTACACTGACTGGATGTGCCTAAAACGTGCTCTAAGCACAAAATTCAGCACTTTAATAAACAATTCAGCATTTGGCTAACTAATAAAGTGCCAAAACATGAGGAAAATATTCCCAACACTTTGGAGGAATAAGTTGTGTCACTAAAAATAATTATAACGACACTTTAAAGCTTGTTTAACGCTTTAACGGATTACTATCCAACCGAACAACCGGACTATACCCGGAACATGAAAATATTGTTAATAACATTATTTATCCTTTTCTGAGCCAGTTAGGGTCCCTGAATACCCTAACACCCGCAATAGAGCACAACACACTACTAACCGGGTTAATCCCTAAACTTAACTAGATTAACCTAACTAATACTTAGTGTTTAGTTGGAAATGAACCAAGACCCCCCCCCCCCTCTCTAACCGAACCGTCCCCAAGGGGGACACCCCTTGTACCTTGTTGATTATAATAATCCTAATGTCTAATATCAGTTAGACACATGAACCCTTGGTTAATGACCATGAGATTTGCCTATAAGATCAAGACTAAGCACACTTAACAAACATCACAACATCACACTTTCTCCCTCTCTATAAGCTCTCGGCCAAACACACCCCACCACCATCCATCATTTTTCGGCTTTGATCTTGCAAGTTCCAAGCTCATACAAGTGTTAAGGATCACCTACAAGGAGGCTTGGTGCATTCGGAAGACGAAGGACCTCACTCTATTGCTTTTATCCTCTCATTTTGCGCTTAGATTCTTCCCTAGCCTCGAGCTAGTAGTAAGTTGCTATAATCACCCTCTCGAACTATTTTGAAGTGGTTAAAATGATTTGTAACGGTTAAAACTCGTAATCTTACAAAATGACACATAAAAGTCTACTAAAAACACTAAAAGTGATGGTTAAAAGCTCATATGTTGTGTAAATCTTGTAGTAATTGATTTGTGTGATTATTTGGACCCGATCTATGTTGTGGTAGCTCGGATCGTCATTTAACCCAGGTTGGTCATGACCTTGGATCATGACATAAGGTTGTTTTGGAAGTAACAAGGGTTAAAGGATGAAACTCTACCACACACGAATCATGAACTTGTGTAAAAGCGATTTTGCTTGTGAAATAGTGTTAAAAACTAGTAGATCTACGTATCTACAAGCGGTATTTTCAAAGAACCAAGTATCAAAGAAATCATGTTTTCTAAAGACGGATCTTACACTAACACGAATGATCTTTAGAACACACAAGTGTGTAAACACTTGTGTAGCACACACTTTCGACAAAATGACTATTTTTGTAAAAGATGACGAGAAGTTGTAAAAAACGGAATTTCCTAAAAACGAGGTTGTTACGAAATCGGATTGCTTTATATAAAGATCCGCTAAAAGTATTGGGATTTACTTCATAATATTAGAAAACTACAAGTTCATGAGATTCTTGCGAATTACATGTTTATTAACTAGTTTGATGCGTTGAATATTGTTTTGGTTAAATAAGAAAAATGGTTGATTTGATTTATAAAAGAAAATGATACGCTTGAGAGCGTGGCCACCTCCAGTTACAGAGGAAACTCTGGCGAAATTTTTCCAAAAACCTAACACTTAGAAATATTTTCACTATAAGTGTTAGAAATACTTTTCGACATGTTTTCAAAATATAAGTTTCGCCACGACTATATTTACAAAACATCGGAGGTGGGATTTTCACAAAATAAAACTTGGTAAATATATATTTAGTATATATATTTTTCTTAACGACACTTGTTAGGTGTTTATGATTATTTTGTGAAAATACTAGTATTATTTTTAGGGTAAAAATAATACTATCGAATGTTAACGAATCCAAAATAATACGAACGTCTCTACGATAAATATATAAGTTACACCGGTAATTATTATTACCACTCGATCATTTAAAACGTAACTTACGCATTTTTAAGAAAATATGACTTAACGCGTATTTTTGTCAAGGTATTATTTTGGGAAAATTTATGTAATAGAAAATATAATATTTTTGAGAAGAATATTTATATTTTGGAGTTAGAAATAAAATATATTTTAAGTGAGACTTAATAATATATTTCGAAATTATACGAACACACATGTATTAAATCCCCCATCCTTGGGAAGGAAAATGATTACCAAGTATACAGAACGTAAACACGAAATAGTTGTCTAACTATTTCCCGAAAACTTAAACCTTAAAGCTAAGGCACGGCCGTCCGTCTAATAGAGTTAGTACGTGTAGGTCGTCACACAGCTGCTTGATTTGGAGGTATACTTGGTAGAGACGCACCACTGTGAGTTCATGTCCCCCTTTTCTCTTAACTGTTTTCAGTTTTCTAAACTACGGGGGTGAAATACATGTTACTTTGATTACAAGTACTATATACATGGTATGGTTAGCGTAAGGAGGTTTACTACTTAGATCATGTGAGTGGGTAGGAGCAACATGAGGCCATTAGTACTCATGGTAGGACCGAGGGACAGGAGCGGTAGATCTATCTGGGTGTAGCGAGCCCAGCCCCAGGCCAAACTAGAAACGGACCTCGGGGTGACTTTGTGCCCGACGCATAAATCTGCTAGGTTTGAGTCTCCCTACTTGCACTTCACACATATCAGTGGCCTTGCAAACCATTGGTGATCTCAATTCCCTTATGTGCTACATACCAGGATTTTTATACTTACAAAGGTTTATTTACTCACTTACACATGAACTCGCTCAACATTATTGTTGATTTTTCAACTTACATGTATTTCAGGGAATTAAAGGATTCTGGCGCGGTATGACACGTTTTCCCGCTGCACTAGTTACGAGGTCATCCGGGTTTAGGGAATGTGACTCTTTCCTGGACAAGTCACAGTCCTTAAACTATGCTTATGTTATGTTGTGTTTGTTGAACAATGTTTATGTCGTTAGGATGTGTTTCCGTTAAGACAATGTTATTGAATTTGGTTTTCAAAACTTAATCGAATGGATGATCTTGCATGGTTTTATTTCATATAGCTTTGTTATGGTTAAGCTATGGTATTAAGAAGTCACACCAAATTAACCACGCTTCCGCAAAGCCAGGGTGTGACAGCTTGGTATCAGAGCTCTGATCATAGCGAACTAGGATTCTTTCTCGAGTCTAGACTATGATCACTAGGGCTCTCACGAAAACATTTTTACTGCATACCACTTAAGTCCAGATCCAAAACGTTTTTACAAACAAATGTTGAGCACATTTTATTTATTATTTATAGGCTCAGTCTTGGAGGCTGAGGCTCGGTCTTGGAGGCCGAGGCTCGGTCTGGGAGATCGAGGTAGTTGGCAAGTGGGACTAGGAGAATTGGCTAGTGGGACTAGGAGAATTGGCTAGTGGGACTAGGAGAATTGGCTAGTGGGACTAGGAAGAGCAGTCTGGGAGGCTAGTGGGACTAGGAGAATTATTTGATTGCTTACTTGGTGACTAATGTGCTTATCTGATTGTATGACTGATTATTTGTGCATGTTTGTGTTTATGATACAGACACATGGACTCGACCGGCACTGGTGATTCAGACACCACAGGCCCTAGACCTATAGTATCAGATGACCTCGAGTCTTCAGAGCGCGAGGTCCACACATCCGACGTTACTAGCACGGACGAGGATGACTTTCAGCCCTTTGCTTTACCTGATGGTGCTGATGAGCTCGCTGATGGCCCTTTGGCCGGGGACCTACCACTTGTAGAGATCCCTGCTCCCATACCACTTGCTTCATATCCTGCTTACGATTTGCTTCTCGACACTGACGATGATGACGACGTCGATCTGTATGATGATGAGCCCTTAGAGGAGGATGTTCAGGGCGAGGCCCTTCTTGCTGCTGGTGATCTCTTGATGATCGCAGATGCTCCCGCCGAGGAGTCACCCGCTCACTCACCGGTCCCAGACTCTTCCGAGTCTGTGGCCTCCGCACCTTCACACACCCAGAGTGCGCAGCACTTCTCACCTGGATCAGATCCCGACCAGGCATCCTCTGTTGCCCCCATTCCTAGTTTTGCTTTCGACCACGATGATGTGGAGGATTCTGATCCTGTCTTTCCCCCAGGATTCGACCCAGATCAGGATATAGAGTTTATACCCATGGATCAGCCTATGGAGGATCCAGTCGACCCAGTAGACCCAGTTGATCCCATCGACCCTGAGTTTGATTTTGAGATGGCCTTCGTTGATCCAGAGCAGCCACTGGACCCTGCTCCTGACCCAGTGCTTAAGCATGACCCTGCTCATGCTGGCATGCTTATTGAGCCTGTCATTGCTGACCCACCTATTGATGATCACCCAGTGGATGCTCCGTTGTTGGAGGGCGATCATGTCATTGCTGCTGATCACGTTGATCCCCCACTTATTGCTGATGCACCAGTTGACCCTCTTGTTGCACCTCACCATGATCCTATGTCAGTTCAGTTTGATCGTGCACTTTTTAAGGTACAGATTGACCCACGAGATGAGCACGCCCAGTGTGGGTGGATTCCTGCGGATGATGAGGTTCCACCTATTCCTCCTCATACCACTGATGCACGTCACGTTGATTTCTCTTTTTCATTTGCACAGTACACACCTCCAGCTCGACCTGGAGAGGGTTCTTCGGCTCATCCTTTTGGACATATGCCGACATCTATTCCAGTTATGCCACAGTCTTCATCTGCTATTCCCCCTGTACCACCATTCTTTGTGCCACCTTTTGATCCAGCCAGTGAGCTGTTTCTCTGGACGTCACCGTTTGTTATGCCACTGACCGAGCCCTACCATCCTTTCCATGTGGGGTATACTATTGAGGACGTTTTGATATCGATTGTTGTCCAGCAGGAGGCACTCACACGGCGCATCCAGGAGCTTGAGAGAGCTCAGCCGCCGCCGTGCCAGTGTCAGGGTCAGACCCACCCTGCTTCTTCGCAGCACTCTCGACCATTGTTACCTGACTATGCTGCACGCCTTTTGGCACTTGAGCAGCAGGTTGCTTCTTGGTTGCGTACACAGAGAGCCATGGAGGAGGACTGGCTCCAGTTGCGTCGTTTGTTCTACACTCACTTTCCCCCTCCTCCACCGCCATCCGTGTAGAGCTCTTCAGTACCGTATGGGTAGACGCTGGTGAGAAGACGACGATTGCTTTTGACTACACAGCATTTTTGGAGACTACATTTTGATTCTGACTTTTGCTGATCATGTATATGGGATGTATTGACACTGATTTGATATAGTTTTTGGACTAGGGTGATGTAGCCCTTAGTCGACTGATGTTGTATGACACTGTGATGTACTTGTACGCTTACTATGTGGTCTCAATATATGGCAATCGCAGTATTCTCATCATATGTGATGTTTTGATTGATTATTTATGTTTTATAACATGGGATGTTGTGTGATTGATATGATTATAACATGAGATGTTATGTACTATTACTATCATAATAAAGCGTACGTATTATAACATGGAATCTTTATTATGGCCTGACCGACATAAACCCATCTTTTAGAAGATGCCGCCGAGACGTCAAACGCCGTTGCCTACCAATGAGGCAGAACTCCAACAAGTCATCGCTGCTGCCATCGCGCAATACGCCGCCTCGCAAGGAGGACCCAGCGGAAGCAGCTCAAACAACAATGGCAACAACAATCCACCTCATGGTAATACTAAGTCATTAAGACATACCATGACCTAATTGGATATCTATAGCAAGATGCTAATGCCGTTCACATGTTACAATGTGTGTGCAGGGTGCACCTACAAGCAGTTTCTAGACTGCAAACCGGTCAACTTTGATGGCACAGGAGGTGCTGTCGCCTTTGTTCGTTGGGCTGAGAAAACTGAATCTGTTCTTCGCATGAGCAAATGCGCACTAGATCAGCAAGTCACCTATATCTCGGGGCTATTTTTGGATGGAGCCCTATCTTGGTGGAATTTGCAAGTACAGACACTTGGTGAAGCTGCTGCCTACGCACTAACCTGGACCGAACTAAAGGAACTTATGCGCAAAAAGTACTGCTCTCACGCGGAAATCCAAAGATTGGAAACTGAGTTCTGGCATTTGAAAATGGAAGGTCCAAAGATCGCAGAATACGTTCAGAGGTTCCATGACTTATCGCATGTGGTACCCTACATGGTCACTCCGGAGTTCAAGCGGATTGAACGTTTCATTTGGGGATTAGCTCCTCAAATCATAAGCATGGTGACCTCATCCAAGCCTGCGACAATTACTGAGGCAATCGATTTGAGCGTGGCTCTCACAGAGGAGGCTATCCGCCTAAACAAGTTTGGTGAGATCGAGACAAAGAAGAAAGAGACTCACGTCGAGTCACCAGGAGGTAACAAACGGAAGTTCTCGAACTTCAAGCAGGGCGCCAGTGTGGTGGTTAAGAAAGGAGGATCAGGCACGCCAGCTCAGGTTACAGCTGGTAGTGGAAAGAAAGGAAAAGGATATATGGGCACCCAGCCCAAGTGTAATACCTGTCAACGCCACCATTCTGGCCATTGTAGTGTGAAAGTATGCGAAGCATGTGGAAAGCTGGGCCACTTGAAGGACACTTGTTGGGCCACTGCTGGCCAGGGAGGCCAGGGAGGATTCGGAAACAGAAATAACAACCGGGGTGGGAATGGAAATCGCCCACAAGGAAACAATGGAGGTAATGGGAATCGAGGCAACAATGCTAATCAAGCGGGCGCCGTGAATCATAACCAGAGGAATAATCAAGCTGGTGGAAACGGGCAGAGACCCGGATGCTTCAACTGTGGTGATCTTGGGCATTACAAGAGGAACTGCCCAGAGTTAAACCAAGCCCGTGGAAGAGTGTTTAATATTGAAGCGAGGGAGGCGCGCCAGGATCCCAATGTTGTCACTGGTACGTTCCCTGTAAACCAACGCTATGCATCCGTTTTATTTGATACTGGTGCCGACTATAGCTTCGTGTCATTAGAGTTTAAGAATATGCTTGGTTTAGCCGCTAGTAAATTAGATATTCCCTACTCAATCGAATTGGCCAATGGGAAGTTAATAGAAGCCAATGAAGTGATCAGAGGTTGTGCAATCGAATTGGGAGAGCGTGAGTTTACTTTGGATCTACTACCAGTCCAGCTGGGGAGCTTTGACGTAGTAGTAGGAATGGATTGGTTATCAAACAACAAGGCAGAAATTGTTTGTCACGAAAAGGTCGTTCGTATCCCAACCAAAGATGGCGAAACAATTGTGGTTCACGGGGAGAAGCGTGATACGCCGTTAAGAATTATCAGCTGCCTGAAAGCGCGAAAGTGTTTGCAGAAGGGATGTGTTGCCTTCTTGGCACACATTGTGGATAAGAAGGCTGCTGAGCCGAGAATAGAAGACATCCCTGTCGTGAGGGAATATCCAGAAGTCTTCCCAGAGGACTTACCTGGACTGCCACCTCAGAGGCTAGTAGAGTTTCACATCGATTTAGTTCCAGGCGCCGCGCCTGTGGCTAAGGCACCTTATAGACTTGCACCGTCTGAGATGCAAGAATTGTCGACACAACTTCAAGAGTTGTTAGACAAGGGATTTATCCGACCAAGCTTCTCGCCTTGGGGAGCTCCAGTCCTGTTTGTCAAGAAGAAGGACGGTAGTTTTCGTATGTGCATCGACTACCGGGAGCTGAACAAGCTGACTATCAAGAATAGATACCCTCTGCCAAGAATTGATGATCTGTTTGATCAACTGCAAGGTTCAAGCTTTTACTCAAAGATCGACTTGCGATCTGGATACCATCAGTTAAGGATACAAGAGGAAAGTATCCCGAAGACAGCCTTCAGAACTCGTTATGGACACTACGAGTTCCTTGTTATGCCGTTTGGTTTGACAAACGCACCTGCAGTCTTTATGGACTTGATGAATAGAGTTTGCAAGCCGTACTTGGACAAGTTCGTGATAGTGTTCATCGATGATATCTTGATTTATTCTAGAACAAAGGCCGAGCACGAACAACATCTAAGAGCTATTTTGGAGCTGCTGAAGAAAGAACAGCTGTATGCCAAATTCTCTAAGTGAGAATTTTGGCTACGTGAAGTCCAATTTCTTGGGCATGTGGTTAATGATAATGGAATCCATGTTGATCCCACAAAGATCGAAGCGATCAAGAATTGGGAAACGCCAAAGACGCCAACCGAGATTCGACAATTCTTGGGTTTGGCTGGCTACTATCGAAGGTTCATTGAGGATTTTTCAAAAATCGCTCAACCATTGACGCTCCTCACGCAGAAAGATAAGAAGTTTGATTGGGGAATCAAACAAGAAGAAGCGTTCCAGATATTGAAGGATAAGCTCTGCAATGCGCCAATCTTAGCACTACCGGAAGGTACAAATGATTTTGTGGTATACTGTGACGCCTCACGTCAAGGATTGGGTTGTGTGTTGATGCAACGCCAAAAGGTTATTGCTTACGCATCACGTCAATTGAAAGTGCACGAAAAGAACTATACCACACATGATTTGGAACTTGGCGCAGTGGTTTTTGCATTAAAGATCTGGAGACACTACCTTTATGGTACAAAGTGTACAATTTTTACAGATCACAAGAGCCTACAACACATATTCAACCAGAAGGAGCTGAATATGAGGCAAAGACGTTGGGTTGAGTTGCTGAACGATTACGACTGCGAGATAAAGTATCATCCAGGGAAGGCGAATGTAGTCGCCGATGCCCTAAGTCGAAAGGAGAGGATCAAGCCCATAAGGGTTAGGGCTTTAGAAATGATTATCCGAACCGATCTTTCCTTGCGCATTCGTGCCGCGCAGAAAGAAGCTCTTAAGGAAGGAAATCTTGAAGAAGAATATCTCCGTGGGATGGAGAAGCTACTGGTACCAAACGAGGAAGGAACGTTATGTTTTGAGAAAAGGATTTGGGTTCCTTTGTTTGGAGGTTTAAGGAAAGTTATTTTTGATGAAGCTCACAAGTCGCGATACTCTATCCACCCTGGAGCGGATAAGATGTACCAAGATCTCAAGGGTTACTATTGGTGGCCTAGGATGAAAGGCGATGTTGCTGTTTATGTGAGCAAGTGTCTAACGTGTGCTAAGGTGAAAGCGGAATACCAGAAGCCTTCAGGACTTCTGCAACAACCTGAGATTCCCAAGTGGAAATGGGAACAAATCTCAATGGATTTTATTACAAAGTTGCCAAGAACGCCAAGAGGTCATGACACTATTTGGGTGATAGTTGACCGCCTAACAAAGTCCGCACACTTTCTGCCAATCAAAGAGAAGGATAACACCAGCAAACTGGCAGAAATTTACATGAGAGAGATCGTCACACGTCATGGAGTGCCTCTCTCGATCATCTCTGATAGAGACGGAAGGTTTGTGTCAAGGATATGGCAATCCTTCCAAGAAGCTTTTGGCTCACAATTAAATCTGAGCACTGCGTTTCACCCGCAAACTGACGGTCAAAGCGAGCGAACGATACAGACTTTGGAAGACATGCTGAGAGCGTGTGTTATGGATTTGGGCGGTAGCTGGGACAAGCATTTGCCTTTGGTCGAATTTTCATACAACAACAGCTACCACACCAGTATTGGTGCCGCGCCATTCGAAGCTCTTTACGGACGCAAGTGTCGATCACCCCTATGTTGGGCTGACGCAGGTGATAGACAGCTTGTTGGTCCCGAAATCGTCCAAGAGACGACAGACAAGATTGCGCAGATCCGAAAACGCATCGAAGCAGCTCGTGAAAGACAGAAAGCCTATGCAGATCCAAACCGGAAACACATGGAATTCCAAGTTGGAGAAATGGTTTTATTGAAAGTTTCACCCTGGAAGGGTGTGGCACGCTTCGGAAAGCGTGGAAAGTTAAATCCGCGCTACATTGGTCCTTTCAGAATTTTGGATAGAATAGGGCTAGTAGCATACAAGCTGGACTTACCTGCTGAACTCCATTCAGTTCACGATACATTTCATGTATCCAACCTGAAGAAAAGTCCAACTCAAGATACCATTGCCATTCCCATCGACGAGATTCATGTTGACGACACGCTCCATTTCGTTGAAGAACCGGTTGAGGTTACGGATTGGAAAGTAAACAAGACCCGCCGGAGCAGTGTCAAGCTCGTCAAAGTTCGTTGGAATGCCAGACATGGTCCTGAATACACCTGGGAGCGTGAGGACCGGATGAAAGAGAAATACCCCCACCTATTTCCTAAGAACCCTGCATCTACAAGCAGAACTTAAAATTTCGGGACGAAATTTTTCTAACGGGGGGAGAATGTGACAACCCTCACTAAACCAGGTATCCGTACGACTTAATTAATAATTAATTGCTGCTTAATTACTGTGCTTGTTTGAAATTACTGATGAACCGCTACTTGATTTCTGATACATGCATATACCTGCATCATACTTTACTTACCGTCACTACATTATTTACATGCTGAACCTTAGTGACAAACATGATGCACAAAAAGCACAGTAGCACTATAAACGGATAACCTATTGAACATGCTGATAAAGCCAGCATCAGGCAGACACTGCCTCTAAGGCCTGTATGAGCCAGAAATATTTTACTACACTAGTGGTGAGTGTAGGGATACAAGGGTTGTAGAACTGCGTCTCTAGGAATAAGTTACACTGACTGGATGTGCCTAAAACGTGCTCTAAGCACAAAATTCAGCACTTTAATAAACAATTCAGCATTTGGCTAACTAATAAAGTGCCAAAACAAGAGGAAAATATTCCCGACACTTTGGAGGAATAAGTTGTGTCACTAAAAATAATTATAACGACACTTTAAAGCTTGTTTAACGCTTTAACGGATTACTATCCAACCGAACAACCGGACTATACCCGGAACATGAAAATATTGTTAATAACATTATTTATCCTTTTCTGAGCCAGTTAGGGTCCCTGAATACCCTAACACCCGCAATAGAGCACAACACACTACTAACCGGGTTAATCCCTAAACTTAACTAGATTAACCTAACTAATACTTAGTGTTTAGTTGGAAATGAACCAAGACCCCCCCCCCCCCTCTCTAACTGAACCGTCCCCAAGGGGGACACCCCTTGTACCTTGTTGATTATAATAATCCTAATGTCTAATATCAATTAGACACATGAACCCTTGGTTAATGACCATGAGATTTGCCTATAAGATCAAGACTAAGCACACTTAACAAACATCACAACATCACACTCTCTCCCTCTCTATAAGCTCTCGGCCGAACACACCCCACCACCATCCATCATTTTTCGGCTTTGATCTTGCAAGTTCCAAGCTCATACAAGTGTTAAGGATCACCTACAAGGAGGCTTGGTGCATTCGGAAGACGAAGGACCTCACTCTATTGCTTTTATCCTCTCATTTTGCGCTTAGATTCTTCCCAAGCCTCGAGCTAGTAGTAAGTTGCTATAATCACCCTCTCGAACTATTTTGAAGTGGTTAAAATGATTTGTAACGGTTAAAACTCGTAATCTTACAAAATGACACATAAAAGTCTACTAAAAACACTAAAAGTGATGGTTAAAAGCTCATATGTTGTGTAAATCTTGTAGTAATTGATTTGTGTGATTATTTGGACCCGATCTATGTTGTGGTAGCTCGGATCGTCATTTAACCCAGGTTGGTCATGACCTTGGATCATGACATAAGGTTGTTTTGGAAGTAACAAGGGTTAAAGGATGAAACTCTACCACACACGAATCATGAACTTGTGTAAAAGCGATTTTGCTTGTGAAATAGTGTTAAAAACTAGTAGATCTACGTATCTACAAGCGGTATTTTTAAAGAACCAAGTATCAAAGAAATCAGGTTTTCTAAAGACGGATCTTACACTAACACGAATGATCTTTAGAACACACAAGTGTGTAAACACTTGTGTAGCACACACTTTCGACAAAATGACTATTTTTGTAAAAGATGACGTGAAGTTGTAAAAAACGGAATTTCCTAAAAACGAGGTTGTTACGAAATCGGATTGCTTTATATAAAGATCCGCTAAAAGTATTGGGATTTACTTCATAATATTAGAAAACTACAAGTTCATCAGATTCTTGCGAATTACATGTTTATTAACTAGTTTGATGCGTTGAATATTGTTTTGGTTAAATAAGTAAAATGGTTGATTTGATTTATAAAAGAAAATGATACGCTTGAGAGCATTGCCACCTCCAGTTACAGAGGAAACTCTGGCGAAATTTTTCCAAAAACCTAACACTTAGAAATATTTTCACTATAAGTGTTAGAAATACTTTTCGACATGTTTTCAAAATATAAGTTTCGCCACGACTATATTTACAAAACATCGGAGGTGGGATTTTCACAAAATAAAACTTGGTAAATATATATTTAGTATATATATTTTTCTTAACGACACTTGTTAGGTGTTTATGATTATTTTGTGAAAATACTAGTATTATTTTTAGGGTAAAAATAATACTATCGAATGTTAACGAATCCAAAATAATACGAACGTCTCTACGATAAATATATAAGTTACACCGGTAATTATTATTACCACTCGATCATTTAAAACGTAACTTACGCATTTTTAAGAAAATATGACTTAACGCGTATTTTTGTCAAGGTATTATTTTGGGAAAATTTATGTAATAGAAAATATAATATTTTTTAGAAGAATATTTATATTTTGGAGTTAGAAATAAAATATATTTTAAGTGAGACTTAATAATATATTTCGAAATTATACGAACACACATGTATTAAATCCCCCATCCTTGGGAAGGAAAATGATTACCAAGTATACAGAACGTAAACACGAAATAGTTGTCTAACTATTTCCCGAAAACTTAAACCTTAAAGCTAAGGCACGGCCGTCCGTCTAATAGAGTTAGTACGTGTAGGTCGTCACACAGCTGCTTGATTTGGAGGTATACTTGGTAGAGACGCACCACTGTGAGTTCATGTCCCCCTTTTCTCTTAACTGTTTTCAGTTTTCTAAACTACGGGGGTGAAATACATGTTACTTTGATTACAAGTACTATATACATGGTATGGTTAGCGTAAGGAGGTTTACTACTTAGATCATGTGAGTGGGTAGGAGCAACATGAGGCCATTAGTCCTCATGGTAGGACCGAGGGACAGGAGCGGTAGATCTATCTGGGTGTAGCGAGCCCAGCCCCAGGCCAAACTAGAAACGGACCTCGGGGTGACTTTGTGCCCGACGCATAAATCTGCTAGGTTTGAGTCTCCCTACTTGTACTTCACACATATCAGTGGCCTTGCAAACCATTGGTGATCTCAATTCCCTTATGTGCTACATACCAGGATTTTTATACTTACAAAGGTTTATTTACTCACTTACACATGAACTCGCTCAACATTATTGTTGATTTTTCAACTTACATGTATTTCAGGGAATTAAAGGATTCTGGCGCGGTATGACACGTTTTCCCACTGCACTAGTTACGAGGTCATCCGGGTTTAGGGAATGTGACTCTTTCCTGGACAAGTCACAGTCCTTAAACTATGCTTATGTTATGTTGTGTTTGTTGAACAATGTTTATGTCGTTAGGATGTGTTTCCGTTAAGACAATGTTATTGAATTTGGTTTTCAAAACTTAATCGAATGGATGATCTTGCATGGTTTTATTTCATATAGCTTTGTTATGGTTAAGCTATGGTATTAAGAAGTCACACCAAATTAACCACGCTTCCGCAAAGCCAGGGTGTGACAATCCTATAGCTTCCTATCCTTCCTAGCCAAAATTAACTTTCTATTTGATCTTTTCCCTATAATAATTGTTTTTACATAAAACTATTATAATAACTTATAATTGTTTTTCTATAAAACTATTGGTGAAATATAATTGTTTTTGCATCTATTATAATAACTTATAATAAAGATAACTTTAACTATCCGATAAGGTAGTTTCAATTCCTTCTTGTTAATTTATTTACGATTCATCCATTATGCTAAATCAACACATGAATTTATATAACTTAATAACTAGGTTAGAACCCTGTGTATTACACGGGTTGAATAAATGTAATTTTATATATTAAATAATAAAAAAAGTTATATCTTTGAGAACCCCATGTATTGTACGGGTTGAGTAAATTTAATTTTATATATTAAATAAGGAAAAAAGTTAAATTTTTAATAACCTCATGTGTTATACGGGTTGAGCACATGTAATTTTATATACCAAAAAATAAAAAATTATATCTTTATAAACCCTATGTATTATATGGATTGAATAAATCTGATTTTATATACTACATAATAAAAAGGTTATATTTTTTAAAAATCTCATGTATTACACGAGTTGCATAAATGTAATTTTGTGTAGTAATATCTTAAAAGAAACTAACGGATATACTCGATATACGATGGATGGGGTGATTGCGGTGATGGTTCTTATAAATGTCACGCAGAAATAATGATTACCGTATTTGAGTTGATAATTGAACACGGAAATAAAAGTATAGAACCAATAAACATTGATTAATATTTTTGTTTACCCCTTATAAACATTTTTGAAATAGGTTATATCCTTAACTACTTTAGTTTAATAAAATATAGTAAATCATTTACATTAAATTTATTTATATCGAATGGATTAGTCCAAGCGTTATGTGATGTGTTAACCATATGAAAATGCATGTTTTGACGTATCCGATTGAACTCAATATATCCTATAGTTGCATTACGATTGGATCAAAACGTAACGTAAATCAAATTTATATCGTACAATCATAACGTATTATACGCGACCCGACTAACTCGAATTTATATCGTCAAGGCAAAAACTCTCGAGTGGGTCAAAGTGGCATTTACAAAGTTCATAAAAAGTTAAGGTGGTTAAAAAATAGCATTTCCTGAACTTAGGGGCTAAGAAAGGGTAAAAATAAAATTTGATAAAGTTTTGGGGTAAGAAGGAAACTATAACAAAGTTATAAATATTATAAAATATTATATTATATCCTCTACAAATTGTTTAAATTTATATTAAATTTAATTTTATAATTATTTTTAATTGATATTAATTATCTATAAAAATAGATAACCTCAATGAATAACATGTGTCCTTTCATTAGTTTCTTTTATTATATAGTATAGATTCGCCATTGAGAAATTAATAAAGAGTAAGTAAATCAACATAATATACGGTAGAATAAATTAAACAAAAGGAATGGTATTAAAATTAGAAATAAAAAAAGTTGAGAATTGCACAATTCATTTCCAATGAAGATTTTTCAAATAAGGTGTCGATCCAATCACTTGTCAGTTGAATCCTTTATCCTAATATTGAATAAATAATTCAAAACCCAACACCAATGTTAGATAAAATTTGAATGGAAGATCTAAAAATTTTAATGGATTAAATTATCTTTAAATCATTAGGTAACAAATAACCATGAATTATTCAAATATTGAACAAAAGATATTATCACACTTAAATAATATTTATAAAAAACTTAAATTTTGATAGCCTCGTTAATTGACACGTGTCCCCAAAGAGGTTTCTTTTATTATATGTATTGATATTTAAAACCATTAATTGCTAGGAATAATATAAAATATTGTGATTAATAAAATATGTAGCGATCTATATACATGAATAAGATTCCTTTTTATTTTTTTATTTTTACCTTCATGGCATTCTGCGACTTTGTTTCATATGTCATCCATTTCACTAATTTGTAGAAGGAAGCTCACGTTTTTTTTTTTGTCCATCTACTCGATTGTTGAAGGGACAAATCATGGAGTTGGAACAAGATAAAAGAATCATGCTTTGATGAAGAAAATTGAAGAGGTTATACGTTGAAATGAATGAGATATCTCAATTGTTGTGCAAAAATATTCACTGAGTAAAGATACAAGATGTCTCAGTTCAAATATTTACTTTTTTTGCTTTACGACAATTTGGTTTTTTATTGTATTTTAGGAAAGTTGGATATTATATTCTATTGGTATGTATATCTATCATTGGTATAATTTGTATATATTTGTAGAAATAGGAATACATTTATACATGTTATAATTGTAAAATAATTTACTTTTTTTTGAAATAGTATCGACAAAACTGTAGCCAAATTTGTACCATCAAGAACTTCATAGCAAAAATCTAACAAAATATGTATTATATTTTGTAGCTAAAATCAATACAAATTAAATTTCATACCTAAAATCTGTAGCAAATAATTTAGCAACGAGACTTGTTGCTACGGATTAAATTCGTAACAAAATGGGTGTTTGCTATGGATTAGCTACGGATTTGGCCATAGCAAATGCATGTTTTTGTAGTAGTATTTATCCATGACAAATTAGTAATTCTATAAAAAAATATTTTTTTTAACAATTAAAAGCATAACACGCGTAAATGAACGTCGTAAGCGCGTGTCATTAAAGAGTGTCATAAAAATGTGTGTAATAAACAAATGTCATGAATGTGTGTCATAAAAACATAACATACAAATGCATGTCATGTTAATTTTATGACTTGTCTATCAACAACACGCTTTTGCGTGTCATTATTACCTTTTTATGACACACAATGCACGTCAAGAAAGGTGTTTTTTCTAGTAGTGTCATTTTCCAAAAAGTCACAACCAATTAACTTTTCAAAAACTACTTTCCAAAACACAAAATGTATTCCTAACACAAAATATCCAGCACTGGTTGGCCTATACAGGAAAGCTGATTACAAAACAAAAGTGTGCTCGACGATGTATGCCTGAATCTGAATAGTGTGCGGGGTTTAATCGATCAACTCGTAGGGGTCATCTAGATCTAACCGTTCATCCTATCTTGATTCTTGTGTTATCCATTCGCCGCTTCGGTTTCTTGTGGTATCATCAATGGCTTCGCAGTACGGTAGAGAGGGAGACGATGATAATGGCGGACCATGGTCAGATGTGCAATATAGGAAAAATCGGAAGAGTAAAGGAGATGGTATAGAATGGACGTTTCTAGTACAGAACTTATCGGATCGTGTATCAAGGAATGTATTATGGCGGGCCTTTCAGCCATTTGGTTTTATCTCCGATGTGTATGTGGCGAGGAAGCGAGATGCAAGAGGAAAATGTTTCGGCTTTGTTCGTTATGTTGGTGTAGTAGATATGAAAGCGACGCTGGTAAAACTGAATACGATAAAGATGTTTGACATGAAAGTTGTGGTATCACTAGCTAAGTACGATAAGGACCATAAGAGGTTCAACTATGCACCGATTTCTTCGGGACGAACTGCTTGGAGACCCAAAGATAACTCCCTGAACGAGAACAAGAAGTCTGGTGATGTAAGGTATGGTGGTGTCACGGCCCCCGACCCGGTTTGACCCGTTCCAGGAGCCGCGGGACAGAAATTCCCGTGGTATTTATTTAATTGAGTTTAACAGCGGAAGTTTATTATCAGGATCGTTTAAAGCTAAAATTTTCCCGATTTATTTTATTTCACAATTGGGGATAGAACCCCGATAATTTACAATATTATGATTTTACTACGAAATCGCTATATTACAAAACTTATTTCTTTATTTTATAATGAGCCACTATCTTAAGCTTGAAATGCTTCCCAGCACTTTTCCTGAATTACAATAGATCACCTGAAACATGTTTGAAAAAGGTTTTGTCAGCGGAAAATACTGAGTGAATCATTCTATTTACTAAAATGACACATTTGTTATAATTTACAGTATTAAGGAAGATTACAATGTTTCTGATATCAAACCAATTACCCACAGTACTTTGTCACTCGACCCATTGGCCCTTCCGTCCAATGGTGTCTGTGACTATGGTCATATCACCCATTGGCTGCCCCAATGGTGAAGATTATCAAGTAATGTATACAAAACCCCACATACCGGCTGTAATATGGTGATTACATAAACTTAATCCCTGTAATTATAACTTTGAAATAAATAGGGTTTTGTAAAGTAATTTGATAAAAAAGAGAATGACTCACATTGCTGATTTAATATGGACAGAGTCTAGTCTATGAATTAGCCTGGTTAACCTAATTTAGATAACAATGCACACAAAACTGAGTTAGTAATCAATACAGCATTTACGATAACTCACGAGATCAACCATCACAACGAGTGACAAAGTGCTATGTTTATCATCTGTCGAATTAACGACTAATGACAAAGCATCACCCTATTGTGGGTAGCACTTAAACACCCGTTGAGTACATTGATCGATCGGAAAATGAATCGTAGCAGCGATCGTGCTAATACCCTGTTTTGCGGCAGAATTTCGAAACCCGGGGTGTAATTTAGAGTATTCAGTTTGTATCTCAGTGTATAGTGCGAATTATTTCGACGTTGTAAGTCCAGAAATCAAGTCCCACAGCAACCTATTTATATTTGAAAAATCGTCCCCCTCGCGCCACGCGAGGGGTTCTCCTGTTCCTGTCGCGTGGCGCGACAGGCCCTAGTCTACCCTAGGTTTGCTTCGTGTCCCAGTAGCTTGGCTGAGTTGATTTCGTGTAATTTCTAATTTTTGACAGCAAACTGTGTGGATTTTACCGAGTGGGGTTTACCCCCCCTGAGTTTTAGGGGCCCTAATCCTGATTCTGATTGTTCTGAAAATTTTTGGGTTTGTGCAGAATTACTTGGGTTTCTCAATTAGAGTTTCCTAATCAGATAATTAAAATACTAAATAGTACTTTTTGATGAGAGTTGTTACATTCTCCCCACCTTAATAAAAATCTCGTCCTCGAGATTTACTGGAATAAGTGAGGATACTTTCGCTTCATTTCTGATTCTAGCTCCCAAGTGTATTCAGCTCCTCTCTTTGAATCCCACTTTACTTTAACTAGCACTAGACGTTTGTGTTTGAGAAACTTCACTTTTCTGTCTTCTATCTGAAGAGGTCTCTCCACAAATTTTAACTTTTCGTTTACTTCTATGTCTTAAAGAGGTACTACCAGAGATTCGTCTGCTAGACATTTCTTGAGATTGGATACATGAAATACATTATGTACTCCAGCTAATTCTTCTGGTAGTTGTAAACGATAAGCAACTGGTCCTATACGTTGGATCACGGAAAATGGTCCTACGTATCTGGGACTTAGCTTTCCTTTCTTACCGAATCTCACAACTCCTTTCCAAGGAGAAACTTTCAACAGTACTCTGTCTCCAACTTGGAATTCTAATGGCTTGCATCTATTGTCTGCATAACTCTTCAGGCGATCTCGAGTCGTCTTCAGTCTTTCTTTAATTTGAGTAATCTTGTCAGTCGTTTCTTGCACAATCTCCGGACCTGATAATTGACTTTCTCCTATTTCTGCCCAACAAATTGGAGTTCTGCATTTTCTTCCATACAATGCTTCAAATGGAGCAGTTTCGATACTTGAATGATAACTATTGTTATAGGAGAATTCAATCAATGGTAAGTGATCGTCCCAATTTCCACCAAAATCTATCACACATGCTCGGAGCATATCTTCTAGAGTTTGGATTGTCCTTTCACTTTGCCCGTCTGTTTGGGGATGATATGCAGTGCTCAAATTTAGTCGAGTTCCCATAGCTTGCTGGAAACTTTTCCAGAAATGGGAAGTAAAACAACTATCCCTATCTGAAACAATGGAGAGTGGAACTCCATGTAGAGATACGACTTCATTTACATATAACTTTGCTAGTCTTTCCATGGTAAAGGTTTCTTTTATAGGTAGAAAGTGAGCAGATTTGGTTAATCGATCCACAATTACCCAAATCGCGTCATTACCTTTTCTGGTTTTGGGTAACTTAGTAACAAAATCCATTGTTATAAGTTCCCATTTCCACACTGGCATCTCTAATTGTTGTAGTAGTCCTGAAGGTTTTTGATGTTCTGCTTTAACTTGTGAACAAGTAAGACATTTAGAAACATATCGTGCTATATCCTTCTTCATTCCTATCCACCAAAAGTTCTTTCTTAAATCTTGGTACATCTTGTTGTTTCCTGGGTGCATAGTGTACTTAGATTTATGAGCTTCTTCTAAGATCTTATTTCTTAATTATCCCTGCTTAGGTATCCAAATTCTGCTTTTGTGGAATCTCCAAATTCCATCTGCTCCTTGCTCTAATTCTTTTATTCTTCCTTTCATTCCTTCAGCAACATCTTCTATTGCTGTTTCTTGAATATTCTTAATTTGTTCCATTAAATCTAATTGTAGATTTAACCTAAGAGCACGAAATCGTCGTTGTTTTTCATGATACTTACGACTTAATGCATCTGCAACTACATTTGCCTTTCCTTCGTGATACTGGATATCACAGTCGTAGTCGCTTAAAATTTCCATCCATCTCCTTTGCCTCATGTTCAACTCTTTTTGCCCAAATATGTACTTTAAACTTTTATGATCCGTATAGACAGTAAATTTACTTCCGTAAAGATAATGTCTCTAAATCTTAAGGGCAAAAACTACGGCTCCTAATTCTAAATCATGAGTCGTATAATTTTCTTCATGCTTTTTCAATTGTTTTGAGGCATACGCAATTACCTTCTTGCGTTGCATAAGCACACATCCATATCCTAGTTTTGAAGCATCACAATATACTTCAAAATCTTCTGTTCCTTCTGGTAAGGCTAAGATTGGTGCATTGGTTAATTTCTGTTTCAAAATCCTAAAAGCCTCTTCTTGTTTAGGTCCCCATTCAAACTTAATGGCTTTACAGGTTAACTTAGTTAATGGTACGGCTATTTTGGAAAAATCCTTAATAAACCGTCTATAGTATCCAGCTAAACCTATAAAACTCCTAATTTCCATTGCAGTTTGTGGAACCTTCCAATTGGTAATCGCCTCTATCTTAGCAGGATCTACGTGAATACCTTCATGATTCACCATGTGTCCTAAGAATTGCACTTCTTGTAACCAAAATTCACACTTTGAGAATTTGGCGTACAGCTTTTCTTTTCTTAACAAAGTTAAGAGTGCATGCAAGTGCTGACAATGTTCGTCCTGACTTTTGGAATAAATAAGTATATCGTCTATGAAGACAATTACAAATTTATCCAAGTACGGTTTACAGATCCTATTCATCATGTCCATGAATGCTGCAGGTGCATTCGTTAATCCAAAGGGCATGACTGTAAACTCGTAATGACCATACCTAGTTCTGAAAGCAGTTTTAGGTATGTCTTCTTCTTGTACCTTCAATTGATGATATCCGGAGCGTAAATCAATCTTAGAAAAATATCTAGCCCCTTGCAGTTGATCAAATAGATCATCAATCCTAGGTAATGGGTATCGATTCTTAATTGTAACTTTATTCAATTCTCTATAATCAATACACATTCTCATTGAACCATCCTTCTTCTTTACAAACAACACTGGAGCTCCCCAAGGGGATGAACTAGGTTGTATGAATCCTTTACTTAGTAATTCATCTAATTGCTTTTTCAGTTCTAACATTTCTGTAGGAGCTAACCGATAAGGTGCCTTAGCTATCGGTGTAGTTCCTGGAATTAGATGAATCCTAAATTCTACTTCCCTATCTGGTGGTAATCCAGGTAATTCTTCTGGGAATACATCTGAGTATTCTGAGACTACAGGAATTTCCTTAAGTTCTTTATTCTTAGTATTAATGATTATTGAAATCATATATACTATTCCTTGTTTTCGTTCATAACTAGCAACTTTCATTACCGATATGAACTTCATGGGTTTCCGTGGTTTATCTCCTGTAATCATAATTACTTCTCCAGTAGGTGCCTGAATTTCTATGGAATTTCTATCACAAAGAATTCGAGCATGGTTGGCTATTAACCAATCCATTCCTAACACGACATCGAATTCAGCTAGTTTCATAGGTAATAGGTTTGCAGTAAATTTATGACCTGAAAGTTCTACTTCTACTTTTTGCAAATCCTGATTAATTTTAACTGAATTCCCATCTGCGGTTTCAACTGTAAAAATCTGCCTAATGTGGGTTAAAGGTAACTTAAGAGCTTGACAGAATAAAGTATTGATAAAACTTTGGTTTGCACCATAGTCAAATAATACTTTTGCGTATACATTGTGGACTAAGAACGTACCGGCTATCACATCTGGGATGAGTTCTGCTTCTTGAGTTGTTAGCTGGAACGCTCTGGCATTCTTCTTAGTAGCTCCTTCAGTTGCCTTAGGTTTGTTGTCTACTGGTTTAACCAATTTAGGATATTCTGTTTTATAATGCCCTGCTTCTCCACAGTTAAAACAGATTACGGTTTTCTTTCTGCAGTTTTCTTCACGGTGTCCTATACCCTTGCAAAGGTTGCAGGTTACATTACATTTTCCGTAATGCTTTCTTTTGCAATTTCTACAGAAAGGTGGATTTGAATATTGCCCTGTTCCTCTTTTCTTGAAATTATTACTATTACCCGCCCGAAATCCTTGGGTAATCTTCTGAGCCAGTTCCTTTTTCCTGTCTTCATCTCTTGTGCGTACCAGTTCATCGGTTAGAGTATTAGCTAATTCTACCGCATCGTCAATAGTGCGAGGTCTCGCAGCTTTAACGATATTGCGGATTTCGCTAATTAATCCCCAAATGTAGCGAGAAATGAGTACCGGTTCTGGCGAAACCAGTGTTGGTACCACTCTAGCATATTCGAAGAATGTCGAAGTATAACCGCGACAATCTACACCCAACATCCGATGATTTAGGAACTTATTTGTCATTTGTTCCTTTTCATACTCAGGACAGAATTTTCTTTCTACCAAATTCTTAAATTCCTCCCAGTTCATAGCATATGCTATGGCTCTTCCTTTGGCTTGTAACACAGTGTTCCACCATTCGAGTGCTCCTTCTTTAAAAAGATTTGACGCGTACATAACCTGATCATCTTTGGCACATTTACTTATTGCAATTACTGCTTCGGTTTTCTCTAACCAACGCAGTGATGCAGTTGCTCCTTCGATGCCTGCAAATTCAGTGGGTTTACAAGCAAGGAATTCTTTGAAAGTGCAACCAGGTGTTGCGACTTTCATTTTCTTAGGGAGCGGAGCTTGTCGTGGTTCATGATTAACATGATTATTGCTTCTGTTTACACTATTACTGAAGTTATCTTCAGTATTAAGTTTACTAGGAACGATTTGTTGCGGTTCTACTGGATTCTTTACAGCAGCAACGATTGCAGGAATAGCATTGGCTATCCCTTGAGCAACAATATTTTCAATATCTTGTCTAGTCATATATTGATCTCCTGAATGTTGCTCAGAGTGATTAACTTCATTTACAGGTTCATTACCATTGTTTGCCATCTGATAATATATATGAATTTTATTAGTATCTGTTAAATAACAATTATATACAAACAATCAGAAAATTTTACAATACAGATATAGTCAAAACAATCGATTTCTCGATTTCATTTTATATCTAGTATAGTATGCATCATTACTCACCCATATCTTACAGAGTTTTATTCGTATTTACAGACTAATTTTTACTATTACTTTTACTATTACACAACCACAGTTTTACCATCCTACTATCTCTCGTCACTTGTCGTCCTAAAAACGAACCTCTCTTTCATCATATTTCCAGGCAATTTGTCCCCCTATTTCCCTGATTCTATTTCCCGCATCCATCAACTCTTCACCAAAATGGCGAAGTTCAGCCATGTTTTCATTACTCATGGGTGGATTAGGTAGGGGTTCTGGATCGAATTGTGGAAGAAAGGAATAAGGATCGTTGACAATATTTTGGAATTGCCAATCGTTCGTCCACCATTCATCCATTCCTACAGGTTGGGAGTGGACTATTGGGTCTGGGATTGCTGGTTCCCAATTCATAGGGAGTTGGTTTTCAAGAGGATAAGTAAAAATATTAGTATTGACAGGCTGAATAGTTTCACAGCTTGCCAATAGGAAATCTATCTCATCTTGAAAGGTCCTTCCCTGGTTTTGATTGGGGCTCTCTCCGATTTCTATTTGGGTTGGTCTAGAGCCTTGCCCAACTTCCATTACTATTTCTTTAGTACATTCTTCCATCTGTATTCCTATCTCCTTAACCTCTTCCTTGCTGTCAGTTTCCATTTCCGGTTGTTTAGAACTTTCTCTGGTTTCAATTTCCTTTCCCTTTTTCAAAGGATTATTTATTTTGGGAAGTTTTGTGGCTGGCTTTTTCCTACGTATACGACTCCCCCAAACGTATTTCCTTCTTTTCTTGGGTTTTGGCTTTTTCAAGGGTGGAGCATTGAATTCTACAGGTTGTTCTATATCAGGAAAGTATCCAGTAAATTCTTTGGAAACTTCGATATTCACCGGGTAAAGATTAAGGTTCTGAAAGGCTTCAGATATCCCACTCATGCTGATGTAGCATATATGCAAAATGCATAAAATACGAAGTTAAAACCTTAAAATAAATTTCATAAAATAACCTTTACACTGTGTACTGATTTATTACAAAGATAACTGGAAAACACACTTAGGGTTTGAAATTTTATTTATTACACAAGGTTTCTAGATTGTAAGGGTAAGGTACTAAAACTTTAAAATATTTAAAGATTTATATTTTCTGCTACTGTGGCTAGCATATATAAATTTGCCCATTTCTCATCTAGCTTGTCTTCCCAAGGTGATTTATTGATTAATTCCTGGGTTTCCCGTTTAATCTTCTTTTCTCGGATTTTCTCTTTACTTTTCTTAAGAATCATTTCCCTTTTTCTAGGAGAAAGTGTTTCCTCGTAATGTGCCTTTCGCACAAATATTCCTTCTTCAGGAATTACAGTCTGATTCGGGGATTTCGTTCGGGATGAACTTCTCTTCTCGTTGGATGATCTATCTAATTTAAGATAAATACTTGACAGCTTTTGTTTACCCATACTGTAACTAACAAATAGCCAGTTAATAAAACACATAATCACAGAATAGTAATCAGGAAAAATTAAGTATTTCTCAATACTTAATTAGCTTAACTCAGTGGCTCTGATACCACCTTATTTCTGTCACGGCCCCCGACCCGGTTTGACCCGTTCCAGGAGCCGCGGGACAGAAATTCCCGTGGTATTTATTTAATTGAGTTTAACAGCGGAAGTTTATTATCAGGATCGTTTAAAGCTAAAATTTTCCCGATTTATTTTATTTCACAATTGGGGATAGAACCCCGATAATTTACAATATTATGATTTTACTACGAAATCGCTATATTACAAAACTTATTTCTTTATTTTATAATGAGCCACTATCTTAAGCTTGAAATGCTTCCCAGCACTTTTCCTGAATTACAATAGATCACCTGAAACATGTTTGAAAAAGGTTTTGTCAGCGGAAAATACTGAGTGAATCATTCTATTTACTAAAATGACACATTTGTTATAATTTACAGTATTAAGGAAGATTACAATGTTTCTGATATCAAACCAATTACCCACAGTACTTTGTCACTCGACCCATTGGCCCTTCCGTCCAATGGTGTCTGTGACTATGGTCATATCACCCATTGGCTGCCCCAATGGTGAAGATTATCAAGTAATGTATACAAAACCCCACATACCGGCTGTAATATGGTGATTACATAAACTTAATCCCTGTAATTATAACTTTGAAATAAATAGGGTTTTGTAAAGTAATTTGATAAAAAGAGAATGACTCACATTGCTGATTTAATATGGACAGAGTCTAGTCTATGAATTAGCCTGGTTAACCTAATTTAGATAACAATGCACACAAAACTGAGTTAGTAATCAATACAGCATTTACGATAACTCACGAGATCAACCATCACAACGAGTGACAAAGTGCTATGTTTATCATCTGTCGAATTAACGACTAATGACAAAGCATCACCCTATTGTGGGTAGCACTTAAACACCCGTTGAGTACATTGATCGATCGGAAAATGAATCGTAGCAGCGATCGTGCTAATACCCTGTTTTGCGGCAGAATTTCGAAACCCGGGGTGTAATTTAGAGTATTCAGTTTGTATCTCAGTGTATAGTGCGAATTATTTCGACGTTGTAAGTCCAGAAATCAAGTCCCACAGCAACCTATTTATATTTGAAAAATCGTCCCCCTCGCACCACGCGAGGGGTTCTCCTGTTCCTGTCGCGTGGCGCGACAGGCCCTAGTCTACCCTAGGTTTGCTTCGTGTCCAAGTAGCTTGGCTGAGTTGATTTCGTGTAATTTCTAGTTTTTGGCAGCAAACTGTGTGGATTTTACCGAGTGGGGTTTACCCCCCCCCCCCTGAGTTTTAGGGGCCCTAATCCTGATTCTGATTGTTCTGAAAATTTTAGGGTTTGTGCAGAATTACTTGGGTTTCTCAATTAGAGTTTCCTAATCAGATAATTAAAATACTAAATAGTACTTTTTGATGAGAGTTGTTACAGGTGGGCAGACACATATGGAGAATAATGTAACTGATAATGTCCCCTCTGGACCGTCATTTGTTCAGGAGGGGAGATCCTTTGCAGATTTGCTTAGAAGGAATGGGGAGGTGCATGGAGATGGAGCAAAAGTTGTTAATGTGGATGGTAAAGGATCTCTGTACCCTCTCCACTGTATTGGAAGATCGATCATTGGTTGTACCAAGGTTGTCATGTTAATTAGTAAGTTTCGTCTGACATTGGAAGAAGAAGGTTTAGTGGATGTTGGATTGTCGTTTGTGGGTGGGGTGACCTTTTTGTTAACATTCAAGGATAAGACGTCAGCCGCTGGGTACATGAATTCTCATTCATCATTCTTTCACAGTATTTTTTCAAATTTTTATCTTTGGAACGGAGAGGACATTCCGTTTAGCCGGGTCGTAACGATTGAATTCGTGGGGGTGCCCTTCATCATTCGAGATAATTCGTTGTTTGATAGGATTGGAGCTTTATTTGGTAAAGTGATCGAACAGTCGTCATTTTCATGGCAAAGTGAGGATAATTCGCTCGGTTCAGTGAAGGTCGTAACAAGTCAAAAATCCAAAATTGAGGAGGCTGTAGTGATTAAGTGGAACAATAAAAGCATTGTTATATGGGCAATGGAATCCGTCGGGCAACGTATGCAGTATTTCGATAGTGAGCTCAAGATAGATCATAGTGAGTCGGAATCTGTAACGGATTCGGATTCAGATGAGGACCTGGATGATGTGGCGGATTACGAGGAGGGTGAAGTCCGACCATGTCTGCATACTGAGGGTGAGGGTAAAATTGATAATGTCGTTCCGGTGACGGAGATGGGGGATGCAACGCCGGTTGGTGCATCGGATGAGAATCCGGTGGAAATGGAAGAGTCATTAGGAAACCAAAGGTCACAGGAAAATCAAGAGGTGCCTATTATTAATGTGGTTATGGGGAATCATAATGTGCATGGGGATGAGAATTACTTGGCACGTGTGGATGGTATTAATGAGGTGGAGCCCGATCTTGGAGATAATTTGAATTCTAATGTTGATTGGAGTAATGGGCCTAAAGTTATAAGGCCTGTTATGGGTGATAGGCAGCTCACATCATGGTTGATGCTAGTGGGCCAACCCCGGTCCCAAATTTGGGCAAAAGGAACAGAGATGAAAGAAGTCCACCTTCTCTTGGTTCATTACAAGGGCCTTCACAGCGTTTATTTGGTCAATCTAATAGGTCAGAATCGGTGTCTTTCGATCTCAACACCCCTGCGGGATATTTCTCTGGTATCGAGGTGAACAATATGGAATGCCATGAGATTAGTGGTGATGGTACCGACAATCGGGAGTTTGTTGGAAGAGAAGACGATGCTAATCAGAACGAAGATACTGATAATGTCTAATTAGACGCTGGGCTTCTGGACTCTGTTAGGGAGGAAGTGGATGTTACTGTGCAGGTCGGCTCACTTGTTGGAATTAATCTTCGTGGTTTCGTGTCGGAAACAGAGAAGCTGATTGTTGAAGAAGGTGTTGTTCACAGTTCCAAATGAATTGCTTATCTGTAAATCTCAGGGGGGGGGGGGGGGCGGAGTAACTGAAAGGCAGACTGGATTAGAGGGCTTAAAACCAGTTTTGGGATACATTTTCTTGCAATTCAGGAAACGAAATTACAGGCGTCAGCATCATTTTTGTTCAATCAGTTTTGGGGCCGAGCTGAATTCAAGGTTGCTGTAGTGGATTCACAAGGAAGATCTGGGGGACTTGATTGCCTTTGGTGCCCTGCGGTATTTAGGTGTGTAGACATTTAATGTAATAGGCACTTTATAATTGTTTCGGGTTTCTTGGTGCAAGCGGGTTGTAGAATAAATTTAGTAAACGTGTATGCTCCTAACGATGCGACAAGTAGGCGAGTGGTTTGGATGGAGATTATGGGCTATAGGAACTCTCTACAGGGGTTATGGGTTATGATGGGGGATTTTAATGTTGTGTGGGATGCAAGTGAACGTATGAATTCCGAATTTGTTGAAGCTAATGTTGTGGCCTTCAATGATTTTATTCTTTCAGCTGGGCTAGTGGAATATAATATGGGGGGTGGTAATTTCACTTATATCTCAGACAATGGTAAAAAGCTAAGTAAACTAGATCGTTTTCTAGTGTGCTTAGGCTTTAGGGAGTAATGGCCAAACGCGACAGTGGTTGCTTTGGCTAGGGAAGCTTCGGATCATCGGCCTATTGTGTTGTCCACGGTCCAGTCAGAATTTGGCCACATTCCATTCAGATTCTTCAATTCATGGTTCAAATATTCCGGATTTTTGGATTATGTTCTACAGAAGTGTGTTGTGTTTAATTTTTCGGGGCCGGAGGATCTCGCTCTAGCAATCAAACTCAGGTGGTTAAAAACAATATTAAAGCATGGCTGAAAACGGAAAAGGTTAATAAAGAGGGGATTTATGATGGGAAGAAGAGGAGGTTGGCACACATTGAAAATCTGGCGGAGGAACGAATACTTGGGGAAGATGAACTAGCCGAAAGAGCGGAATGCCGTAATTATGTGGCTGAATTTGATAGGATCAAACAGCTGGATTAAAGTTGTTTTACAATACCTCAAACTATTTTCAAAGTTATAATTAC
The DNA here is from genome assembly GCA_030545235.1 of Helianthus tuberosus. NCBI lineage: Eukaryota > Viridiplantae > Streptophyta > Magnoliopsida > Asterales > Asteraceae > Helianthus > Helianthus tuberosus. The sequence goes on along the minus strand of CM060377.1, from coordinate 76,457,881 downwards.
AGGGATTAAGTCGTGGTTATCTTGAATCACTGGCAAGTGGGGTATTGTGCACATTACTAATCTCTCACGGTTAGGTTCATCAACCTAACAGTGATAATCATCACTACTTGGGTGAAAGGACCCAATAGTGGTATGACCATCGTCACAAGGCTGTGACACGGCGCCAGATAAAAATAAGATAGTAGCCATTGTAATCGCTCTTATGCTGTAATTCATAACTATGTGTCATTTTATGTAAACTGAGTGACTCGCCAGTATTTCCCCGCTGATAAAATATTTTTAAACATGTTTCAGGCGACCTGCTGTGAATCAAGGAAAATTGCTACGGAGCACTAATAAAGCTTGAAGTGGTGGCTCAGTTAAATAAATAAACATGTTTTGTAAAATAGGGAATTTCCTCGTGAAATTCCTCTATTATAAATTACGGGGTTTGTCCCAAATTATGGAAATAAAATAATCAGGCATTTTCAAGTTTTAAAAGATCCTGTAAATCTTCCGTTGTCAACTCAATTAATAAATACCACGGGATTTCTATCCCGCGACTCCTGGACCGGGTAACACCGGGACGGGGGCCGTGACAGAAAAAGGTGGTATCAGAGCCACTGATTTAAGCCAATTAAGTATTTATAAATACTTAATTTTTCTGATTGCCCTTCTGTGATTTTATTAAAAATTTACTTTACAAAATTTTAACTTAGAATTTTGTGTGTTTCTTCATGTATGCTAACAGCATGAATGAACTATCAGAAGCACTTCAAAATTTTACTATCCATACCACAGATATGGATACCACCGGTACCTTCACCGGCTACCAGGCTGATAATGAAGAACCAATGGTATTCCAAGCCCAACCTCAAGAGAAACCTAAGCCGAAAAAGAAAAGAAGATTTGTAGGCTGGAGGCGTGTGCGTAGGAAGAAACCAGCAACACAGAAAGTTATAAAGACCGAGGATCCGAAGGATAAAGGCAAAGGAATAGAGATCGGAGAAAGTTCAGGGCAAGCCCAGGAAATGCCACCCTGGGAGGAGCTGGATCGCCAACTAGCAAATAACGACCTCATCGGACCTGCCGATAAAAACCTTTTCGATTACCCAGCGGAAGCACAACTTCCAGTCAATCTGGAACCTGCTATCCCAGATCCTATTATCCACCCCCGACCACTAGGAGAGCTGGAAGAATGGTGGACCACTGACTGGCAATTTCAAAATCTCCTGAATAACCCTAATACCCTTTTCCCTCAATTTGACCCTGAACCTCCACTATACCCACCTATGAGCTCTGAAAATTTGGCTGAACTCCGTCACTATGGCGAGGAGCTGATTGATGCAGGAAACCGAATTAGGGATGTGGGGGAAAGAATCTCATGGAAATACGACGAGAGGGAACGTCGTTTTTGAAATGCCAGCTGACTGTGGTTGTGTGGTCGTGGGAGTATATGTTTAATAATAATATAATAATAAAAATATAATCATATAACATAACTAAAAATAAAATTTTTGTAAAATATTTAGTGTGTGCGGATGCATACTATAATATATAAAAATGGAAGTCGCAAAGTCGACAATTTTGGCTATACATGTTGACATGCTTATGTGTGATTGTGTTATTGTGACTAATTATTAAATAATTTTGTGCCAATAATTTATATATTTATATATTGGTAATTATCAGATGGAACACGCCGTCAATGAACCAGCTAACGAAGTTAATTAATCCGAACAAAACCATGAAGATCAATTTCTTAATAGGCAAGATATAGAAAATATCATTGCCCAGGGAATAGCAAATGCTATTACAGCAATCCTTGCTGCTGCCCGAAATCCAGTTGAACCTCCTCCAAATACTCCCAACAAACGTACTCGTGATGATAATTTCAGTAATAGTGTAAATGGAGGCGGCAACATTAATAATAACAATAACGATGATGTGCTGCAAGGCCCAATTCTTAAAAGAATAAAAGCTGCAACGCCTGGTTGCACTTACAAGGAATTTCTTGCCTGTAAACCAATCGAGTTTGCAGGTAACGAAGGGGCAACTGCTGCATTGCGTTGGTTAGAGAAAACCGAAGCAGTAATTAAAATAAGTAAATGTGCCGAGGAAGACAAGGTCATGTATGCGTCAAATCTTTTTAAAGAAGGGGCACTAGAATGGTGGAATACAATACTACAAGCCAAGGGAAGCGATGCGGCTTATGCCATGAATTGGGAAGAATTTAAGAGTATAGTGGAAAGAAAATTCTGTCCCGAATATGAAAAGGAACAAATGACAAATAAGTTCCTGAACCACCGAATGGTGGATGTAGACTGTCGAGGGTATACTTCGACATTCTTCGAGTATGCTAGAGTTGTACCAACCCTGGCTTCGCCAGAACCGGTACTTATATCTCGCTATATTTGGGGTTTGATTGGCGAAATCCGTGATATCGTTAAAGCTGCGAGACCTCGCACAATTGACGATGCAGTGGAATTAGCCAACACTTTGACAAACGGACTGGTACGTACGCGAGAAGAAAATAGAAAGAAGGAAGTGGCCCAGAAGATTACCCAGGGATTCCGAGTGGGTAATAATAGTAATTTCAAGAAAAAGGGAACCGGGCCATCTCCCACTGCTCCATTCTGCGGTACCTGTAAAAGAAAGCATTTTGGAAGATGTAAAGGGTATTGCAATTTCTGCAAAATTCCAGGGCACCAAGAAGAAGACTGCAGGAGAAAGAAATCCACAATCTGCTTCAACTGTGGAGAAGCTGGACATTTTAGGCCAGACTGCCCGAAATTGGTCAAACCAGATGACAACAAAGCCAAACCTGCAGAAGGAACTTTCAAAAAGAACGCAAGAGCCTTCCAACTAACTACCCAGGAAGCAGAACTAATCCCTGATGTGATAGCTGGTACGTTCCTAGTTCATGACGTCTATGCAAAAGTATTATTTGACTCTGGTGCAAACCAAAGTTTTATAAATACTTCATTCTGCCGAGCTCTTAATCTACCCTTAACCAACCTTAGACAAATTTTTACGGTAGAAACGGCAGATGGGAATTCTGTTAACATAAATAGGGTTTTGCAAGAAGGAAAGATAGAACTCTTAGGCCATAAATTTTCTGCAAACCTGTTACCTATGAATTTAGCTGGATTCGATGTTGTGTTAGGAATGGATTGGTTAGTAGCTAACCATGCTCGAATCCTTTATGATAAGAATTCTATAGAAATTCATACACCTACAGGAGAAATAGTGGTGATTACAGGAGATAAGCCACGTAAGCCACTAAAATTCATTTCAGTAATGAAAGTAGCCAGTTATTCAAGAAAACAAGGAATAGTGTATATGATTTCGGTAATCATTAACACTGAGAGTAAGGAACTTAAGGAAATTCCAGTAGTATCAGAATACCCGGAAGTATTTCCAGAAGAATTACCTGGATTACCACCCGATAGGGAAGTAGAATTTAGAATTCATCTAATTCCTGGAACTACACCGATAGCCAAGGCACCTTATCGGTTAGCACCCACCGAAATGTTAGAACTGAAAAAGCAGTTAGATGAATTACTAAGCAAAGGATTCATACAACCTAGTTCATCCCCGTGGGGAGCACCTGTGTTGTTTGTGAAAAAGAAAGATGGTTCGATGCGAATGTGTATCGATTATAGAGAATTAAATAAGGTTACAATTAAGAATCGATACCCATTACCTAGAATTGATGATCTTTTTTATCAACTCCAGGGAGCAAGATATTTTTCTAAGATAGATTTACGCTCCGGATATCATCAACTGAAGGTACAAGAAGAAGACATACCTAAAATTGCTTTAAGAACTAGGTATGGTCATTACGAGTTTACAGTCATGCCCTTTGGACTAACAAATGCTCCTGCAGCATTTATTGACATGATGAATAGGATATGTAAACCGTACTTGGATAAATTTGTAATTGTTTTCATCGACGATATACTTATTTATTCCAAAAGCCTGGAGGAACATTGTAAGCACTTGCATGTACTCTTAACTTTGATAAGAAAAGAGAAGCTTTACGCCAAATTCTCGAAATGTGAATTTTGGCTACAAGAGGTACAATTTTTAGGACACATGGTGAATCATGAAGGTATTCACGTAGTTCCCTCCAAAATAGAAGCAATCATCAAATGGAAAGTTCCTCAATCAGCTATGGAAGTTAGAAGTTTTCTAGGGTTAGCCGGATACTATAGACGGTTTATTAAGGATTTTTCCAAAATAGTTGTACCATTAACTAAGCTAACATGTAAATCAGTTAAGTTTGAATGGGGACCCAGGCAGGAAGAGGCTTTTAAGATTTTAAAGCAAAGGTTAACAAACGCCCCAATTCTTGCCTTACCAGAAGGAACAGAAGATTTTGAAGTATATTGTGATGCTTCTAAGCTAGGATTAGGATGTGTGCTGATGCAACGCAAGAAGGTAATTACGTATGCTTCAAGACAATTGAAAAAGCACGAAGAGAATTATACGACACATGACTTAGAGTTAGGAGCCGTAATTTTTGCCCTTAAAATTTGGAGACATTATCTGTAAGGCAGTAAATTTACAGTCTATACGGATCATAAGAGTTTAAAATACATATTTGGGCAAAAAGAATTAAACATGAGGCAAAGAAGATCGATAGAAATTCTAAGTGACTACGATTGTGATATTCAATATCACGAAGGAAAAGCAAACGTAGTTGCAGATGCCTTAAGTCGTAAGTATCATGAGAAACAACGACGAGTTCGTGCTCTTAGGTTAAGCTTACAATTAGATTTAATGGAACACTTGAAGAATATTCAAGAAACAGCAATCAAGTATGATGCTGAAGGAATGAAAGGACGAATAAAGGAATTAGAGCAAGGAAATGATGGAATTTGGAGATTCCACAAGAAAAGGATTTGGGTACCTAAGCAAGGAGATTTAAGAAATAAAATTTTAGAGGAGGCCCATAAGTCTAGATACACCATGCATCCTGGTAATAATAAGATGTACCAAGATTTAAGGAATAATTTATGGTGGATAGGAATGAAGAAAGATATAGCTAGATATGTATCTAAGTGCCTAACTTGCTCGCAAGTTAAAGCAGAACACCAGAAACCTTCAGGGTTACTCCAACAATTAGAAATGCTTGTTTGGAAATGGGAGCTCATAACAATGGACTTTGTTACTAAGTTACCCAAAACCAGAAAAGGTAATGATGCGATTTGGGTAATTATGGATCGATTAACCAAATCAGCTCATTTTCTACCCATGAAAGAAACCTTTAGCATGGAAAGGTTAGCAAAGTTGTACGTAGACGAGGTAGTATCCTTACATGGAGTCCCACTCTCTATTGTATCGGATAGAGATAGTCGTTTCACTTCCCATTTCTGGACTAGTTTCCAGGAAGCAATGGGAACCCGACTAAATTTAAGTACTGCATATCATCCTCAGACAGATGGACAGAGTGAAAGGACAATTCAAACCCTGGAAGACATGCTCAGAGCATGTGTTATAGATTTTGGTGGAAACTGGGATAACCACCTACCTTTAATTGAATTCTCCTATAACAATAGTTATCATTCAAGCATCGAAGTTGCCCCGTTCGAAGCACTATACGGACGTAAATGCAGAACTCCGGTCTGTTGGGTAGAAATAGGAGAAAGTCAATTATCAGGTCCCGAGATTGTGCAAGAAACCACCGACAAAATTTCTCAAATCAAGGAAAGACTAAAGACGGCTCGAGATCGCCAGAAGAGTTATGCAGATAATCGACGTAAGCCGTTAGAATTTCAAGTTGGAGACAAGGTACTATTAAAAGTTTCTCCTTCGAAAGGAGTAGTTCGGTTCGGTAAGAAAGGAAAGCTAAGTCCAATGTACGTAGGACCATTCCCAGTAATTCAATGCATAGGACCAGTTTCATATCGCTTACAACTACCAGAAGAGTTAGCTGGGGTACATGACGTGTTTCATGTATGCAACCTCAAGAAATGTTTATCTGACGAATCCCTGGTAGTCCCTCTTCAAGACATACAGGTGAATGAAAAGTTGAAGTTCGTAGAGAAACCACTTCAAATAGAAGACAGAAAGGTCAAATTTCTCAAGCATAAAGATTGGTATTGGTCAAAGTCAAGTGGGATTCAAAGAGAGGACCCGAATACACCTGGGAGCTAGAATCGGAGATGAAGCGAAAGTATCCTCACTTATTTCAATAAATCTCGAGGACGAGATTTTAAATAAGGTGGGGAGGATGTAAGGACCTGTAAAAATGCCCCAAAACAAACCGTAAGTAAAAATCCGGACCCCTGAAACACCTAATGTGCATGAAAAACCAAGAAAACATGAAATTTGGTCTTCTCGCGGGCCGCGTAAAACATAAGTGAACATCTACGCGGGCCGCGTCAACTTAAAAGTTGACCAGATAAGCTTCCAGGCCACGTGTCGTACGCGTGGCAACCCTACTCGTGACACTTAAGCCCTACACGTAGACTAGGGGCCCTCGCGGGCCGCGTAAGATATATCAAGGGGTTTACGCGGGCCGCGTAAAACCCGAAAATCAGCTATAAAAGAGTTGGCCATGAGCAGTTCACCTGTGTTCAAAATTCCATTCAAAAACGAAGTTCTACTGCTCAAAATCATGATTTCACGTAGGAAAATGCTGCTACGATACAGGGTATTAACTCGATCACTGCTACGATTCAATGTCCGATCGATTGAAACCAATCTGATGGATGTTTAAGTGATGCTCAAACTCGGGCTATACTTTGTCATTCGTCGTAAATTCGATGGATGTTTAAGTGTTGCACTTTGCCATTCGTCGTGAGGGTTTTGATCTCGTGAGTTATCGTAAATGTTGTATTAAGTTACTGACCTAGTTCCGTAGGCATTGCTGTTTTAATTTAAGTTACAAGGCTTATCAGTAGGCTAAACTCTGCCCGTTTAAACTTGCAATGTGAGTCATTCTCTTTTTATTAAAGTTGTTTTACAATACCTCAAACTATTTTCAAAGTTATGATTACAGGGATTAAGTCGTGGTTATCTTGAATCACTGGCAAGTGGGGTATTGTGCACATTACTAATCTCTCACGGTTAGGTTCATCAACCTAACAATGATAATCATCACTACTTGGGTGAAAGGACCCAATAGTGGTATGACCATCGTCACAAGGCTGTGACACGGCGCCAGATAAAAATAAGATAGTAGCCATTGTAATCGCTCTTATGCTGTAATTCATAACTATGTGTCATTTTATGTAAACTGAGTTACTCGCCAGTATTTCCCCGCTGATAAAATATTTTTAAACATGTTTCAGGTGACCTGCTGTGAATCAAGGAAAAGTGCTACGGAGCACTAATAAAGCTTGAAGTGGTGGCTCAGTTAAATAAATAAACATGTTTTGTAAAACAAGGAATTTCCTCGTGAAATTCCTCTATTATAAATTACGGGGTTTGTCCCAAATTATGGAAATAAAATAATCAGGCATTTTCAAGTTTTAAAAGATCCTGTAAATCTTCCGCTGTCAACTCAATTAATAAATACCACGGGATTTCTGTCCCGCGGCTCCTGGACCGGGTAACACCGGGACGGGGGCCGTGACAGTTGGAAAGTCCGTTTACAGTGGAGGAAATCAAAGCAGCTGTTTGGGACTGTGAGGGAGATAGTGCCGCAGGGCCGGATGGGTTCAATTTCAAATTTATTAAAAGGTGCTGGGCAGGGCTTCGTGATGATATGGTCAGACAGTTTAATAAATTCTATGTGGAGTGTACCATTAATAAGTGTTGCACATCATCCTTTATAGCCTTGATTCCAAAGGTCAAAGATCCGGTTGGCCCAACAGATTTCAGGCCGATTAGCTTGATTGGTGTAATTAATAAAGTAATCTCTAAAGTGCTTGTCAATCGGCTCAAAGGTGTGATGGGAAAGTTGATTTCTGAACAACAATCGGCCTTCTTGGCTGGTAGAAATATTATGGATGGCCCTCTTGTTCTTAATGAGGTGTTTAGTTGGTTGAAGAAAAATAAGCGTAGGGGTATGTTCTTTAAGGTTGACATAAACAAGGCATACGATTCTGTAAATTGGGCTTTCCTTAATTCGATTATGGCTCAAATGAAGTTCCCGGAGAAATGGAGATCTTGGGTAATGGCGACTCTCTACTCTGCTAAAGCTTCTGTTTTAGTTAATGGGTCACCAACTAGAGAGTTTGATTGCTCCCGTGGACTTAGACAGGGTGATCCGCTCTCACCGTTTCTGTTTGTAATAGTGATGGAGGCTTTGTCATGTGTTATGAATAAGGCAGTCTCAGTTGGCTTGTTTAAAGGTATCGATATCACTGCTGAAGGTCCGGTTCTATCCTACCTGAGTTATGCGGATGACGTAATGTTTATTGGTGAGTGGTCTTCATCTAATATCAATAACCTGAGACGGTTGCTTAGATGCTTCTATCTAGCTTCTGGGCTTAAGGTTAATCTAGCTAAGTGCAGCATTTATGGGATTGGGGTGAGAGATCATGAAGTTCTACAGATGGCGAGTCACTTGAGGTGTAAGCAAGGTACGTTTCCTTTTATTAATCTTGGTCTTCTAGTCGGGGCTAATATGAATTTGACTCGAAATTGGAAATCGGTGGTAGACGTGTTTAAGACTCGGCTTTCTATATGGAAAGCCAAAACTCTCTCATATGGTGGTAGAATTACACTGATCAAATCGGTCTTAAATGCCCTTCCAACATATTATCTATCATTATTTAAAGCACCGATTAAAGTTTTGGATGCCTTGGATAAGATTAGAAGGGTTTTCTTTTGGGGAGGATCGGAGGAGAAAGCTAAGATGAATTGGGTGGCGTGGGATAAAACAATTGCTCCAGTAGAATACGGGGGGTTGGGGTTTGGCTCCATTAGAGACGCTAATTTAGCCATGTTGGCTAAGTGGTGGTGGAGGTTTAAAACAGAAAAAAACAGTTTATGGCGTAGAGTAGTTTGGGCCATTCACCATAATAATAGAGTTTGGAATGACTTTCCAGTTAAAGCTTCGATTGCTGGGCCGTGGAAGTGTATCATGAGTATCAGACCAATCCTTCTAAATGCCGATATTGATTTAAAAGGTGCCATTTCAGCGAGTCTTGTAAGTGGAAAGAACATTCAGTTTTGGTTAGATAGCTGGGTTGATCCATTGCCTTTGTTTGTTAAATTTCCTGCATTATTCAAAGAAGAAAGATTTAAAGATTGCTTGGTGGAGGATCGCTTGTCTATGGATGATTCTGGGCCCGTTTTTTCTTGGGCCTGGGCTCGGCCAGGTATCGATGTTAGTGGTACCACCCAGTTAAGTCAGTTGGTGGATATGTTAAATGGTTTATGTATGGGGTTGGGTAAGGATAAATGGATATGGAAGTATGCATCCGATGGAGTTTTTAATGTTGCTGGGATCAAAAAGATGTTAAGCTCCGCTAATCGAGTAAACTCCGAACGAGTTTTCAAGTGGAACAATTGGATACCGAAGAAAGTTGCTATAGTGGCTTGGACGGCAGATATGGAAAGGTTACCGACCAAATGTGCGTTGTCTAGGAGGAATATACCGGTTCAAAACAATATGTGTGTTCTTTGCGGTGACTATGCAGAAACTTGCGAACATATCTTTGTAGCATGTCAATTTGCCTAAACGGTTTGGCAGAATATTGCGGCTTGGTGCAACATTCCGCCTATAATCGCGTTTGATCTGAATGACCTGCTTACGTTACATGAAGTTTCTTTGGGAGCGTCAAAAAGGAGGAAAGTGCTGCACGCCGTGATTTTGGTGACAATTTGGAGCCTTTGGAAGATAAGGAACGAGTCCGTTTTCAGACATGCGATTCCTAACACAACGAAGACCTTGGACGGGATTAAAGCTATGGCTTACCTTTGGGTTAAGAGTCGTTCAAAGATGGTGTCATTGACGTGGGGTGATTGGTGTCGATTTGAAATTAATGGATAGTTGTATGTAGAATATTTTGTATTGGTGTTTGTAACTTGTATGTTTGGCGGGTAGCATCTTGCTACAATTAATAAAATAATTTTGTCGGCCGTTCAAAAAAAAAAATAACTCCTTTTCAAACCACTACCCAAACATCATTTTCAAAAAAAAAAAAACTACTTTTGCAAAAAGTTAGGGGTGTGAACTTCTAACACGACCCGAAAACACGACACAAACCTAACACGAAATTCGTGGGTTTGGGTTTAGTCTGAACAGGTTCGAGTCAGTTTCAGGTTGAACCCGCGAACCCGTTTAGCTAAACAGGTCAGGTTCGGGTCAACCCATTCGGGTTGACGGGTTCACCCGTTTAACTCATTTCTATTATTTTATATTATTTAAAATATGTTTTATGTTATAAATTAAATTAGGTGTGTATTTTATGCTATAAATATAACTTAAAAATGAAAGTTGAGATAAATTTTTCTGATTTTAATGTAATTTTATTATATAAATTTGTGTTTTTTTGTAGTAGTGTTAATTTTAATATATTAATTTGCTGAAAAAAAATAAAAATAAATAAAAAATTTGGGTTGAACGGGTCAGGTTCGGGTCACTATGCGAGTATTCGGGTCGGGTTTGGCTTCATATGTATGGCATGATTTTCGGGTTCAGGTCGGGTTGAACTCGTCAACCTGCAAACATGACCCGTTTAACACCCCTACAAAAAATTATAAGTTATAAGGAGTTGGGAAAATGGAATCCCAAACACCCCTAAAAAAAGAGATATATAATGCAATTAGGTACGGGTCATGCTTATTTGCTCCTATCTGTAATGCAATTTTCTGAACTTGGTCCTTTTAAGTTTAAAAAAATACTCCAGCAAACAAGGACCTCAGGCTCCTGTGTTATGGTTTTTGTTATGAGTTTTAATATACTATTTTTTATTTGATATGAGTTTTAATATACTATTTTTTATTAACGACATTGTTTATCTTACACACCTGGATCACAGCTATATATGTATAAAAAAAGGGTCAAAGGACAACACCCTGAAACCTAAACGGTTTACAACGTATATAGCATCAAAACCATTACAATAGTGAACATGAAATATCATCGATTTAGTTAAATTTTCTTATTAGCATGATGACAACACCAATCAGCAACCGTCATGTGGTTGAGTGGCAGTAGGTGATGGGGGAGAAACACAATGACAACTTATAAAGATTATATGGGATGTGTACTTTAGTTATTATATTTGAAAGAAAACCATTTCGGATCATGATGAAATAAGTGTAAATATTTATATATTTATTAGATTGACGAATGTATCGTCCATTTGGGCTCATGGTTACAAACGGCACTTTGATACATGTGATAATAAAGATAAAAGTAGCATTTAATTTCCTAGTAACAAAACCAACACTTCAATCTATAACATAACTTAACTAAATTCATGGATCAACACAATCATACAAACCACCACCAGCTTAACGGGTCTATCGGAAGAGACGACGACGGTCATGGTTCCAACAACCCCAACAGCCACCCCAATCGTTATTTGGATGAGCTACTTTATCTGGTTTAACGGTTCCTACATGTATATACAAAGAATCAAACAAATGTATATGTTTACACTATTTTAAACAGTTATATATAAATATATGAGATTGGTGTTACTCTTACCAGTTTGTCTATGATCTTGGACTCGGTGAGTTGTGGTTTGATGGGTACTTCCTGCAGAAGAAATGATGGCAAGTGTGAAAAGAACAACTAAGAACAAAGTAACACCACGAGTCTTCATTCTTTGGTACAGTTTTTGAGCTTGGTATTTCAAACATATATATAGGGAAAAAAACACATTTTTTAATAATATTTTAATTAATTTAAATAGTTTCTCTTAGTGGGTCTCTTTTCACAGACATTTATTTCTCTCTTTATCGTTCATTCATTTGTCAAATGAGTAAATGACGCGAAGGACAGTTGCAGATCTAGGATTCGCGCCAAGCGGTAACATTTTATAAATAAGCGGTAACGAAATCGAAAAAACGTCAAATTTTTCCAAAATTTACACTAATTTTACACTACCGTCGGAGCGCCAAGCCGTAGCGGACGCCACCCCTTACATACATGTACATCCGCCCCTGGTGAAGGAGTATGCACGAAAGCTTTCCCGTGTGTGTTTGCATTTAAATTTTACTGGATTATTAAACACGAATGAAGGCGAACATTTAAATAAATGGTGTCATGTCTGTGTTCATTCTTTAAGAAAAAAACATTTATTTGTATACGTTCATTTGATATATAAAACGAAATATCTTATAAAATAGTATATCTCATAAAAAGATATAATAAAGGTAAAATATACATAATATTAATTTTCTTATGTATTTGGTCATGCTGTTTATTTAGGTATAAATATATTATTGAAATTATTATTATATATATGTCTCTCTCTCTATGTATATATTATTTGTTCCTAAATAGACATACATGGATGATCAATAGTGTATCTAACGTTTATGGATGTAAATGAACGAATAACAATGTTGTTTATCATTTTCATCTATTTAACTGAATGGATAAAAGATCTTGTTTATGTTTATTTATTTAATAACATAAAGAAACTTTCCATCATATATTATATGCTTCGTTGAACGTTTGGCTCGTTTAATTAATATATGTATCATCGAACATATATGTCATTTCCATAAAAAAAAACCTTCATAAAGGGTCTAAGGGGAGGGGGGGTGGTCACTAGTGATAGAATTCTATCACTCACAAGCACCAATCAAGTTCCGCCATGTCATCAACCATTTTTCCATCACTCATAACCTTTTTTAGTGGGGGTGGCCATCACTCACCACTACACCCAACAATTTCCCCCCAACCAACAACTACTCTCACAAAATAAAACAATAACGGCGTGAAGAAAATAACGAAAATTTGATTTCGTGATATTATCACGCGTGGAACTTTGTTGTGGGGGTGGATATCACGCGTTATATATCCTCCCCGTGATATAATAACGGACCGCCCCCTGGGCTCTAACATACTATTTAATTTTTACTATGGTACCAAATATAGTTGTTAAAATGTGTAGATCTGGGTATTCCATGCATGCGGCCAACTTCAAAAAAAGATACATTTTTTTTTGGTTTTTGAAATGGATTGTATCCAAGCATATATATAAAAACCAAACATGATCAGAGGGCAATATACATACACCCGGTGACACTGAACAATTAACTGTAAATTATTATTATTTTTTTTGAGTTTTCAGAGTTTCATTCCAATCAAATATACCCTTACAAACTTGAAAATTTTTATATATATTCAACCAAAACTAAAAATATTATATATGCCCTTATAAAAGAGTACGTTAAAATATCAAATATACTCAATTTATTAAAAACAATCTAATAAATAACTATTTTACCATTATTTTTTTAACTTCTAAGTTTTCATATATGCTCATCTTTTAATTTCATATTTTTATATGACACATTTTAAGCTTAAATTTATTTTTACCCATTTTTATTTTTATTTTCCCATAAACAGTATTCTCCATATATATAGTATTTAAGCTAGAAATGAGTAAATATAATATTTGAAGCTAAAAGTCATATATATATATGAGATTTCAGAATTTTAGAAAAAGAAGGAAAAAATTGTCTTTTAATGAATTGGGTATATATACGATATTTCAATATATATGATATTTATGATTTTGCAGGGGTAGATACGATAATTTGCAAGTTTGTATGGGTATATATGAAATTACCCTTATTTTAAAATTGAAAGAAGAATTTCAACTAAGGAGTATCATTTTCTTCTTGGTCCCATACTCCCTTCACGTCGGCAACCAACAAGTCAACACATCTCACAATCAGGTTTACCTTGTTTTTCAACTATCTATGCACGCTTAGGAACAAAAATACAGAAGAAAAAAAAACTTATAACAATGAAAAAATACTTGTATACATCCGGCAAGTGGCAATAGCACTCGTATTTAAGGATGAGCATTTGATACCGAATATCATTTTTGGGACCAATACTTTCGATGCCGGTCCACTACAAAACTCATCCCTACTCATACTAGGGTGGTTGCTGGAGGAGCAAATGTAGATTTTGTAGTTTAGATTTGGCAAAATCTCTCTTTGAATTGTATAATGAAAACATACGTAAAATAAACCAAAGTCCTTCATTATATATTCAGAGAACCACAACACTGTTTGTTAGAACTTCAGAACTATTCGTAAAATAATGTCAGTTTGTAGTTAAAATTCTTACATAAGACTGGAAGGTATGGGGGCCGGCTAGGCCCGGCAAGGACCGGCGCCGGTCCCCCACACCGCCCCCCTCCATCCCACCCCGGCCTCAGCAGCAACTCCTCGCCGGTCTTGCCGCTTGCAATTCAAACATATATCCGTTGAACGGATAGATTTAATAAAAAAAAAAAAAAAAATTTCCTTTTCCACTTTAAATATTTATCAACCTCTTCCATCTTTTTATACCATTTCACATCCATTTCTCCTAATCTTCTCCTTCTATCATCCATTTTTTTAAAAAAACACTCTCATTTTTTTTTACCATCATGAATCCATTCAACCCAAACGATCCCAACCCGAACAATCCCAACCCGAACAATCCAAACTTTTTTTCTAGTCCCGCTTACACTCCGACTATGGATTCTTCGTGGGGGTCTCCATCATTTACGTTCTCGGGTTTCCAACAATCACCTAACGCCTTCAATCAAATGTCCCAACTTCAACAAATGCAACAATACCAAGCATTCCAACAATTCATGCAACGCGGCTCGCTTCAACTTGATCAATTCCAATCGCAACCGCCAACTTCCCAACCACAACCCTCGGTTCACCTTGACGATGATGATGAAGTCGTCCCCGAATCGCCACCTAAAGAACTCAAGCGCAAAAAAAACAGGGGGAAGGGGAAGGCGGTTGAAACCGAACCCGTCACCGAAAAAAAAAGCGGTTCGAGAACAAAGCCGAGACCGTGGACAAAAGTAGAGGAGGAGGCGCTAGCTATCTCGTTTATTAAGTCCTCAACTTGCCCGATTGTCGGTATGAACCAAAGTTAATTTTTTTTATATAAATTTAAAAAGAATTATTTTTTAGTTTTACTAATCCATTATTTTTTAAATTTTAGGGAACAATCAATCGGGTGCTGGTTTTTGGAAGAAATGTACGGAAAGATTTAATACCCTTATGGGGGAAGGCCCCTACCGTGATCTCGAATCCGTATCGGGCAAGTGGCGGAAAATGAACAAGTGCGTGAATGATTTTATCGGGATTTATAACCCACTTTACATCCATCGTCCTAGTGGGACTAGCGACGTGGACGTTCTTAACCTTGCGATAGCTAAATGGGAAACAAAAAATCCGCCTTTCCCGCACCTCCGAGCATGAAACGTTTTAAAGAAAGACCCTAAATGGGCACCGATTCCAGATGAGGTCGCAACCGCCAAACAGACTAAAACTTCAGAGTCCGGAAGTTATAGCGCGGGAGGCTCCACCGCTCGTTGTCAAATCGACATAAACGATGAACCGGAATATGACGAACAGGAATATCACGAACCGGAACGTCCTCGTGGAAGGGACAAAGCAAAAAAAGAGGCGGCCGCAAAGCGCAAAGGGGCCGGCTCGAGTGGAGGGGGCGGCTCGGGTGGAGGTGGCGGCTCGAAGGCGTCTTCGAAAATGGACGACTTAATTTCCGAATTCCGTTCGTTTAAAGACTTTGCGGCCGAAAAATATAATCGCAAGATAAACGTGTCGGCCGACTACTCTCGAGCCGAGGATTTTAGGATAATGAGGTTGGATCTCGACTCGGTTCCGGAGGAGGAACGAGAGGTGTATCGAAGGATGAAGGAAGAGGTGAAGAAAAAGTGGACGTCGTAGGTTTTTTTTCATTTTTAGGAAATGTAATTTTTTTTTTTTTAGGAAATGTAATTTTTTTTTTATGTTATGAAATGAAATTATTTATGTTGTTTTATGTTGTATTTTTTAATTTTTATAAAGTTTTTATTAGCTAATTAAATTAAAACTTAGGAAATTATAAAATAATGAGGTGGGGTAGCCCCATCCTCCATCCCCCTCAATTATCATGGAGGCCCATCCCCCACGAGCCACCTACGTGGCGCCTACGTGGAGGCTCATCCCCGTGGGGATGGGCCAAACCATACCCTTTAGTCTAAGCTGTAACTATGTGAGGAAAATCAGATAACAAAAATTCCACTCACTTAATTTTGTTATTATTATGTTTAATTACGCAGATTATAAATATCATTAGATTTTGGCAAATTGGAAATAAATAATCCCAACTCACTGCTATTGGCCAATAATAATCCCAACTCATTTAATCACCAATAATAATCCCAACTATTCACTTTCGTTTGTAAAATAGTCCCACGTTAAAAATCACTAACTGAGTTAAAAATTTGCTGATGTGGCTTCACATGTGGCACTGATGATTAAATGAGTTGCTGATGTGGCCTACCATTTTTATTTATAAATAAACTTCATCTTCTTTATTCAAATCACCACCGTAACCACCACTGCCCTAGCACCACCACCGCCACCATCACCACCGTAACCACCACTTTCATAATCTTTGAACCAAACATGCCCTATTGAAGTGGCGGCACAACCGAAGTCTGCCATACCCAACCCAACTCCTCAATCAAATCGACCCAAAACAAACAACCGAACACCCCTGTTTCTTCGTCCACAACGCTTGACACCAAGAAATTCCACCTTTCTTCTCGCCGATCTCTTCTGGGTATCTTCAATTATTTCGATTTTTGCAATTCTTTATTGTTTATTTGATTTGGGGTAATTGCATTGTGATTTGTAAAGTTTGTTGATTTGAATTTCAGAGAGGAAAGTGAGTTCTCTTGTGGTTAGATCTGATGCTGCTAAGATCAACTCTGGGGTGAATACAATTGGGGGTAGAGCTCATCATTTGGTTGCAACTCTGGGGTGAATACAACTCTGTGGTGAATACAATTGGGGGTAGAGCTCATCATACGGTGGTGATGGTGTCATTTGCAGAGTTTGAATTTATAATTATAAAGAGGAGACAAGAGAGTAGTTTGAATTTTTAATGGTGATTAAATGAGTTATTGGCCATGTCAGCGCACACATGTCACTCCACATCAGCAAATTTTTAACTCAGTTAGTGATTTTTAACGTGGGACTATTTTACAAACAAAAGTGAATAGTTGGGATTATTATTGGTGATTAAATGAGTTGGGATTATTATTGGCCAATAGCAGTGAGTTGGGATTATTTATTTCCAATTTGCCTTAGATTTTTAATCATCAAATCATCAAAATTGATTCCACTATTTGCCACCAAAAGTATGTTTGTTAGCTAAACCTCTAGACGCCAATGAGGTAGTGATGGAGTGGTTGGGAAAAGAGTTGATGTTCCTTGTGATCCAGGTTCGACTCTCACTCTCTCCATTATTTTCTACGGCATCCAGTTGAATGGCGAATACGGGTTGCGCGGGTTCGTCTTGGATGGGAGGCAAGGTTTTACGGATTATTCCACTGTCGAGCCTTCGGGCGGGTAGAGGTCGGGTTTCCGTGCATCTGGGAGAGTCAAGGGGTTGGCAGCGGTCGAGTAGTCGACCTTGGCCACAGCGCACGGTGTCACGGTAGTTCGCACGTCGTTCCTTACCGTTCAAAAAAAAAAAAAAAAAAAAAACTAAACCTCTAGACACACATACTATATACATACAGGAAATGTTCTATGCAGAACGCTAAATATTACGAGAACACACATAACAAAATGAATAATCCATTTCTTCAATCTCAAAAACCTAAAAAGTAAATGAAAATGTTAGGAATATAAAATTTATTGTTTTCACACTAGAATTAAAAAAGAGTAAGTTACAAGTTTTGTCTTTTATGTTTACATCAAATTGCAGGCGGTGTCCTTTGCCTTTAAAATTGACGGGTTTGTACTTAATGTTTCAAAATCTTGCACGGTATGTTCTTTGATCTTAACCCAGTTTTTTTTTTTTTTTTTTTTGTTAAATCTGGTCCCCCTGGGGTATTTTACTCTTTTTACCCCATTTATTTAATATCATTTTAAAAAAATAAAACAAAATACCCCCAATTATGAACCCCACCCGCTCTCACCTTCTTCTCCGTTAACTCCCCTCTCTGTTCTAACCTTTTCTCCATCTCCGTTTTACCGACGATCTCAAATCAATGGCTACAAACTCGGCGGCAGCGACACCCCCCTCAAATCCCAACCTGAACCTACCCCCGCACCGTAAAATCAAAACCCCATCATTTCGATTCATCCCCAAACCCCATTCAGGCCACCGATTCCAAGTTTCTGACTCCTGCCACCGTTAATTCACGACCAAATGAAGTTAATTCGGTGCCTGAATTTGATGTTGCTCCGTTCCGGTGTTCTTCGTCAATCCAATGACCTCAATTTGGCCACCGGATGGCTCTCAAACCAGCTTAAGGACCTCTATTTGTTGCTCCGTTCCGGTGTTCTTCATCAATCCAACACTATTGTTCTCTCACATCCTGCTCTTGGATCCGCTAAAGAGGATTTGAGTTTGTTTATTCGAGATGTGTTTACACGGTTGCAGATCGGAGGTGTGGAGTTTAAACGAAAGGCAGCAACGTTAGTTGCCAAGGAAGGTAATATTGGATATTTGATTTATCTGTTTGATGTGAATGCTCATCGGGAACAATCAGTAAAGAGTGGATGGGCCAATGAAGCCCAGCTCAGCTGGGTGGAGGTGTGAAGGTTTTCCACATAGACTCGGGTTCGATCCCGGTCTGTGGCGGTTTCCTGCACGAAATGCTCAGGTCTGAACCCAGCTTCGACCGAGCTATGGTCATGTACAGCCCTGACCGAGCTAGCCGTTAAAAAAAAAAAAGTAAAGAGTGGATGGATAGGTGGAGAGGAGGGTGGTGGTTAGAGTAAGAGAGAGGTGCAGAAGAAAGAGGTATTTTTTTTTTACAAAACAGTCCCTATCTATATATTATTTACATAATAACCCCTAGAATGGTCAGATGACAAGAATGCCCTCATGTGCATGGCATATGACCAGATTTAACAAAAAAAAAATAAACTTGGTTAGGCTCAAAGGACATACTGTGCAAGATTTTGAAACATTAAGTACAAAATCTATTAATTTTAAAGGCAAAAGACACCGCCTGCAATTTGGTGTAAACATAAAAGACAAAACTTGTAATTTACTCATTAAAAAAACATGGAAAATTTTCAGTTTTTATATAACCTACACATATATAGGTTATGTGTAGTTTAAATTACCTACATGTATGTAGGCTATGTGTAGGTAAAAGTATATGAGTTATATATATATATAGAGGATCATGAGAAAACTACGTATAAATGAGAAAACTATAAAACTAACTAAAAAAACCTTAAAAAAGCTAAAAAACATACCAATTTTTTTTTTAATTTTTTATAAAAAAATCGCAGGTTTTTATATATAAAAAATTTTTCAAAAAAAAAAAATTATTGTACTGCACATGTGCAATACAACAAAAAAAAATTTAAATTTTTTTTTGAAATTTTTTTCCATGCATAAAAACCTGCGATTTTTTTATAAAAATTTTAAAAAAAATTTGGTATGTTTTTTAGGCTTTTTTAGTTAGTTTTTTTTGTTTTCTCATTTAAACTAGTTTTCTCATGACCCATCCCCTATATAAATATATAGATAGGGGAATGTTCAAATGAAAACCACTAGTTATTGTGAAAACTCGAAAACTAATTAAAAATGCCAAAAAAACATACCAAATTTTTTTTTTTTGCATAATAATTTTCGCTACTTTCAGTATATAAAAAAATTATTTTTTGTAGTGCACATGTGTAATATTACACATGTGTAATACAAAAAAAAAATAATTCTTTTTTGTAGTACACATACGCACAGGGCCGCAAACGAACCAAACAAACACGAACAAGACCTTGTTCGTGTTCGTTTGTTAAGAAATATATGTGTTCGTGAACCGTTCACGAACACTTATCGAACGAGATTTTATGTTCGTGCTCGTTTGTTAAGGAAATGAACTTGTTCGTGTTCGTTTGTGTTTGTTTGTTAATTTTAGGCAACGAACGTTGACGAACACAAATGAGCACAAACTAATGTTCATGAACACAAATGGAAACAAACGAACCCAAACAATCGTTCATGAACAGAATATATAATACACCGACACTTATTAGATATTTAATTTGTCGGAATTTTGAAGTATTTAAATAAATATAAAAACTAAAAACACTAATGAAGTATTGAACATAAACAAACACGTTACCGAACGTTCACGAACATAAAAGAACGAACACGACCTCTGTTCATGTTTGTTCATTTAACTAAACAAACGAAATTTCTTGTTCGTGTTCGTTTGTTTAGTAAACAAACGAACACAAACGAACTTTCGCTGAACGGTTCACGAACTGTTCGCCGAACGTTTGATTCGTTTGCAGCCCTACATACGCATTCGTAATATTACACATGTGTAATACAAAATTTTTTTTTTTTTTTGAAAAAAAGTTTTTTTTTATATACAAAAACCTACGATTTTTTATAAAAAATAAAAAAAAATATTGGTGTGTTTTTTAGGCTTTTTTTAGTTAGTTTTCGAGTTTTCACAATAAAAGTGGTTTTCATTTGAACCATCCCCTATATATATAATACACATATGAATATAAGAAACATAAAATTTATAAAAAATGAACCTTAAATCCCAAAATTTAGTGGTTTAAAGTTGTTCTTTTTGTTCTCGCAATAATTAGTATTCTGTAATGATCCTCACACACTATATTATAATACATTTTAGGAGGACGATATTGTCTTTTTACATTATTTTTAAGAGTTTAATAATTGTCTTTTTATGAATTTGCTGCCTCAGTTATCTTCTACACACATGCTAGTTATGTGATAAAATTCAGTTTTGTAGTTATGCAAACAATCAATTTTTGTTTAGCTAAATTTTCAAACTCCTTCTAATTTTATACAATTTAATAGTTACTTTATTTTATAAAATTTTATTAAGCCTTCAAATATATATGATACTTCACCAATTGATTATTCAAACGCTTTATCAAGTCTGTGTTAATGTGTTGTGTTCTCTATCGTATCGTGCGGGCACCTCACTTGTATGTGTGTATCTTTACTATATATAATAAAGTAAATCAATATGTGACACATGTTATTCATTAGAAGCATCTACTATCTAGCTATAGCAAAGAGGAAACCCAAAAACGTAATTTCATAATATGCAGAAAAGAATTTTGACACATGTTATAAGTCATTTATAATCTTATAAATAATTGTTGGTACCGTTGTTGTTTGATCGAAATCGATGCGGTTCGGGCAAAATTGATTTTATAGTTTCCTTGTAATTTATAAAAATAGGAAAAATAGTAGGAAGCTAAATGTTTAAACATAAAAAAGGTTGTGATTTATTTATTCGGAAACTATTCCTATATTTTACTGTTCGGTCAGTGCATGACGTATGAAAATGGAAAAAATCAAATTTATCAAAGTCTAAAAATTAAGAGAGTAAAAGAAAAAGTCACCTTAGCTACCTAACCAGGATGCAAACTTACAAAAGGTTAACAAATAAATCCAAAAACTCGATAGGCCGTAAAAAAAGTAAAATAAAATAATATTAAGTTACTGTACATCATCTTTAGAACTGTAAGGGGAGGAGGGGTGGTTCACTAGTGATAGTGATAGAAACTATCACTCCCATTGTCCAATCAGATCATGCCATGTCATCAACCAAATTTCTATCACTAGTGATAGAAATGTAGGCGGGGTGGTATCACTAGTGATGGAATTCTATTACTCCCAAATTTTTTTAAATTTCATTTTAAAATTAGAAATTAACAATAAAACACTAAAATTAAAAATTTCATTAAACTTAAAAAATAAATTACATAGGAAAATAAAAAAAACAACTAAAATTAGAAAAAAAAAAAAAAAAACTAAAGTGGCATCTCCCAACCCCACTTTGCGCAAATCTCGCGCTTTTGTTGAATGACAATTGACTTAAACGGTTCGTCGAGATGGTTGTG
Source organism: Helianthus tuberosus (assembly GCA_030545235.1). Classification (NCBI taxonomy): domain Eukaryota; kingdom Viridiplantae; phylum Streptophyta; class Magnoliopsida; order Asterales; family Asteraceae; genus Helianthus; species Helianthus tuberosus. The sequence goes on along the minus strand of CM060377.1, from coordinate 76,435,870 downwards.
CTTTTCACACAAGATTTTTAAATCATTTTGTCTTTCAATCGTCTTCAAGTGATCCTTGTACGCCTGCTCGCGTTCAACTTTTAAGGACATAATTGTTTCTTTTCTTTGCTCGGCCTTCTTGAATTGGGTCATTTTCTCCTCTTCGATTCTGAAGATCGACTCCGCCACCGCCTCCTTCCCTTTGCTTGACGATTCACCACCTCTCCTGCGTCGTGGCCTTGTAGGTGTAACTTCTTCAACGGGGTCGTTATCGGGTTGATCGGGTTCGTCAAGGGGGTCGTCGTTTAAGTTCATTTGGGGCAAGTTATCCGACGCGGAAGTCGTGTAGTTCCCCGAATCGGATGTTTTTGATCTTTTACCTCCTCCTCGTTTTTTTGGAGCCGTAGGACCACGCTTGTCAACCAACTCAACGGGGACCCACTTCGGGTGACTTCTCGCAACTTCCCATGCCTTCACGTGTGGAAAACTCCTCTTGCCGTAGACGTCGCAATACATTTCGGTTGCTTGTTGCATGATTGTCGCCTCGCTCGCTCCACTTTGTGGGTTTCGGTTCTACAAAATATATAAAAGGTTATGTTTTTTTTTTTTTTTAAATAACTGTTTTCTGTTTTTTATAAATAAAACTGTTTTCTGTTTTTTTTTTTAAATTGTTTCTGTTTTTTTTTTTAAACTGTTATGTTTTTTTTTAGAAACTGTTTTCTGTTTTTTTTTTTTAAACTGTTCTGTTTTTTTTTTTAAACTGTTCTGTTTTTTTTAAACTGTTATGTTTTTTTTTATAAACTGTTTTCTGTTTTTTTTTAAACTGTTCTGTTTTTTTTTAGAAACTGTTTTCTGTTTTTTTTTTAAAAAAAAACTGTTCTGTTTTTTTTTTAAAACTGTTCTGTTTTTTTTTTAAATTGTTCTGTTTTTTTTTTTTTTTTTTTACCATAAAAAACAGTTTTCAATGAAAAAAGATTAAAACTTTAATAAAAAACATACCTTTTGAATGAAACAAGCGTTGAACTTACTAATTTTCCCGTTCAAATCCGTCCACTTCGACGTCATTTGGTCCATGTTTCGTATCTTTGCACCGGGAAGTTGCCTAAAATGATTAATGACCCGTCTCCAAAACGCATCTTTTTTTTGCTCGTCGGCATGTTTCTTGTTCTCCGAGATGTGCAAATACGCCTGCACCAAGGACACCTCCTCCTCGCTCGTCCAAAGTTGTCGGCCGGTTTGGACGATTTCGTGAACGGCATCATTTTCTTCTTCTTCATCTTCCTCGTCTTCGAACGGTTGTTCTTGATCGTAATCATCATCATCGTCGTCAAGACTTTGTTGTGGTTCACGATACGCGCTTGCAAAATGATGGAGAATTGTGTTGTCTTCTAGTAGTGGGTCGAGTGTGTGGGGTTGGGTTTGATACGTTTGCGATTGAAATTGGTGAGGTTGAAACGGTGGAACGAACGGTTGGTTATGGTACGTTTGCGATTGAAAGGGTGGATATTGTTGGGTTTGAAAGGGTGGATATTGTTGGGTTTGAAAGGGTGGGACTTGGTCGGGTTCGTCTTGCAACCTAAAGCGCGTCGGCTCGCCAAGATTCGCTCGAACCTTGGGTCTTACGGGATTTTTCTTCGTACCCGAACCTCTTTTTTTCGAACCCCCATCTCTCTTGCTTGAACCTTCCATATTTCTTGTAAAATTATTTAGATTGAGTTGGTGTAACACCCCAACCTGGAAGGGCTGACGTGTCACAATAACAGTGATATCATAAACAAAAGTCATAATTTCATTTATTTATTTGACAAGGATACAACCACATAACAACGAAACTTAAGGTTAATATACAAGCGGAAACATTCGACTTCATTAACTAATATCTTCAGATTTATTTCTAGGCTTTATTCTTCTCTCTTTTCCCCGCCCAAAGTAACATGCAGACCTGTATATACAAAAATTTACGGAATGAGCCGAATGCTCAGTACGGAATAATAGGCTCAAATAACAATTAACGCTTTATAGAAATGTTATCCGAATGGAACTTATTGTGAAAATGATACGATGCAAAAACATAATTTAATAATCATATCTTACGGATGTACCCCTGAGCAAACTTAAAACGTGACAATACACAGGTAGCTACTCCTGCATAATTATCCCATGAGATGGCGAATTGGCATACCCGTTATCCACCTCCTTATACTTAAATCCTAGGATCGATCCATACGCCTCCTAATAGCCTTATGTACCACACTTGTACTTAAGAGGCGCCGTGAACTGATCTCTCCGTCACGGGTGGAGCACATGATGTCGATGCCGCAACAACATGCTCGTGGGACACTCCACGAGAAGCGATACTCAGGGTATCAGAGTACAAATGATCTTATTTACATAACTTATCAAACTTATTTTCATAACAAAACGGAACTTATATTGGAACATGCGATAATGAGTACAACTAACATAATACTGTCGCATGACATGAAAACTAAATCAAATGATTAGAATAGGAATTCAACGGCTGTCAAATGAATCGATAATCAAAGACGTGAAGAGTATACGAATTTAATGGGTTTTATAACAATTTGAATATGAAGCAATAAGAAGTGGGGTAAGGATCCGTACCTTAATAATTTCAAAGTGATGCTACCTTGTGATAATATTTCAGATTTATACGGGCAGAGTTTAGACTACTGATTAGTCTTTTAACCTAATTTAAATAACATGCACACAAACTAGGTTAGTAACTTAATACAGCATTTACGATAACTCACGAGATCAAATTCTCACAACGAACGACAAAGTGCGATACTTAAACATCCATCGAATTAACGACGAACGACAAAGTACAATACTTAAACTCATCCATCGAATTAACGACGAACGACAAAGTATAACCCTAATGTGAGCAGCACTTAAACATCCATTGGATATATTGATCGATCGGACAATGAATCGTAATAGCGATCGAGTTATTACCCTGTTCTGTAGCACCCCGCTATACTTAATTAATGTTTCGTGTGTGTTAATTGAGTAATTGAACGATATTTCAGAGTGTATTCTGAGTTTTTTCGTCGTTTTTGTGCCCAGAATCAAGTCCCACAGCCGACTATATATAGCTGAAAAATGGTACCTGTCGCGTGGCGCGACAGGTTTCCTTGTTCCTTTTGTGTGGCGCGAGGGGTAACATTTTAGGGTAGGGTAGGTACGTGTCCAGGTAGCTTGGCTGAGTTGGTCTTGCGTTAAAATTCACAATACATGTAAAACTGTTAAGATAATACCAACTAGGGTTTACCCCCCCTGAGTTTTAGGGGCCCTGATCCTGATTCCGATTGTTCTGAAAATTTTAGGGATTGTGCAGGATTACTTAGGTGTCTCAATTAGGGTTTCCTAGTGGGTAATTTATAAATACTAATAATAGTTTTGGTTAATATACAGAAGGATGAATCATAAGATAATTGTTTAGTTTATTATAAATTATTAAAATTCTTTTATTTCTAAAATAATGTTTTTAAATTTATGATTATTACAACTATTACCCCCTTAAAAGAAATTTCGTCCTCGAAATTTTTCAATTAAGAATATATCACATAGTAATAGAAACGGAATTTTCATAGCAGAGTTACTAATTTGTATAATAATCTCTTAAACACACATGTGTATCTGAAATTCATAACTAAGGTCATGACTATAATTGTCAATTACCTTATATATGTGCCCTAATGGTCCTCCTATAACGTATCTTAATAAAATATCTTATCGTACGAAAAGTCAATAGAGACTTACAGATAATAGAGTGACTATTGGTACTGATATCTCCTACATAGATATGCTTAATCATAGCTAAGATATATATTCACATAAGGTAAAGCATGATTGGCCGTAAACAGAACAATTGAACATATATCACAGAACAAAATTTACCGTTATCGACTAAAATTCTATTATTAGAATAGATTAGGGTATAGAGAGCGAATTGATTCTTCAGATTCCCATGTTGCTTCGTGTTCAGAGTGATTTTTCCAGAGGACTTTAATAAACGGAATTACTTTCCTACGCAAAACCTTTTCTTGTCGATCTAAGATGGCTTCTGGTTCCTCTTCGTAGGACAAATCTTCATGAATTGTAAGTAACGGATAACTAATGACATGGAGTGGATGATAATTATATCCTCTTAACGAGGAAACATGAAAAACGTTATGAACGTGAGAGAGTTGAGGCGGTAAAGCCAGTCGATATGACACTTCTCCAATTCTTTCAAGAATTTCAAACGGACCGATGAAACGAGGACTAAGCTTCCCTTTAATTCCAAATCTACGAACGCCACGCCAAGGTGATACCTTTAAGAAAACGTGGTCACCAATTTTAAATTCAAGTGGTCGTCTATCTTGATCTGCATAGCTCTTTTGTCTGCTCTGAGCTTCTTTCAGTTTTTCTCGTGCCATAGTGACTTTTTCATTTGTAATCTGAACTAGTTCTGGCCCTTCAATAATCTTTTCTCCAACTTCATCCCAGCATATCGGTGCTCGACATTTCCGACCGTACAAAAGCTCAAAAGGTGCCATGCCAATACTTGCTTGCCAACTATTATTGTAAGCGAACTCAACAAGGCATAGATATTCATCCCAGTTTCCAGACCATTCAAGTGCACATGCTCGGAGCATGTCTTCCAAGGTCTGAATCGTGCGTTCCGACTGCCCATCTGTTTGTGGATGGAAAGCCGTACTAAATTTCAGTCGTGTACCCCAAGCTGCCTGAAAACCTTTCCAAAATCGTGAGGTGAAACGTGGGTCTCTATCGGAAACAATGGAAGATGGTGTGCCATGGAGTCTAATAATTTCTTGAAGAAATATTTCGGATAACTTATTAACCGAAAATCCTTGCTGAATCGGTAGAAAATGTGCTGACTTTGACAATCTATCGACAACAACCCATATAACATCATTCTTCTTGAAAGTCTTAGGCAAACCGGTAACAAAATCCATTGTGATCTCATCCCACTTCCATATGGGAATATCTAATGGCTGCAACAGACCGCTTGCTCGTTTGTGTTCAATTTTCACTTGTTGGCAAGTGAGGCATTTACTTACATAGCGAGCAACGTCTTCCTTCATGCCATTCCACCAGAAGTTCTGTCTTAAATCTCGATACATCTTAGTAGATCCTGGGTGAATTGAAAATGGTGAGCTGTGAGCTTCGGCTAACAATGACTCACGAAGGGTAGAGTCATCGGGTACACAAAGTCTTTTACCGCACCAAATCACCCCATGATGGTCTATACGAAATTCAGATTGCTTACCCACCTCAAGATTTTGCACAATTGCCCAGAGTTCTCCATCTTGCTTTTGTGCATCTTTGATCCGTGATATGAGGTCGGGTTCAATCTGCATTCTAGCTAAATATCCATCAGATTTACTAACCTGAAGCCAATGTTCATTCTTTCGAGATCCCTCCTAATACGAGGCTGAATTTGTAAGCAAGATATAGTCCCGGAATTCTTTCGGCTCAACGCGTCAGCTACAACATTGGCTTTGCCTGGATGGTATTGAATATTTGCGTCGTAATCTTTTAAAAGTTCTAACCACCTTCTTTGCCTCATATTCAGCTCTTTCTGGGTGAATATGTACTTGAGGCTCTTATGGTCGGTAAAAATGTCACAACTTTCACCATACAGATAGTGTCGCCAAATCTTAAGTGCAAAGACGACTGCGGCTAGTTCTAAATCGTGTGTAGGGTAGTTAACTTCATAAGGCTTTAACTGACGGGAGGCATAAGCGATAACCTTACCATGTTGCATTAGCACACAACCTAATCCTTTCTTTGAGGCATCACTATAGACTTGGTAGCCTCCTGATCCAGAAGGGAGAGCAAGTATCGGAGAGGATACGAGTCGTTTCTTCAATTCTTCAAAGCTTTTCTCTTGTTCCTCATTCCATGAGTACTTCACCCCTTTCCTTAGGAGTTTTGTGAGTGGTAAAGCAATTACCGAAAATCTTTCAACAAATCTTCGGTAATAGCCAGCAAGACCCAAGAAACTTCGTATTTCGGTAACAGAAGTGGGTCTTGGCCATTTTGTAATAGCTTCAGCCTTTGTTGGGTCTACCATAATTCCCTCTGCTGATATGACATGACCTAGAAATGCCACTTGGCTAAGCCAAAAGTCACATTTGGAAAACTTAGCGTACAACTTCTCATGCCGCAAGGTTCCAAGTACTGCATGTAGATGTGCTTCATGCTCTTCGTTACTCTTAGAATACACTAGAATGTCATCGATAAAGACAATAACGAATTTGTCTAGGAATTTGTGAAATACGTGATTCATCAAATCCATGAAGACTGCGGGTGCATTAGTTAGCCCAAAGGGCATAACCAAAAATTCGTAATGACCATATCGAGTACGAAAGGCTGTCTTGGGAACATCATCATTCTTGATCTTTAGCTGATGATACCCGGACCTTAGGTCGATTTTTGAAAAGAACTTAGCCCCCTGAAGTTGATCAAAGAGATCATCAATACGAGGCAGAGGATACTGATTACGAATAGTAATCTTGTTCAGCTCTCGGTAGTCAATACATAAACGCATACTACCATCTTTCTTCTTCACAAATAAGACCGGAGCACCCCAAGGTGAAACACTGGGTCTTATGAATCCTAGATCTAACAATTCTTGCAATTGTTCCTTCAACTCCTTCAGTTCCATTGGAGCCATACGGTATGGAGCTTTAGAAATAGGTTCGGCACCAGGAATCAAGTCAATGGTGAATTCTACCTGACGGTCGGGTGGTAATCCCGGTAGTTCATCCGGAAATATATCAAGATATTCACGGACAACAGGATGGCTATCGATACTATTAACACTAGCAGAAGTATCCTTAACCGATGCTAGGAATCCAGCACAGCCTCTTGATAGGAATTTTCGAGCTTTGAGCGCAGAGATAATTTTAAGAGATTTATGAGCTTGAGTTCCCTGATATATAATATCAGGATGATGAAGATCACCGAAAATAACACGGCGAGAATGACAATCTATAGTTACGCGATGTCTAGACAACCAATCTATTCCTAGAATAACATCAAAGTCACACATATGTATTGGAAATAGGTCTGCCTTACACACCATAGATTCAATACTGATCGGACAATCTTTATATACGTAAGTGATTACGGATGAATTTTCCATGGGAGTGGAAATGGTTAAAGTATGATTTAAGAGAGTTGGTCTTATCGGAAGATACTTAGTAAACGAGTGGGATACTAAAGAATGAGTCGCTCCTGTGTCGAATAACACATAGATACTATGTTTACCAAGCTGAAGGGTTCCCGACACAGTACCTAGGACATTAGCAGCATCAGTAGCAGAAAGTGCGAAAACTCTTCCTCCAACATTGGGTGGTGCAACATTTGGTCGGTTATTCTTCTTAGTATCTTTCTTTATACACTCCTTAATCATGTGTCCAGTTTGGCCACATCTAAAGCATGCTCCTGTACTTCGGTGACATATGCCCTGATGTCGCTTACCACAAGTATTACATAGAGGATATGTAATCTGATTCGGGTTTACATGTTGATTCAGTGGTTGAGTTCTAATAGGTTCTGCAGACAACTGAATCTGGTTTTGAGCAGGCCTCGGGTTTTGCAATCTAGGTTTCCATGGACGTGCCTGATTTCCAGAGTTTTGATTTCCTTGCACTTGGCGATCTTGATGCTGTGGTGTAGTGGATGATTGGCCGATTTCCTGCTTAAATTGTCCTTCCCTATTTCTCTTCTTATTATCCCCAGTTCGAGATAAGAATTATTTCCTTTCGAATTCAAAAGTTTTGATTGCATCAGCAACTTCGGTGATATCCTTAAATTTCATGTACATGATCGACTTCCGAATTCGATCATTGACTGCCCACTTGCATTTTTCTGCCTGGACTTCTGCTGATCCTGCAACGTTTCCTACAATACTAGCCAACCTTGAAAATCGAGTAATGAACTCAGAGGCTGGTTCATCATTCCCTTGTCGAATCACTGCATACTCTCTGATATAAGCTTCTTTATCAGCGGTAGAAAAATACTTGTCGTAAAAGATATTACGAAAGTTGACCCATGAAAGATTAGCGTCAAAATCATCCCCTCCTTTGACTTGCTTATATCCTTCCCACCAAGTTTGTGCGTCATCTTCAAATTTGTAGGTAGCCAATCTAACTTTGTATTGCTCCGGAACTCCAAGAACTCCGAAGATCTTTTCAATATGAGCTATCCAGTTTCTTGCTTCGACTGGATTAGTAGCGTGACTAAAGGATTTTGGCTTTTGTTTTTGGAATTTACTAATCCATATGTCTATACTATAAGTAGTATTGTTCGTGGTATTCTCACGAATTTCTTCACCAGAGATTGGATTAGTGTTAGTGCGTTCTGGATGACTAGTTTGTTGAATAACGGCCTCAGCTGTTTGATCAACAAGGTTTTGAAGCAACCCGGCAACAGCCTGGTTGATAGCATTAATTACGTTTGGATAAACTGGAGTCTCATTCGAAGAAGTGTTGTTACGCACATGGTTAGTACGAGTACTCCTACGTAGCGGATGACGAGGAGGCATCTATAAGAATAGACATAGGAGTTAAACCAAATAAGAGACCAAGTTGAATCCTATCATAGATATCTACCCATTCCTCACAGGTTTTAATTACTATCTTTAAGTTTTCTACAGGAAAGAGCCTTTGCTCTGATACCATAGCTGTAACACCCCAACCTGGAAGGGCTGACGTGTCACAATAACAGTGATATCATAAACAAAAGTCATAATTCCATTTATTTATTTGACAAGGATACAACCACATAACAACGAAACTTAAGGTTAATATACAAGCGGAAACATTCGACTTCATTAACTAATATCTTCAGATTTATTCCTAGGCTTTATTCTTCTCTCTTTTCCCCGCCCAAAGTAACATGCAGACCTGTATATACAAAAATTTACGGAATGAGCCGAATGCTCAGTACGGAATAATAGGCTCAAATAACAATTAACGCTTTATAGAAATGTTATCCGAATGGAACTTATTGTGAAAATGATACGATGCAAAAACATAATTTAATAATCATATCTTACGGATGTACCCCTGAGCAAACTTAAAACGTGACAATACACAGGTAGCTACTCCTGCATAATTATCCCATGAGATGGCGAATTGGCATACCCATTATCCACCTCTTTATACTTAAATCCTAGGATCGATCCATACGCCTCCTAATAGCCTTATGTACCACACTTGTACTTAAGAGACGCCGTGAACTGATCTCTCCGTCACGGGTGGAGCACATGATGTCGATGCCGCAACAACATGCTCGTGGGACATTCCACGAGAAGCGATACTCAGGGTATCAGAGTACAAATGATCTTATTTACATAACTTATCAAACTTATTTTCATAACAAAACGGAACTTTTATTGGAACATGCGATAATGAGTACAACTAACATAATACTGTCGCATGACATGAAAACTAAATCAAATGATTAGAATAGGAATTCAATGGCTGTCAAATGAATCGATAATCAAAGACGTGAAGAGTATACGAATTTAATGGGTTTTATAACAATTTGAATATGAAGCAATAAGAAGTGGGGTAAGGATCCGTACCTTAATAATTTCAAAGTGATGCTACCTTGTGATAATATTTCAGATTTATACGGGCAGAGTTTAGACTACTGATTAGTCTTTTAACCTAATTTAAATAACATGCACACAAACTAGGTTAGTAACTTAATACAACATTTACGATAACTCACGAGATCAAATTCTCACAACGAACGACAAAGTGCGATACTTAAACATCCATCGAATTAACGACGAACGACAAAGTACGATACTTAAACTCATCCATCGAATTAACGACGAACGACAAAGTATAACCCTAATGTGGGCAGCACTTAAACATCCATTGGATATATTGATCGATCGGACAATGAATCTTAATAGCGATCGAGTTATTACCCTGTTCTGCAGCACCCCGCTATACTTAATTAATGTTTCGTGTGTGTTAATTGAGTAATTGGACGATATTTCAGAGTGTATTCTGAGTTTTTTCGTCGTTTTTGTGCCCAGAATCAAGTCCCACAGCCGACTATATATAGCTGAAAAATGGTACCTGTCGCGTGGCGCGACAGGTTTCCTTGTTCCTTTCGCGTGGCGCGAGGGGTAACATTTTAGGGTAGGGTAGGTACGTGTCCAGGTAGCTTGGCTGAGTTGGTCTTGCGTTAAAATTCACAATACACGTAAAACTGTTAAGATAATACCAACTAGGGTTTACCCCCCCTGAGTTTTAGGGGCCATGATCCTGATTCCGATTGTTCTGAAAATTTTAGGGATTGTGCAGGATTACTTAGGTGTCTCAATTAGGGTTTCCTAGTGGGTAATTTATAAATACTAATAATAGTTTTGGTTAATATACAGAAGGATGAATCATAAGATAATTGTTTAGTTTATTATAAATTATTAAAATTCTTTTATTTCTAAAATAATGTTTTTAAATTTATGATTATTACAGTTGGAGAGTTTTTTAATTTTTTGTATTGAGTGTGAGAATAGTTTGAGAGTTTATTGATTTTTTGTATTGAAATAGGTTGGATTATATAAAAAAAAAAGGATCAAATATCATCCCAAACGGTCAAAGAATACCCAACGGTCATGTTCCAACGTTCCAAAATTCAAAGTTCAACGCGTTATCTGTGTAACGCGTTTTAAACATAACGCGTGATCGACAAGGCGGCGGCGGTGTTCCGTGATAAAATAACGCGTGATGAAGCTTCATCACGCACCGCCCCGAGTCACCTAAGTATATATATAACTAGCAGATGCTCCGCCCGCGTTGCGGGGCAATGGCCGAATAATTCTCAATCAATTAAAAAAAGACTACTATAATTTTACTATGAAAAAAACGATGATAAGACCGTAATTTTGGGCTCAGGGCAAAACTGAAATTTTTCAGGACTAATGAGCCAGTGTTAGGCAGCTAGATTTATGCGCCGCCCGCGTTGCGGGGCGCTAAACCGAGTATTTCTTAGGTTAATAACATGTACGCCTTTATGTCGGTTAGTTATACATGCTACCTATAACACGATATCAAAAAAGATACACCAAGTTAACCAATTAAAGAAAAACAGTAGCATAGTTATGATAAAAAAAAATTAACTAAAACGATGACAATCATGTAATTTAGAGTTGGGGGCAAAACAATAATTTGTCAGGATCAATTAGCGAGTGCTAGGCAGCTGTTTGGCATGAATAAAAACAAAATTAAGTCAACAAAATAAAATAAAACACTACCATGGTATTGCTAAAGAAAAAAAAAACGATGGCAATATTGCAATTTTTAGCGAAGGTAAAATCGTAATTTTAAAATGGAGGTAAAATAATATTTTGAACTGAGGGCAAAACCATTTTTTTTATTTTGAAATGGGGGCAAAATCGTAATATTTTAGCTGCGGGCAAAATCATAATTTTTAGCTGGGGGCAAATTCGTAATTTTAAACTGGGAACCAAATCGTAATTTGGCAGGAGAGCTGAGGCAAAACCATAATTTTATTTTGAACTGGGGGCAAAATTGTATTTTTTAACTGAGGGCAAAATCGTTAATTTAAGCAGGGGACAAGCAAAATTTTATTTTCAATCGAGGGCGAAATCGTAATTTTACACCTGGGAAAAAATTATAATTTGGCATCACCTATAAATAACTATTATATGAAAAAGAAAAAAAAAACACAAAAGTCAAAGTGGCCGCCAAAGTGGCCAACCACTTAATAACTATTCCCCGCTGACGTCATGCACTTCTAAATGTATATGTTTAAAATATAATAATATATAATATAATTGGAAGATTTTTAATATTTTTATTAATTAAAAGATTCCATAATCGTATATAATAAATAGTATTAAAAGATTGTTTTGCGTTTATTAATATTCTTTGTAAAAGACTATAAATTCGACAAATTTAGACAAGTTGGGCTGAGATTCCTTATATTTTGTCTTCATTTGTAAATTAGGTCACATTTAAAGATTTACCAACTTTTAAAAAATTATATTATAAATCTATATAAAAAGTACCAAAACTTTGTTGTATTCTTAGTATAGATCGATGCAATTTCAACAAATTTGCTTTAAGATTGATTGGGTTTCGTTGTAAAACATGTGTTTAGTGCAGGTGGCTTATATTCTAATCATTTTGGTGTGATAAATTTCATTAAAGAAGGGCAAATTGTTCATTTGAAATACGTTTTGGAACATAAATATTTTTTATTTATTTTTAGGTGTTTTTTTAATAACTACAGCCTAATATGAAACTCTAATGGGTTTAAACTTAATGGGCTTAACCCAATTTACAACAACTATTACACACCCTCAGTTTCTGGTGGGGGTGGGGGAAGATACTGAAGGATGTCCGTGGCATAATTTTACTTTTATTTTATGAACCCGGTTCATAAATGTATGTGTTTATTTGTTACAAAGATTAGTCAAAACACTTTTGACAATTAAGATTACATGTATATATATGTTGTTTAAAATTAAGCTTTAATTAGTTAAAATTATATATATACTTTTTAAGCAACGGAAGCGTATGCAGCAAAATAACATGAACACTTTTATACCAAGGAGCACCCGTAATGGAACAAGATCACCAACATGCAAACACGAAATAGAACATCAAACATATGGGGTTTAGATATACCTTCGGTTAGTAAATAACCGGTTGAGACACCGAGGTTCAACGAACAAGTGCTAGTTATACGAACTATCGAAACGCGGGAATGGGTCGGGTAGCGGCGGAGGTGGCCGGCGGTCTTGTGGCAGCGGCGGCCGGCGGTTCTGGCGGCGGCGGTCTTGGCCGGTTGAGGTTGTGGGTGTAGTGAGAGTTTTGTTTTTTGAATTATTCCAACCCCTCAAGTGCAAGACCAACATGCATATAAATAGTGGATGAAGATCTATGCATGTTTGCCAAGTGGCGGACATGCATAGTGCATGCGATGCCAATGGCCAAGATTTAGGTGCGCGACAAGTGGCGATGCAAGAGTGCATGCGCGACAAGTGGCGTAGAGGAGTGTTCTTGTCTCACCCAGTCCATGTACCCGTCTCTCAGTTTAATCCCCGCGTATCGTTCGTAATTACCAGTTAAATTAATTAAGTGAATTTTAGTTCGTTGCCCACAGTGTAACTCTTACGGGTCAAGACCTGGTCGGCAGCGTTAACTTATCGAACCGGACATAAATATCCAACAGCTCCCACTTGGACTGTCTCTGATAAGATCTCAACGCAGAAAGCCAGCAGTGCTCTAGCTACACATAGCTGCCCCCAACAGGTCATGACACTTTAAAGTCACTAACCAAGGTATCTTCCCTTTAGCAACGACTTGCTACTTGAAGACAATAGACTTATGGCAATCGTTGTCATCTATCCTTTCTGTAAAAGACATCAATTGAACAATGAGACATGGATCAGATTCAATCTCATATGACGTTCAATCATTATCATTCTCGTTCAAATAATTAAAGTGGTCCAATCAAACACACAGTAAGTTTGGGTAAGGCCTTACACTTCACCAGTTTGAATCAACGAGGGCACTCCGACGTCTAGCTGTTACATATAATGTAAGAGTACAGAATCCCATCTTGACTACATACAACTCCCACTAAACTTCAGAACCACTCCTAACCAATGCCTTTATGATTGGCAGTTACGCGACAGCGTTTGACACTGATCAAAGAATAGTCTTTAGTAAACGAAAGTTCTAGTATGTATCTCAGGTCAGAGGATACTAAATGAGTATGCCTAAATCAAAACATCTTATGACTAAGATCCATGAAGATGATTTGATGCGAGTTACATCCAGCGTCATTCACAATGAGGCCTGTGATTTTGGAAGTCAACCACTTGAGTCCAAAATCAGAATAGTCTTAATTCAGAGTCGTTCCCATGAGTCTAACCGACTACGGATAATTTAGAATACAAGATTCATGGATTAAACGTATCAAAATCGAACACAGTTGTAAGATTCAAACTTTGCATTTAGCCAATAAATCAAAGGTGAATTCAAAAGGTACAATTGTTTGAATGTTCGTACATCCAAATACTAAATCAAAACAAATGGTTATCCAATCTAAGATCGATAGCATTCCCATGCTTGTCCTGAGACATCGGTTTAGTGAACGGGTCTTCTAAGTTTTGATCTGTGTCTATTTTGCTTATTAAGATGTCTCCTCGTTCCAGTATTTCCCGTATATAGTGGAACTTTCTTAGAATGTGCTTAACCCTGTGATCTGGGCTCCTTGGTTTGAGCAATGGTTCCTGTGTTATCACAGAACACCTAGATTGGTTTCTGAATACTTGAAACCACATCGAGGTCGCTGATGAACTACTTCATCCAAGCAGATTCTTTCGCAGCATCTGATGCAGCTATTCATTCAGGTTCGATGGCTGAATCCGCCACTACACTCTGTTTGGAGCTTTTCCAATAGACAGCTACTGCATTGAGAGTGAATACGAATCCTAATTGTGAGCGATAATCATCTTGGTCACTTTGGAAGCCAGCATTAGTGTAACACTTTACAGTGAGCTCATCTTCCACTCCTCCAAACACCAAGAACATATCTTTAGTTCTTTTCAAGTACCTCAGAATGTTCTTTACTGCAGTCTAATGGGCAATGCCAGGACTATGCTGAAAACGACTGGTCATGCTTAAAGCATACGAGACGTTAAGTCTAGTACATAGCATACATTGATTGAACCAATCGCTGAAGCATATGGAACTACTTCCATTTGCTTAATTTCAATGTCCGTTGAAGGAGATTGCGATTTGTTCAACACGGTTCCTTTAGTCATAGGAACATCTCCTTTCTTGGAGTTTTCCATCTTGAAGCATGTCATCGTTTTGTCTACGTACGTTCTTTGATTTAGCCCTAGAAGCTGCTTAGATCTATCCCTATAGATCTTCATTCCTAGAATGTAAGCAACTTCTCCAAGATCTTTCATTGTGAAGCAAGATCCCAAATAGTGTTTAACTTTGTTAGGCATATGGATGTTATTTCCAATTATTAGTATATCATCCACATACAGGATGAGGAATGATATGGTGTTCCCACTAACCTTTCTGTAAGCACAAGGCTCATCTTCATTCTTGACAAAACAAAACTATTTGGTCTTCTGGTCAAAATGAAGATTCCAGCTACGAGATGCTTGCTTGAGTCCATAAATGGACTTATTGGGTTTGCACACCTTAGTTGGATATTTAGGATCGACGAAACCTTCAGGCCAAACCATATAGACATCTCTAGAGAGATGTCTATTAAGAAAGGCGGTTTTGACATCCATTTGCCATATTTCGTAATCACAGTACGCAATTATGGCAAGCAATATCCTGATTGATTTAATCATAGCAACGGGTGATAGGGTCTCATCATAGTCAATACCTTGAGTTTGAGTGAGACCCATCGCAACTAGCCGTGCTTTATAGGTGTGTACATTTCCATGCATATCGGTTTTTCTCTTGAAAATCCATTTGCTATCTATTGCCCGAGATTCAGGGGGTAGTTCAACCAAGTCCCATACTTGATTGTCATGCATAGATTGCATCTCGACGTTCATGGCTTCTTACCATTTCTCAGATTCCGAATCTAAGATTGCAGATTTGTAGTTAACAGGTTCGTCATTAGACTCAGCTACTAATAAGACTTCGGGACCTTTTAGACGCCATAGACATCTATCAGTTCTTGCGAATTCTACTACTTCTACAAACGCTTGTGTTTTACGTCTGATTCATTGGCAACAACTACTTGTTGATCAGACAGTCCGACTACATTAGCTGTTGTTTGTGGTTCTTGAATTTCTTCAATATCAGCCACATTATTTCCAGTTTCTCGATTAAGAAGTTCTTCCTTGAGAAAGTGTCTCTTCCGTTTGATGGAAATCACATTTGCATCAGGATGGTAGAAATAATATCCGCTTCTTTTATAGTATCCGACGAAAACATCCTTTTCACCTCGAGGATTGAGCTTATCATCAGAATCACTTGTGATATATGTATGCATCACATCCCCATACTCTAAGGTATTCCAAATCGGGTTTACGGCCATGCCATATCTCATATGGCATTTTTTTTGTTTACCCTTTTTGTCGGAGCTAAATTGACAATGCGGGAAGCGATCATAAGAGCATGTCCCCAAAAGGAGTGAGGCAAGTTAGTTCTACACATCATCGATCAAACCGTATCACTCACGCCATTAAGATGGGGTGTGCCAGGTGGAGAGGGTTGTTAGTGCACTATGTCTATTGACTTCGTCTTGTATCGAGTCATGTAATGAGATAGGATAGGATAATCAGTGCTCAAGTTGCTAGAAACTGAGTTTTATGGGTTTTAGGCTAATTCCGTTTGAAACTGACAAGTGACAAGTTCAAACGAAATTACAACAACTATATATAGGGCACTTGGTTAGTTATTTGTAACGGAATTAGTGTGTGTGATCTGGTAACGAAGTGCTGCCGGATTGTCTCAAGGTGCTGTAATTCTATCAGAATTAATACAAGAGACATTATAATTACATTGAGCGTCCGTTTCATTGATTCTGCCTTTGATTCGGATAAACAACTTTTCTGATCGACTCATTCAGGTCGTACAACGATCCTACAAGTGGTATCAGAGTTCAGGAGGAAGAGTTTAGCTTGATTACATCAAATTTCTTACTTCTACACCTTCTTTTTCAAATTGACCGTGAAATCTTGGTCAAAATGGATTGAATTTTTCACAGTACATGCGAAACAGTGTTTTAACAAAGCCTTGAGAGTTTCAGATCAAAATTCGAAGTAAAAGTGA
Source organism: Helianthus tuberosus (assembly GCA_030545235.1). Lineage (NCBI taxonomy): Eukaryota > Viridiplantae > Streptophyta > Magnoliopsida > Asterales > Asteraceae > Helianthus > Helianthus tuberosus. Next base: position 76,419,044 of record CM060377.1, on the reverse strand, counting down.
TAAAAATGGGACAAAAACATAATTTCGTTTGAACGAGCACACCTAATTTCGTTTGAAAGTCAACCTGATTTCGCTTCAAATAGTATTTTCGTTTGAAAAGGGGGGTTAATTCCGTTTCAAAGTGGTGATCTCGTTTGAAAGCCCTTATATCGCTTGAACTAATTTTGTTTGAGATTGAAAGTCAACTGATTTCGTTTGAGATTGAAAGTCAACTGATTTCGTTTGAGATTGCATGTCAAGTGATTTCGTTTGAGTTGCCAATCAAGTGATTTCGTTTGAAGAGTCAACCAAGTGATTTCGTTTGAAACATAATTTTGTTTGAAGATTGCTATTCCGTTTGAAAGTCCTTATTCCACTTGAAGTTGGGATTTTGTTTGAAAGTGGACTTTTTGCGTCAAGATCATTTCGCATCAACCGAGTGTCAGTCTGTTTCAAGTTGTTTAGTATTGTTTATACTAATTGTGTTTGTTTGATTGTTTTCATTCAGGTACATTGATTCAAGGATCACATCATGGCTGAAGAATTTTTCAATACTTTCTACAACGCGTTTACCTCAGATACATTGGAAGCTTCAGATGTTACACCCAAAGCCATAACAAAATCCATCAAAGACAACATTAAACATGAGAACTTTTATGGAACTTATTCGAAACCACCCAAGCTTGATAATATTAAGGATTATGTTTGGTGGAAAGAAAGGTTTATCAACTGGACTAAAGCGTACGCACATGAAAGTTGGTTTTGCTTGGAGTTTGGCTATGATAAACCTACTGATGACAAAGGAGAAGAAATTCCGATTAAAAGTTTTCAAGAAGAAGACAAACGAAGATTCTCATATGAACAGAAGATGATTGTCTTGATCCAACAATCAATTCGAGATGATATTTTTTCGTTGCTAATTCATGATGGGTCTTCGAAATCTATATGGGAAGCTTTGAGGGTGAAAGCTGAGGGGGGTAAACAGATAAAGAAAAACAAAATAGCATTATTAAAAAAAGAATTTGATTTGTTTGATAGTTTGAAAGGTGAAACTGTTAGACAAATGATTGAACGGTTCTGTCACCTAAAAATTGAACTTGAAAGGTTTCAAATTGTGAAAACCAGAGAAGAAATAATTGACAAAGTAATTGAAGCGTCACCACGAGCTGATCAGTGGCAAACGTTTGTTTTTATTCTGAAAAATGATGCTTTGTATAATACAATTTCTCTTGATGTTTTGCTAGAAAAAATTGAAAGTCATGATCTGGAATTGCAAAAGCAAAGCAAGATGAGCAGTTCGTCGCATCATCAGAATGTTGGTCTGTACTACAAAGGCAATTTACCTTCGGTGAAATCTGATAGTTCACCAAAGACAGCATTCAGTGGTGAGAAGATCAAAGAACCGCAAACAACCTCATTAAGCTACAATTCTGGATATCATTCATCTTCAAAAGCAAGTCCTGCAGAAGCAGAGGAGATATTGTGCAACATTGCTCTCAAGTTGAAGAATTCTCCTGCAATGAGCATCAATGCAGTAAAGCAGCAAATGAGTTTCCTTGCATCTGTTCTGGAATCGTATGAAGGTCTGGTAGCTGGCAAAATTGGAAACTCCGAATTAACCAAAGAAGACTACGACCAGATTGATCCGGAAGAGGTGAAACTCATTGACATCCGTTGGTGTCTGGCAAGTTGCATTCGCAGAGCTCAAAGATACATGGAGATTACCGGGAAGCAATCATTGGGCAGTCCATCAATGAAGCTTGGATTTGACAAGTCCAAAGTGACCTGTTTCAAATGTAAGCAAAAAGGTCATTTCAAGAGAGAATGCAATAATTCTGCAGCTGGGTGGAAATGAACATCCATTCAATAATGATTACTACCGAAAGGCAATATACCACCGAAGCAAAGAAGAGCCGAAAATGATTGAAGATAAACCCAAGTCAAGAGCTTGTGCAGTTTTTCATGAAGACGAAGGATTTGACTGGAGTACAATTTGTCCAGAAGAAGATCGTCTTGATTATCGATTCAAGATTAGAACAAAGGAAGATTCAGAAACTCCTTTAAAGAAACATGATCATTATGCCTTTGTTGCTGAAATAAAAGAGGAAAACCAAGCAGAAAAAGGTACAACTGTGATAAAAGAGATAACTCGAGAAGAGATTTTGAAAGAAAAGACTGAAAGAGAAATTTTCATTGTTGGATGCAAAATGGAGAAGATGCAGGAAGAATATGAAAATGCTGTTCGAAACAAAAGATGGGATAAGAAACAAGAATGTTTCATCAACAAAGAAGGTGAACCAGTTGTTCCCAGAAGTGATATAGTTCACGATGATGTTCTTCTAGTGATTCCTCGATCCGGCGAATATTATTCAAATGTTGCAAAAGACAAAACATATGTAAAAAGGCTGGATAAAATCATCAGAGATGCAATGACAACAAATCTAAGAAAGAGGAATGAAGAAAGAATGAAGAAGAATATTGAGAATCTGGTGAATGATTTGAAGAAGGTAGCTGAGGAAGTTCAAGTCGAAGCAGTTAAAGAAGAAGATGTGAAGATTGCTGAGGATGTGAAGGTAGAAAAAGTTGAGGAGAATGAAGAGGTTGAGAAAGCTGTTACTGAAGAGCAGCAGGTTGTAGAAGCTGTGAAGAAAATTGAAAGTTTGATTGAAGTGAAGGATGATAATTTAAAGGTTCCTGGTGATGCTGGTGATGAAGTTGGTGTTGATATTGAAGGTGTTGATGAGAAACAGCAGAAAGAAGCTGATCAGACAGAAACTGAAGTAAACACCGAGGTGCCAATCACTGAGGTAAATTCTGATTCTGAAACATTAATCAAAATCGTTGAACAGTGCAAGAAATGCATGGAAAAGTGCAGTGCTTGTACTGAAAAAGACGAAAGGTTCAGAACAAGAGATCTTGAGTTCATTAAAATTGAAGAAGTTTTTAAAAGTAAATACAAAGAAATGTTTGAAAATGAAAAAGTTTTAAAAGATAATGACGAAAAACTTTCGAAAAAATGTAAACAATTAGAAAAAGAAAATGAAGTTTTGAAAGAAAATGTTCTAAAAATGACAGAAGAATGTTCTCAAAAAGAAAATGATTTTCAAGAAATGAAAAAGGAATATGATTCAATAAAATTGGCTTATCACATTACAAAAGAATCATATGAAAAAGTGAAAAGTGAAATGAAACTTATTCAATCAAGATTGAAATATTGTTCTGAAACAACTGATACGTATAAGAGAAATTATGAAATAAAGCAACAAGTTGTTAATTCTTACATTGAAGATGTTGCTAAACTTAAGCGTCAGATTGTTGATTTAGAACAGGTTAATAACAAGTTAAAAAGTTATCATGCGTCGTCATATGTGCTTGAACGTATTTTCAACATAAAACCGAATGGGAAAGATTCTGAGCAAAACACGAAAGGTATTGGCTCAGAGTTTCATCAAGTTCCACCACCGGAAAAGTTTGTGTTTTATGATGATGAAAAGGTCGAAAAAGCTTTCAACATGGTAGATCAATTGCCAGATAACATTGACGTAACCTATTCCAAATCTGATGATTCTAGTGATTCAGAGGTGGTAGGTAAGGTCGTTGAAAGTGTGTTGAAAGAAGAGTCAGTTGATACAGGTAAATCTGAATCACAAGATGAAAATGAAGGTAATTTTCATGATAGATATCTGAAAAACACAAAATCCGAGAAAAATTTGAATGAAGATTCAAAAGGATTGGTTTATACCATGATTGGATCGGACAAATTATTCTTAGATGTTGTATTCCCAATTCAGAATGTGATTTCAGAAAAGGTTGACAAAGTTTTCAAGATGACTGAGATTGAAAAGTCTGAGATTTCAAAGTTTGTTGGTAAAGGTCACAAAACTTTTTATAACAAACCTGGTTTCAAGAAGAAAAACATGAAGGCTGGGTTGGGTTATAAGAAGAAACAAAATTGGAAAAGAAATGAAACGCCGAATTATCAGGCAAAAATGAGTTTTGTTCAAGGAAAAAGTTTTGAAGAAGAGGAAAAACTCAAATTTAGACAACAGTCTAATGAAGAGTTCTGTGCTCAAAAGAAGAAGCAACAACCACAGGTCAAAGATGTGTCCAAGAGAACATGTTTCAAATGTGATCAAATAGGACATCTTGCACGAAAGTGTCCGAATCTGAAATCTGTGGATGTTGACAAAAAGAAGTCTGAAAATGTTGAAAAACAAAAATATGAGGATGTGAAACACAGGTCAACCAGATTTGATTCAAAACAAACTTGGTGGTACAACACAAACAAGTTTGCTTCGAATCAAAATTGGAAATCAAACTCGTATAAGAGTGATTCAAGAAAGACCTGGAATTCTCACACACCAAGAGTTAGAACAATTCAAAGTTGGAAAACAATTGTTGATATGACAAAACCCCAAGAGTTTTGGAAACCAAAAGTTGTTGTTCAAAATCAAAATGTTCAAAAAGAATCACATTTTTACAAAAGAGGTACTCCGAAAGGTCAAACATGGAGTGCTAAGAAACAAGTGATTTTGGTAAAAGATGAGAAAATTGAAGTGAAAGATGAAAAAGTCTTTGTTCATAATGACAAAGATTTTCCGAAGTTAAATGATGCATATTGTGTTGAAATGCCTAAGGTTTAACAGACCTGGGCTAAATTATTCAAGTAATCAAGTAGTTTGATTGTGCAGGTGCTCAACAAAATCAAAGATTGTGAGAATGGAAGTTGGAGCAGCCTGGCACAACGAGAGGAGGAAGAGGCTGCTGGACCCTGTGTTGGTTGAAACAGGGAGTTAGTTTGTTTGTTTTCTGTACATAAATAAACAATATTTCAAAAACCCTAAAAATTGAAAAATAAAAAAAAAACCAAAAATATGTTTTTCTTTTATCAAAATTTTGAAAAATCAAAAATATATTTGTTTTTAAATTTTGTCAAATAGTCAAAAATACAAAAATATGTTGATTGAATATGCCGAAACCCTCACGGCGGAACAAACATGATTATTTTCACAAGATTGAAAAACGGTTTTCAAACTGTTGAAAATCAATGGGTTGTAAATCATGGGGGTACATTATATTTTCTGCATATCAGAGCACTTTAAGCAGAAAATGGATGGCGAGACGAAGCTATCAGTATTGGTTGTCAAATTTTCTTTAAATGGTTTTGCATTTTAGGGGGAGTATTATTGTTTGAAAATCCAAAAACATTGGAAAATTTGAAAAAGTCAAAAACATGATAAAATTCAAAAATGAGTTTTTGTGTAAAAAGAGGAAATGATAGTACATCAGTAGACAGTTACTGTACGCTAAAGAATTGGAAAGTCAAAATGTGCTAAACGATCTCACCGTGGATGTGTCGGTAGGTTTTTACACATTTAGTAAGCTTTTTCGGGATATAAACTTAAATTCAAACTTGCTTATTTTGTGGGGAACACTACTTGGATATATAGGCAACCCCTGAAATCTTGTTTGAAGGACCCTTCTTTCTGAAATTCTAGGTCTTTATACTCAGTGATATCTGGGGTATTATCCCGGGACTTCTGATTTTGCGGAAGCAATGGCCTAGTCCCCGTATAATACTTTCTGACCTGAGCTCTCACGGTTCTTCGCAATTTAACCCCTTACAGATATCATCTAGGTATACTCACCTGTAAGACTAAATATTGGGATCTGGATACGGGAGTATATTCAAGAGGTGGGACACATGAATGAGTTTAAGTTCTTAATACACCTAATTCGTATCCTGAATCAGTTGAAGTTTGTGTGAAAATTTAAGTGGATCAGTATATCGACAATTTGAGTGAATTGTTTAATTCTTAATGTGTAACTAAGCTCAATGGTACTTGTGACTTGTCAAAAACTGATATGATCCTTTGATGCAAACTTAAACAAAAATATTGTCTGTAAATATGTTTGTACATATTTCTTTGCTGCTTTAGATTTCAGAAAATCACAAAAAGATTTTGATTTCTGCTTTATTTTCGACAACTGATGTCTGAGTGTTGAGTTTCAAAATCTAAATATGCTGATTGTGTTTCTGAAAAATAAAACAAGTTCATTAATTTGAAACTTGAATTTTTTAACTAAAATCAAAAACAGTTTGTGATATCTCCAAGGTCATTAGTTTGGACTTGGATGATTAACTGTGAGGGATTTGGATGCTTATATTGTTAAAAGAGCCAGTTTCCGATCCGTTTCGCTGAAACTAACAAATTCTAGAAGTTTGTTGATAGGGGGAGTGATTTTAGAAAGTTTGAGTGAGTGAGCCAGGTTACAATTCCTGGATAGCTGAAATTTGAAATGCTGTTACTTATAAATGTTTGAGTGATTGCAGATACTGTACCAGACTACGATCCCAGAAGTTGAGTCTAAGGGGGAGTCTGAAGACGAGCTCAAAGCAAGGGGGAGCTTGTAACCTGAAAGCAAGGTGTCGATCCCTAAAGCACGGAAGCTTGAAGAAAGGGGGAGCCTGAAGAAGCTGTTGATGATAGAGCCAGTGACAGATGCTGGTACAACAGTTAAAGAGAGAAGCTGATTAAAGAAGATAAAGAGTGATGGATACTTACAGTGTTAGACAATTTGGAAAGAGTTTGAAGACTGATCAAGACTGAAGATGTGTCATGATAAAGATTAGACACTGAAGACTTCGTCAATATCCAAGGGGGAGTCTGTTAGTGCACTATGTCTATTGACTTCGTCTTGTATCGAGTCATGTAATGAGATAGGATAGGATAATCAGTGCTCAAGTTGCTAGAAACTGAGTTTTATGGGTTTTAGGCTAATTCCGTTTGAAACTGACAAGTGACAAGTTCAAACGAAATTACAACAACTATATATAGGGCACTTGGTTAGTTATTTGTAACAGAGTTAGTGTGTGTGATCTGGTAACGAAGGGCTGCCGGATTGTCTCAAGGTGCTGTAATTCTATCAGAATTAATACAAGAGACATTATAATTACATCGAGCGTCCGTTTCATTGATTCCGCCTTTGATTCGGATAAATAACTTTTCTGATCGACTCATTCAGGTCGTACAACGATCCTACAAGGGTTGTGAAAATATTCCACACTCTTTCAGATGATTGAGAAATTCAAAGCTGAGGTATTCACCACCTCGATCTGATAGAAGTACTTTTATCTTTCTATCAAGCTGGTTTTTAGTCATGGTTTCTAGTCATGGTTCTGAAAGGGCCATATACATCATGTGAATGAGTTCTAGAAGACCATTGATCCATTCACCAACATTGGTGAAGGGGTGCTTTGTGAGTTTGCCAGCTAAGCAAGATTCGCAATCATCAAAGAAGTCCTGTCTAGTGGATTCAAGAATCCCTTTGGACTGGAGCCATTTTATGCGTGCCTTACTTATGTGGCCAAGTCTGCAATGCCATAAATATATTTCATTTATGCCAGCTTTGTTACGTTTAGAAAGATGATATATGTTATTACTTGTTTAAACATTAATCTCATAAATACCATTTCGAGGTTTAGCCTCAAAATAAAAGACATCATTCAAGTAGGCTAAAATAGAAAAACCATTAAAACGTACTTGAATCCTTGTTCAAACAGTGAAGAAATTGAAATAATGTTTCTGGTCAAACCAGGTGCATATAAACAGTTATTTAAAGTAACTACAAGGCCAGGGGAACATGAAAAACAAAATGTTCCAGTTGCCAGAACTGAAACTCTCTTTTCATTACCAACTATGAGTTCTAGGTGGCCTTGTTTCAGTTTCTTCCACTTCTCAGGCTCCTACAAGACATTAACGATGTGGAGACCACATCCGGTATCAAATACCCATGTGTTGCTAGAAACAGTGAAAAGTTCGATAACATAAATGAAAGTATTAGAAAAAGTGCCAATGTAATTGGCCTTGTTCATCTTCAGCTTAGCTAGATACTGTGGGCAGTTTCCCTTCAAGTGCCCCATTTGGTTGCATTCAAAGCACTAACGCTCCTAGGAGGGTGTGGTTTTGCAACATGCTTGTTGTTGGTGGCATTTCTGGCAGCAACAACAACTTTTCTCTTGCCTTTGCTCTTATGTTTCCTTTTCTTGTTATTGGGCTTCTTAACACCACCAGACTTGGTTGGTTTTGTGGAATAACCAAGTTTGTTCACCTGGTCAATGTATCCTTTCATCTTTAGCCCATGAGTCCTGATACATGATCCTTCCAGCATTTTATAGCTTATGAGTTATTTCATGGTGTCATATCGCTCCTGTTGCCTTTGTTTCTGGAACATGCATTTCAGTTGCTAGATCATGTCATAAGCATCCTTATCTTCCATGTTCTTCTGAAGTTCAGGAGACATAGTGGCTTTCATAAGGCAGGCTACCTCAATGGCATACTCGTTATGTTTCTCCAGTGCCTTGCGAGCAGTAGTAGAATTACTTTCAGGCTCGGTAGGGACTGGGCCATCTAAGATATACAACTTTTTCTTCATCTTGAGAACTATTCTCAGATTGCGATGCCATTCGAGAAAGTTGGTGTTATTCAATTTTTCTTTTCAAATATAAACTTGAAAATGAAGGAGTTGTTTTCATTAGACATCTGTTATATAAGCAAGGTGATTTTAATTAGTATTTTCGATGTATATCTCCTTATTTCGTGAGGTGAGACGATAAGGAATGAGAATCCGGTTAGAAGCTCTTTCTAAAGGCAGCTGGGGCATGCAACATTAGCAAGAGGTTCAAGCGGACTGACAACGATTGTCAATTGTGAGAAAAGCACAACTCCCGGGGTTTATGGGGCTGCGAGGATAACCTATTGTCCTTGCATTGTTACGTTTGGCCTCATCTATGCCACTTTTGTTCTCGAGACAGCTGGGGCACGTAAACACGAGAAGAAAAGTAATAGTCGTCCTAAAACGGTCACTTGTGGAATGGTCGGATGTGTCGACGAAGCCCTTGCACCTTGGAAGGATAAACTAGACACCAAGTGTCGTGCTGTGGCTCCAACACTGATGGTTCGCATTATGCTCCAAGTGTTACTAGTAGTAGGATGGCATAGACCATTGATTTTAATTTTTACCAAATAGGGTCGTTACAGTCGGTTTTAATTTAGATATTAAATTTGCGACAAAACCAAAAGACCCTTTCACCTCTCGGGACAATTAGTTTTAGATAACCTATAAACTAAGTTTGTCGCGACTTGGAATAACCAATTAAAGTTAACAGTGAATACTATTAAGTTTATGAGTTTTAAAGATGTGATAAAAACATGTTTTAAAACTCTAGTGGTTATAAAATATGCAAGTTGCTAGAACTTGCTTTTACTCGATTTCATTTTAATTTTTTTTAAGAATGCGTTTTGGTATTAGGTTGAAGTGTGATAATGTCACACCCTGAATATTGCGGAAGCGTGATTATGGTGTGACTTTCTTAATACCATCGCATTCAATCATAACAACAACTATATGATTAAAACCAGAGATGTTCATCCATAAATTAAGTTTGAAAATACCACAACATAATTGTCTGAAACGTAGACTCCAAATTTAAATTACAAACCACAACATGTTTTAAAGAGTTCACGAAGACTCGATAAAAGACCTTAAATAAAACCGAGTTTAGAACCATGTATCTCGTCCAGGATTAAGATACATCTCCTAAACCCCAATGACTTCGGATGACATCTTTTTATTCATAACGCAGCTTGGAACATGCAAACACCCGCCAGATCCATTTAATTCCCTGAAATACATGTAATTTGAAAACATCAACAAAAGTTGAGCGAGTTCAAGTGTTTGTCTGTGTATATGAGTAACCTTTAAAGTATGTAAATCCTGGTATGAGAGCAACAAGGGAAAAAACAGATCACCAATGGTTTACAAGGCCAATGGTATGTGTGAAGTGATGTAGGAAAACTCAAACCTAGTGGATTTTGCCACGGCTTTAGTATGTTGACATAGTCACCTCATGGGCCACCCTGGTCCTCATGGGTGTGGGCTCGCTACACCCAAATAGATCTATCACTCATGTCCCTCGGTCCTATGACGAGGATTAATGGCCTTAAGTGTTGTACCCACCACTCACATTATTAAGCAGTAACCTCCCTTAGCTAACCATACCATGTATAAAACGTTTGTAAACAATTGTAACATGTATTTCACCCCCGAAGTTATAAAACAGAAAACAGTTAAAAGAAAAGGGGGACATGAACTAACTGTCTTGCGTCTTCTGATTGATTGTTATTTTTTGTATGATTTGGTGTTTTCAAATGTGAGGGATTATAGAGAGAGAGAAAGAAAATTGCGACATTTTTGGAGGTGGTTTTATGATTGGTAGTTATTTCCTTATTTAAAACAACTTAAATGACACCTTTACCCCAAATCAGTTAAATTAGCCTATTTTAAAGACACGTATATTACCAAAATGCCACCAAAATGATCTCAACCATTAAACACACTCATCTGATGGCCCAGATCGCTTCCTACACTTTCTAGGAAAAACACATTTTCCGCAGTATCCCCACTATATATATATATATAAATTTAATATATTTGGGGTGTTACACCCTCATGGGCCTAAACATATTATTTTGACTCAAATGGGACTTTAACATGGATTGACAAGCAAATCAAAATCCAGTCTTTATTTATATACATTAATTGGCTAAAATTGAGATGTTACACATACATACCTACCATCTGTGAACTTTAACAAGTTATGTACATAATTTATGATCATGCTACACATATGAATATCTTAGTTGTCACCAATTTCTATAAACTAGCAATTAGTAAACACAACCCGCGTGTTGCAGTGTGGCTAATCATGTATGACATCATTACAGTTGTTTTACAATACAACATGCTTGTCTCACAGTGACCTGTATTAGGCTATGCAAAAGTTAGGAAAATGGCGATAACACAAAACGTTTGATGGCGTCCTCCATCTGTTAAGAAATCTGAAGTCAATAACAACACACCAATAAATCTGCTGGAAGCTAGTGAGAATTTACTTTACAAAATTTATAATTTTCATCAATTTTGAATTTAACATTTGGATACAAATAGTATTTAAAAGTCAGTAAAGACATGGAATGCTTACCCATGTTTTTAACAAATTTGGGCATCAAAACCACCAGTCTTCAACATCAAACAACTAATATGCTCTTTATACGTGATCTCAAACACGATGGGGTCCTTAGCACGTCTTTGCCCTTGTTTTCTTCTAATGCAGTTGTGGACTTGCCGGTTTGTACATCTCTATTAGCTTTTGCAAGATTTAAGCAAAAATGTTATCAATATATGAAGTGTTTCACATATTACATGTCATAGAATCGAGTCCCACAATCACTATTGTAGTACCTTACCTTGGAAATTTAGCATCCAAAATGACTTTATGTCCATACTTCCTCCAATTATGATGTAAGGACCTGCAAAATTGTCCATAAACGACCCGTAAGTGAAAACCCGGACCCCTGAAACCCTAATGCGCATGAAAAACCAAGAAAATCAGATTTTTGGTTTTCACGTGGGCCGCGTAAACCATAAGGTCACATTTACGTGGGCCGCGTCAACTTAAAGTTGACCGGATAAGCGTTCCGGGCCACGTGTCGCACACGTGGCGGACCTACCGATGACACGCTAGCCCTACACGTAGACTAGGGGGCCCTCGCGGGCCGCGTAAGACCTTGTTAAGGTTTACGCGGGCCGCGTAAAACTTAAAAAGTTGCTATAAGTAGCTGGTGCATGGGACTTGCTCCTGTGCTCGAAAATTTCTGTCAAAAACAAAAGAAACTGCTCAAATTCGAAGTTTTAAAAAGGGAAACGCTGCTACGATTACAGGGTATTAACTCGATCACTGCTACGATACAATGTCTGATCGATTGAAACCGATCCGATGGATGTTTAAGTGCTGCCCGTTTTTGGGCTATACTTTGTCATTCGTCGTGAGGGTTTTGATTTCATGAGTTTATCGTAAATGTTGTATTAAGTTACTGACCTAGTTTCGTGTGCATTGTTATTTAACTAGGTTATCAGGCTAAAATCAGTAAGCAAAACTCTGCCCGTCTAAATTTGCAAAGTGAGTCATTCTCTTTTTATCAAATTGCTTTACAAAACCCTAAATGTTTTCCAGTTATACTTTGCAGTGATTAAGTCTTTGCTAATCTTTAATTACTGGCAGTATGTGGGGGTTTTGTGCACATTACTACTAATGATTTATCACTGTTAGGTGGGCGAGCCTAACTAGTGATATGTCCATAGTCATAGATTCGGTCGAGTGACAGCTGAACCAGTTCATTACATGATAAGGGCAAATATAAAAACCCTTAATGCTGTATGTTTATAACAATGTGTCTTTTGTGCAAATTGAATGACTCGCCAGTATTTCCCCGCTGATAAAATCTTTTCAAACATGTTTCAGGTGACTTACTATGAATCAAGGGAAAAGTGCTACGGAGCACTAACAAGCTTGAAGTAGTGGCTCGATAAAATAAATAAACATGTTTTGTAAAATAAGAGATTTCCTCGTGGAATTTCCTTTCCTGTAAATTATGGGGGATTGTCCCAAATGGTGAAATAAAATAATTGGGCATTTTCAAATTCTAAAAGATCCTGTTAAACTTCCGCTGTCAAATCAATTAATAAATACCACGGGTTTCTGTCCCGCGGCTCCTGGACCGGGTAACACCGGGACCGGGGCCGTGATAGAAAAAGGTGGTATCAGAGCCACCGATTTAAGTTAATTAAGTATTTACAAATACTTAATTTTTTTCTTATTGCTATTCTGTGATTTTGTGGAAACTTAAATTTATAATAAACAAAATTTTAACTTAAATTTGTGGGTGTTTTCATGTGTGCTAACAGCATGAACGAACTATCGGAGGCACTCCGAAATTTCACTATCCATACCACTGATATGGATATCACAGGAAACCCATCTGGCTACCAGGCTGATACAGAAGAGCCAATGGTGTTCCAGGCCCAACCACAGGAGAAACCAAAGACGAAAAAGAGAAGAAGGCTTGTAGGCTGGAGGCGTATGCGTAGGAAGAAACCATCGGTACAGAAGGTTATAAAGACTGAGGATCCGAAGGATAAGGGGAAAGGAAAAGAGATTGGGGAAAGTTCCGGGCAAGCCCAGGAAATGCCATCATGGGAGGAGCTGGACCGTAAACTGGCACTTAGCGACCTCATCGGACCTGCCGATGAAAACCTCTTCAATTACCTAGTTGAATCACAACTCCTAGTTAATCTAGAGCCTGCTATCCCAGATCCCATTGTCAACCCCCGACCTCTACAAGGAGAGCTGGAAGAATGGTGGACAACTGACTGGCAATTTCAGAACCACTTGAATAACCCTAACACCTATTTCCCCCAGTTTGACCCTGAGCCTGCACCAAACCCACCTTTGAGCACATAAAACTTGGCTGAACTCCGTCACTACGACGAAGAACTGGTGGACGCAGGAAATCGAATCCGGGAACTGGGAGAACGGATTTCATGGAAATACGACGAGAGGGAGCGTCGTTTCTGAATTGCCGGCTAACTATGGCTATGTGGTGTGGTTATATGTTTAAAAATAATAAAATAATAATAAATAATAAAAATATAATCATGTAAAATAACTTAAAATAAAACTTTTGTAAGATAACTAGTGTGTACGGATGCATACTAAAATATATAAAATATAAATGTCGCAAAGTCGACAATTTTGGCTATACGTATTGACGTGATTTTGTGCGAGTACTTTGTTGCGTTTGGTTGTTATTTATTTGTACCAATAACTTGTATATATTGTTAATTATCAGATGGAACACGCTGTTAATGAACCAGTTAATGAAGTTAATCAATCGGAACACAATAATGAGGATCACTTTCTTAATCGACAAGATATAGAAAACATCGTCGCTCAGGGAATAGCCAATGCTATCCCGGCAATCGTCGCTGCTGTTAAAAGTCCTGTTGAGCCTTCGCAAGCCAACCCTAGTAAACGCACGCGCGACGATAATTTTAGCAATAGTGTAAATGGAGGCAACAACAATGATAATAATGTGATCCAAGCCCCAATCCTCAAGAAAATAAAAGCTGCAACACCTGGTTGCACTTATAAGGAATTTCTTGCCTGTAAACCAGTCGAATTTGCAGGCAATGAAGGGGCGACTGCCGCATTGCGTTGGTTAGAGAAAACTGAAGCAGTAATTAAAATAAGTAAATGCGCCGAGGAAGATAAAGTCATGTATGCTTCTCACCTTTTCAAGGAAGAGGCATTAGAATGGTGGAATACGGTATTACAAGCCAAAGGAAGCGACATGGCTTATGCCATGAACTGGGAAGAATTTAAGCAACTGGTGGAAAGGAAATTCTGCCCCGAATATGAAAAGGAACAAATGGCAAATAAATTCCTGAGCCACCGGATGGTAGATGTTGATTGTCGAGGGTATACTTCGAAGTTTTTCGAGTATGCCCGAATCGTACCAACTCTGGCTTCACCAGAACCGGTACTTATATCTCGCTATATTTGGGGTTTAATTAGTGAGATTCGGGATATTGTCAAAGCTGCAAGACCTCGCACAATTGACGATGCAGTGGAATTAGCCAACACTCTGACTGACGGGCTGGTGCGTACGCGAGAAGAAAACAGGAAAAAGGAATTAGCCCAAAAGATTACCCAAGGATTTCGTGTGGATAATAATAGCAACTTCAAGAAAAAGGGAACTTGGTCCTCTTCCACCCCGCCATTTTGCGAGAATTGCAAAAAAAACATTTTGGAAAATGTAGAGAAAATTGTAATTTCTCCAAATTTCCGGGCCATCGGGAGGAGGAATGCAAGAAGAAATTAAAGGTCTGCTATAACTGTGGAGAAGCTGGGCATTTCAGACCAGAATGCCCTAAATTGGCTAAACCAGCTGACAATAAAGTCAAACCTGCCGAAGGGACTACTAAGAAAATGCAAGAGCCTTTCAGCTGACGACCCAAGAAGCAGATCTGATTCCGGATGTAATAGCGGGTACGTTCTTAGTTCACAACATTTATGCGAAAGTATTATTTGACTCTGGTGCAAATCAAAGTTTTATAAATACTTCGTTCTGCCAAGCTCTTAATCTACCTTTAACCCGGCTTAAGCAAATTTATTCGGTAGAAACGGCAGATGGGAATTCTGTTAACATAGATACGGTTTTGCAAAAAGGAAATATAGAACTTTCAGGTCATAATTTTTTTGCAAACCTGTTACCTATGAATTTAGCTGGATTTGATGTCGTATTAGGAATGGATTGGTTAGTAACCAACCATGCTCGAATCCTCTGTGAAAAAAAATCCATAGAAATTCGTGCACCATCAGGAGAAATAATTGTAGTTGCAGGAGATAAGCCACAAAAGCCAATGAAATTCATTTCAGTAATGAAAGTGGCCAGTTATTCGAGAAAACAAGGAATAGTGTATATGGTTTCGGTAGTTAATAATACCAAAGGTAAAGAACTTAAGAAAATTCTTGTAGTATCAGAATATCCGGATATATTCCCGGAAGAACTACCATGATTACCACTAGATAGGGAAGTAGAATTTAGAATTCACTTAATTCCTGGAACTACACCGATAGCCAAGGCGCCTTATTGATTAGCACCCACCGAAATGTTAGAATTGAAAAAGCAATTAGATGAATTATTAAGCAAAGGATTTATACAACCTAGTTCATCCCCTTGGGGAGCACCAGTGTTGTTTGTGAAAAAGAAGGATGGTTCGATGCGAATGTGTATCGGTTACAGGGAATTGAATAAAGTTACAATTAAGAATCGATACCCATTACCTAGGATTGATGATCTTTTTGATCAATTGCAAGGAGCTAGATACTTTTCTAAGATAGACTTGCGTTCAGGATATCATCAGTTGAAGGTACAAGAGGAAGACATACCTAAAACTGCTTTCAGAACTAGGTATGGTCATTACGAGTTTGCAGTCATGCCATTTGGATTAACAAATGCTCATGCAGCATTTATGGACATGATGAATAGAATCTGTAAACCGTACTTGGATAAATTTGTAATTGTCTTCATTGACGATATACTTATTTACTCCAAAAATCAGGAAGAGCATTGTGAACACCTGCATGCACTCTTAACTTTGTTAAGAAGGGAAAAGCTTTACGCTAAATTCTCGAAATGTGAATGTCGGCTACAGGAGGTACAATTTTTAGGGCACATGGTGAATCACGAAGGTATTCACGTAGATCCCTCCAAGATAGAAGCAATCACCAAATAGAAAGTCCCGCAATCAGCCACGGAAGTTAGAAGTTTTCTAGGATTAGCTGGGTGTAACAACCCGCACTTTTGTGCATTGTTACTACTCGATATACTCATACGCCTAGCACCAGAGATTCGGATCATAATGTAACTATATCGCATACCTCGATAATCGAAGGATAATCGCATATTTTCGAAATACAATATCACTATACTACACTATTATCACAAACACTAACACTCACGGAGGCATTGAGTGAGGACCTATTCTACCCTTCTCAGTGGCCGTGGTGTGTCGAAACGCAGACAATTAACGCTAACAAGGACTCTCGGGTGAGTGCTATAGCTCCAGTCGTTGTGACGATGACGACAATACGAGTGAATGGTACCCCGTCAGTCTTTGCGGCACTACACGCAATAACGTTCACGATGACATCAAGAAAGGACCTATACTACCCTCATTGATGGCTGTGAAACGTCGCTAATAATCGCATACTCAAAACGAAAACCGATTGTTAATTATCGAAACTGTGGATTATGAATACGTAAATACGACCCTTAGTGATATAGATATATATATATAATAATAATAATTTACTATGAAAAGCGCGTAAAGCTATTAAAAACGAAGAAATTCATCGCGTTAGGATAGCCATCCGGACGGATAGCAATCCGGACGGACAGCAATCCGGACGGATGGGCGATCCGGATCTATGACTCCCTTCTCCCCTTTTCGCCTATAAATAGCCTGCCACACCACTGTTCAAGTGATGTGACAGCTCCCACTCGACCAGACACGCTTCAAGACCCTTTTCACTCGATTCCTCGCGGTTCCGGTAAGATTTCAACCTAGAAACTTGTACTTCTATGATCTACACTCCATTCTACACCATTCTATCTTTTAAAACTCAAATTCTAACCGTGAAATCTGCTGATTTGAGGCGTTTTGAGGTGATGTCACCAAGAGTTCTTATGAACTTCAAGTTGTGATCTCATCCCATCATAAACGACTCAGATCTGGGTGATTTCCACATGTTTTAATAACAAATCTCACCTAAATCTGTGTATCTAGCCAAGGAACTGTGTGATTTCGAGTTAACCACGAGAAACCGTCAAGAACGGCCAGTTCTGATGGAACGGGGTGATTCCCGGCCGTTAGAGCGGGTCAGAATTGATGGAATTTCAAAGTGTTAATGCGAGATTACACTGTCTCGGTAGCTCTACACGTACTCCTTCCAATAACCACTCAGAAACAGTTTATAGAGTGCGAAACAGACGTGTTGTCCGCACGGATCACGTGTAATCCGCACGGATAACATGCCATCCGCACGGATAACATGTCATCCGGACGGATACATGACTGGCCGCACGAGTTACTTGTCCGCACGAATGACATGACTGTCCGCACGAGTTACTTCTCCGCACGAGTGACATGACTGTCCGTACGAGTTACTTCTCCGCACGAATGACATGACTGTCCGCACGAGTGACATGACTGTCCGTACGAGTTATACTTGCCCGTACGAGTGACATGACTGTCCGCACGAGTTACTTCTCCGCACGAGTGACATGACTGTCCGCATGAGTTACTTGTCCGCACGAGTGACATGACTGTCCGCACGAGTTACACTTGTTTGAACGGGCGACAATCCACACGAGTCAACACTAATCCGACCGGATAGCCTGTCATCCGACCGGATGACAGCCATCCGACTCAGATCCATATGCCATCCGATCGGATGGGCCCATCCGAATGGGTGAGCACCATCCGACCAGATGACTGACTTTTCAATGCTATTCTCGCTTAACTATGCATCGTTTACTATAGCCCTCAATGATTAACGCAGACGTACTCGCAACCGATCCAATCAAGTTGTATTCCCGCTAAATATGCACTGTGAGTATACTTGAACCCTTTTTAATCGTATTTTGGGTGTAACATACGTTTTTAACAAATCGAACTAATCAAACGAATTACTCAATTAATCGAATTATCACTTGCGAATAACTGTTATGCATAGATATACGTGATGCTAGTTGCATACGTGCTAGGGCTTATACTCGCGACGTCCCACCATGACTAGTATAGTACTATTGCGCCCGACGGGGTCTAGTTTGCCATCGCATATTCGAGCATCGAGGACTTAGTTGGTAGTATCAGCTTTGTGAGTATCTATGTCGTGTGTTACGTTCTTGCATATGGAAATTCGCTACACTTTTTATCTATTACGCTATACATATCAAACCTGTATACTTGCCAATACTTTTGTATTGACAAATATTTTAACGTATGTTGCAGGTTAGATCGCAGACTATGTCAAATCAAGCTAGGGAGTCTAGAAACTCAACTAAAATCTAGGTTGTCGGATTTGTATTGTTCGAGAGGACAAGAAATCTGTGATAACTTATGTGGTTGTATTATTTGTTAGTATGGGATAACGAATGTATTAAATATTATCGCAATATAGTTGTTATGGATTCTCTTGAGCAATCTGATTCGCCTAGTGCCGCGCCCCGATGACTCCGCCATCGGTTGGGGTGTGACAGATTGGTATCAGAGCCATAACTATAGGGAATTAGGCCAGACTCGACCTAGTCCGGGTGGACGTCTTAGAAAGTGACCTAGTCTATAGTCTAAGTACCAGCAGGCCGACTCGTACGAACCCAGTAGGGTTGTATCGGGCCTACTTAATACTCTCGCTCGAAATTACCAAAAGATACAACTTTGTGTGAACACCGCGTACTACAACTTCGCACGAAGAAGCCTTTCCTAAGGCTAAAATACTACTTAGCCTTTCCTAAGGCCGACACGATACACATGTTTTCGAAAATACTCGTATAACGAAACCGAGTGATCCAGTCGAGATCAGGTGTGAAAACCAAGAACTCTCGATAGGATTGCTCACTCAGCGCATTTTCCTAGCACGAGAACCTTTCATCGAGTTAGGAGTGACATCCGCATCTCGACGAAAGTCTCCATTTCGAAATCTAGTGGAACTCCCGAATTTATTCGAAGAGCATGACCACAATTAGGAACGAAACTGTTAAGTCAGGGGTGACACCCGTACCTTAATAAGACGTTCCACTCTCTAAAATTTGTTTTCAAAAGCTCTCACCAGGGACTCGACTATCATGATAACTCGAGCCACGTGATGACTAGGAAGACGAATGCCATGAGCTGCATCCCAGTGGAAGCATGGAGTCTTCTAGTTCAACGCGCGCGCACGAACTTGTTAAATATAGTTGGGTTACCTTGGGTAGTCGACGCCTAAACACCCAAGGCACTCTACCATACGAACCGCCGATCTTACCAATGGTTAGAACTTACTTACGTTTTGAAACTTTACGCTTTATCGATTTCTCGATTTAACGATTTTCACTCCCTGCTTTACAAATGCACAATTCGCACAGCCATCGCAATCTAAAACGAAACCCGAACGTTCGCAACAAAATTAATGCATAATCTATCGCCGTCACTATCGTTTTCTCACCTCAACGCGTCCTCGCTTATTCTAAATCAATCTGTATGTGTATGATTAAATTTACATATATATATATATGTACGTATAAACAAACAAGTCATTGCGTGAGAACTTAGGAACTTCGTGTCTCCTATATGGCTCCTATGTGATTCGTATTACTACTATACTATCTATACTATCGCATCAAGTTTTGAACGCGCCCAATCGCATCGCAAAACTCAAAAATCATTATGATCGAATCTCACTCCAAGTCTCTTCCTGTCTAGATGCCTTCCAACAACTCTACCTCGAGACGAGTAGCTAAGAGGAGAGCCAAGCGAAGTGCCAACAAGAGGATTGCATCACTTGTGACTAAAGAAGTGGCAAAGCTTATTCCTCGAATTGCCGCTCAAGTGCACTCTCTCAGCCACTCTCGAGCCTCGGAAGACTCCAAGACGGAAGCATCACAATCTGCTTTTCTCTACAAGCACTTCAAAGCCTGTGACCCGATGGAATTCACGGGTGAAGGAGGTGTGACTCAACTACTCCAGTGGTTCGATTCTATCGAAGTTACCCTTCGTCAAAGTGGGTGTCCCGATAGTTTCCGTACTACTTGTGCTACCGGAGTATTTCAATCACGAGCACTCGACTGGTGGACCGCCGAACGTAACAAACGTGGAATCTCTGCAGCATATGCTCTCTCTTGGGATGAGCTGAAAGAGCTTATGAAGAAAGAGTACTGTCCTCCTTACGAAATCCAGAAGCTAGGAAACGAATTTTGGGAAATCAAGCAAACCGAAGGTGACAATGCTGGCTACACCGCAAGGTTCAAACAGCTTAGCATAATCTGCCCAAGTTAAGTCAACACTTCAGAAAAAGCCATTTCGAAGTACATTCGCGGCTTGCCTGAGTGTGTGGGTGATTTTGTTGAAGCTGCAAGACCTGCTACCATCGAAGAAGCCTATCGCTTAGCTGCAGAAATCAACGACAAACGACTCATGGAAGGGTTCTTCTCAAAGAATCCTGTCAAGCAAGCTTATCAAGCAATCACCAAAAATCCTTCAGACAATCCTGTCAACGATTCTCTTGATGAACCTGCTGACGACTCTTCTGATGAATCTGCTAACGATTCTCCTGATGAGTCTGCTGGCGATTCTTCTGAAGAATCTGCTAACGATTCTTCTGACGAATCTGCTGCAGATTCTTCTGACAAATCTGTCGACGGATCTTCCGACAAATCAGCCAAAGATTTTGCAAGTGAGTCCTCAGGCGAATCCTCCAACGACGACACCTCTTCGCAAGACACCGACAAACCCAGCCGCAAACGAAAGGTTTCAAGCCCAAGCTCATCAACAACCGAACTGCTGCAACCGAAACCTCCTCAAGCAGTTCTGATGTTTTCAAAACGAGCATACACTGGAGCTCATCCTCAGTGTTACTCGTGTACCTACCATCATCCAGTTGGGGCTGACTGTCGCTATTGCAATAGCTGCAATCGTTACGGTCACTTCACCCACAACTGCCGTATCGAACCGTGAAGTTGAGCACAACGACAACAGCTCCAGCAAAAGTCTTCAGCATCAGACATCTAGCAAGCGTAGGATAAAGTTGTAATGATACGATTTTCGACGTTAATTTCTAAGTTTTGAACCTACTCCATTACTCGACGTTACTACAATGCGTAACATTAACTCTCGATTTCGTTTTCTCTTCCGCTCTCTAATCGTCGCACTTAGACTAGAATCACACACATACTATATGCTATATCACGAAATAATGTGTTTTACCCTCACTACACTCTTAGAACGAGGTGCGATAAACGTGCAAGGAACGACTAATCACGGGTGCACACGGGATTATTTGGGTCAGTGCACGGAGATCGTAGTAAATTCTAAGGTGCCACAAGCGTTACGACGAAGTATGACACCAAACCACGGGATCTAAGTAGTAGGGGTCAAGCAAGGTGTGCTTTATCATACTACCGAAGTTCCGTGAAGAAAGTGCCACGTGGAGTTGAACGTTATTAGACCTATATACTGTTGTGATTATTTTTAACACACTACACTCAATCGCAAGGCGTAACAACTGAAATTGCATCATCGCAAGACTTGTCGTAAGTCTGCAAACGCAATGTAATCACCTCATCGATGGACTCTGGGGAGTCTACCTCGCAGGGCAATTGCATCAACGCCAGACTGGTCGTAAGTCTATTGCAATGAATCTCATCAAGCACATAAACGCTCACGATATTGTTGAGTGAGGACCTATTCTACCCTCCTCGATAACCTTGATGCGTCATAACGTAACGTTAAGCTTATTCAAAACAAGAATCGAACTCGACTAATCACAACCGCTTATCATATGTATCTCGCAACCTCTATCGCTTACCACGAGAACCTATATCGTTTGCCGTGTATCAATCCATCGCTATCGCCTACCGTTATCTGTGATATTTGTGTTAAGTTAGCACGCATGACCTCGCTTCACGAGAGGAAGCTCATATGGTTAAAACAAGGTGTTTTAGTTATATCAGCGGCCTTTCGTGGAAACAGGCCATGTGGGGTCTGATGTTAGCTAAATTCTGTGGTGTTAATCAATCAAATCGAACCGTGT
This sequence comes from Helianthus tuberosus, assembly GCA_030545235.1. Lineage (NCBI taxonomy): Eukaryota > Viridiplantae > Streptophyta > Magnoliopsida > Asterales > Asteraceae > Helianthus > Helianthus tuberosus. The sequence continues at coordinate 76,396,810 of CM060377.1, read as the reverse complement.
AAATCGAACCGCATACCTCCATCGCTTGCAACGCAACTACCGATTATCGTAATTCGTTTATCATTGCCGTCATCACTAGTGTTTTGTGATTACTCGCTTGATCACCTAACCGCTTACCGCACATCGTGCAAAGTCTACCTCTTGTTCGTGTATCGCGTACCGCTTATCGTTCGCTTGGTGTTCGTTATAGTCTGTGTGGTATTAGTACGCATGACATCGCTTCACGAGGCAGAACTAATCTGGTTGAACGTGGTGTTTCACCATGTTAGCAAACCCTCGTGGAAACATGCCATGCGAGCTCAATGTGGAATCTAATCGACATCGCGTTATTCGCTTATCACTTATCGCTCGACGCCTACCCAGACACGACACATAAATGTTTTGTGTCATCAGGCTACTCGCGCACGCTGCTACAGCAACATTCGCAATTCAACTCGCTTGTTTAACCCATTCGATTCTATCTTCAACTTGGTCTGACTTCCTATCGATTGGACCGAGGTAACGAAATTCTATCTGTGTTATACCGGCCCACATGACACCGCCTCACGAAACAGAAGTGATATGGAGAAACATGGTGGATACGCCGTTGGTACTTCCTATATATAAGTGTTTTAACCATATTACCAAACTTTCGTGAGAAAGTGCCAAGTGGGGCTCGATGTTAATTAACTTTTCAAACTGTTAAAAACTAATTTTTTTTAAAATTTTTATTAAAAACCATTGGACAAGTGAAATTTCCTCACAATATGGAGGTAACATCGAATCAGCTTAACTCCATGCCCAAGGGAAGTCTCATAAGTCCAGTTTTCTTTAAAAACATTTGCAATATCAAAACGAAATCTTTCTTAAGACGTTGGGTCGACATCGAGTCCAGCAGCGGACCCAGGTCCTAGGAGAGTTTCCGTAACCCCAATTTCATTTTCGAATTCCTTAAAATGTCTGGAACCTAAACTTTCTTGCAACCTTGGTTAACAATCGACTCAGTTAACCCTACGTTATGAGAAACCTTTCAAAGTTCTTTAAAATTTTAGTCGCATCGAACTTACGAATTCAACGCAACACAAGGTACTTTGGAACGCCAACTCGTGGGATATTACTTTCGTCATTACATCGCTTCTCGCTATCGCGATCGATCTCTCTTATCCGAAACGCTCTCGATGTCAACTCTCGGTCGAATCACTCGCTATATCGCTGATAATGCAAGATCAACTCTTGGAAGTCTACCTATTGGATTAATTTCGGGACGAAATTTCCTAAAGTAGGGAAGACTGTAACAACCCGCACTTTTGTGTGTTGTTACTACTCGATATACTCATACGCCTAGCACCAGAGATTCGGATCATAATGTAACTATATCGCATACCTCGATAATCGAAGGATAATCGCATATTTTCGAAATACAATATCACTATACTACACTATTATCACAAACACTAACACTCACGGAGGCATTGAGTGAGGACCTATTCTACCCTTCTCAATGGCCGTGGTGTGTCGAAACGCAGACAATTAACTCTAACAAGGACTCTCGGGTGAGTGCTATAGCTCCAGTCGTTGTGACGATGACGACAATACGAGTGAATGGTACCCCGTCAGTCTTTGCGGCACAACACGCAATAACGTTCACGATGACATCAAGAAAGGACCTATACTACCCTCATTGATGGCTGTGAAACGTCGCTAATAATCGCATACTCGAAACGAAAACTGATTGTTAATTATCGAAACTGTGGATTATGAATACGTAAATACGACCCTTAGTGATATAGATATATATATATAATAATAATAATAATTTACTATGAAAAGCGCGTAAAGCTATTAAAAACGAAGAAATTCATCGCGTCAGGATAGCCATCCGGACGGATAGCCATCTGGACGGATAGCCATCCGGACGGACAGCAATCCGGACGGACAGCCATCAGGACGGACAGCAATCCGGACGGACAGCCATCCGGACGGACAGCAATCCGGACGGACAGCAATCCGGACGGACAGCAATCCGGACGGACAGCAATCCGGACGGACAGCAATCCGGACGGATGGGCGATCCGGATCTATGACTCCCTTCTCCCCTTTTCGCCTATAAATAGCCTGCCACACCACTGTTCAAGTGATGTGACAGCTCCCACTCGACCAGACACGCTTCAAGACCCTTTTCACTCGATTCCTCGCGGTTCCGGTAAGATTTCAACCTAGAAACTTGTACTTCTATGATCTACACTCCATTCTACACCATTCTATCTTTTAAAACTCAAATTCTAACCGTGAAATCTGCTGATTTGAGGCGTTTTGAGGTGATGTCACCAAGAGTTCTTATGAACTTCAAGTTGTGATCTCATCCCATCATAAACGACTCAGATCTGGGTGATTTCCACATGTTTTAATAACAAATCTCACCTAAATCTGTGTATCTAGCCAAGGAACTGTGCGATTTCGAGTTAACCACGAGAAACCGTCAAGAACGGCCAGTTCTGATGGAACGGGGTGATTCCCGGCCATTAGAGCGGGTCGGAATTGATGGAATTTCAAAGTGTTAATGCGAGATTACACTGTCTCGGTAGCTCTACACGTACTCCTTCCAATAACCACTCAGAAACAGTTTATAGAGTGCGAAACAGACGTGTTGTCCGCACGGATCACGTGTAATCCGCACGGATAACATGCCATCCGCACGGATAACATGTCATCCGGACGGATACATGACTGGCCGCACGAGTTACTTGTCCGCACGAATGACATGACTGTCCGCACGAGTTACTTCTCCGCACGAGTGACATGACTGTCCGTACGAGTTACTTCTCCGCACGAATGACATGACTGTCCGCACGAGTTACTTCTCCGGACGAGTGACATGACTGTCCGTACGAGTTATACTTGCCCGTACGAGTGACATGACTGTCCGCACGAGTGACATGACTGTCCGCATGAGTTACTTGTCCGCACGAGTGACATGACTGTCCGCACGAGTCAACACTAATCCGACCGGATAGCCTGTCATCCGACCGGATGACAGCCATCCGACTCAGATCCATATGCCATCCGATCGGATGGGCCCATCCGAATGGGTGAGCACCATCCGACCAGATGACTGACTTTTCAATGCTATTCTCGCTTAACTATGCATCGTTTACTATATCCCTCAATGATTAACGCAGACGTACTCGCAACCGATCCAATCAAGTTGTATTCCCGCTAAATATGCACTGTGAGTATACTTGAACCCTTTTTAATCATATTTTGGGTGTAACATACGTTTCTAACAAATCGAACTTATCAAACGAATTACTCAATTAATCGAATTATCACTTGCGAATAACTGTTATGCATAGACATACGTGATGCTAGTTGCATACGTGCTAGGGCTTATACTCGCGACGTCCCACCATGAATAGTATAGTACTATTGCGCCCGACGGGGTCTAGTTTGCCATCGCATATTCGAGCATCGAGGACTTAGTTGGTAGTATCAGCTTTATGAGTATCTATGTCGTGTGTTACGTTCTTGCATATGGAAATTCGCTACACTTTTTATCTATTACGCTATACATATCAAACCTGTATACTCGCCAATACTTTTGTATTGACAAATATTTTAACGTATGTTGCAGGTTAGATCGCAGACTATGTCAAATCAAGCTAGGGAGTCTAGAAACTCAACTAAAATCTAGGTTGTCGGATTTGTATTGTTCGAGAGGACAAGAAATCTGTGATAACTTATGTGGTTGTATTATTTGTTAGTATGGGATAACGAATGTATTAAATATTATCGCAATATAGTTGTTATGGATTCTCTTGAGCAATCTGATTCGCCTATTGCCGCGCCCCGATGACTCCGCCATCGGTTGGGGTGTGACACTGGGTACTATAGGTGTTTCATTAAGGATTTCTCTAAGATAGCAGTACCATTAACTAAGCTAACCTGTAAAACAATTAAATTTGAATGGGGGCCTAAGCAAGAGGAAGCTTTTAAGATTTTAAAGCAAAGGTTAACAAACACCCCAATTCTAGCCTTACCAGAAGGGACAGAAGATTTTGAAGTTTATTGTGATGCTTCTAGGCTAGGATTAGGATGTGTGTTGATGCAGCGCAAAAAGGTAATTGTGTATGCCTCAAGATAATTGAAGAAGCACGAAGAAAATTATACAACTCATGATCTAGAATTAGGAGCAATAATTTTTGCCCTTAAGATTTGGAGGCACTATCTGTATGGAAGTAAGTTTACAGTCTATACGGATCACAAGAGTTTAAGGTGCATATTTGGGCAAAAAGAATTAAACATGAGACAACGGAGATTGATGGAAATTCTAAGTGATTACGATTGTGATATTCAATATCACGAAGGAAAGGCGAATGTAGTTGCAGATGCCCTAAGTCGTAAGTATCATGAAAAACAAAGACGAGTTTGTGCTCTTAGATTAAATCTTCAAGTAGATTTAATGGAACAATTAAAGAATGTTCAGGAAGCAGCAATCAAGGATGATGCTGAAGAAATGAAAGGACGGATAAAAGAATTAGAGCGAGGAAATGATGGAATTTGGAAACTCCACAAGAAAAGGATTTGGGTACCTAAGCAAGGAAATTTAAGAAACAAAATATTATAAGAAGGCCATAAATCTAGGTATACTATGCACCCTGGTAATAATAAGATGTACCAAGATTTAAGAAATAACTACTGGTGGATAGGAATGAAAAAGGACATAGCTAGATATGTATCTAAGTGTCAAACTTGTTCGCAAGTTAAAGCAGAACATCAGAAACCTTCAGGGTTACTTCAACAATTAGAAATGCCTGTTTGGAAATGAGAATTAATAACCATGGATTTCGTTACTAAGTTACCCAAAACCAGAAAAGGGAACGACGCAATTTGGGTGATTGTGGATCGATTAACCAAATCCGCTCACTTTCTACCAATAAAAGAAACCTTTAGCATGGAAAGATTAGCAAAATTGTACGTAGACGAAGTAGTATCTCTACATGGAGTTCCACTCTCCATTATATCAGATAGGGATAGTCGTTTCACTTCACATTTCTGGACGAGTTTTCAAGAAGCAATGGGGACTCGACTGAACTTAAGTACTGCCTATCATCCCCAAACAGACGGACAAAGTGAAAGGACGATCCAAACCCTAGAAGACATGCTCAGGGCATGTGTGATAGATTTTGGTGGAAACTGGGATAACCACCTACCCTTAATTGAATTCTCCTATAATAATAGTTATCATGCAAGCATTGAAGCTGCCCCGTTCGAAGCACTGTATGGACGAAAGTGTAGAACTCCAGTTTGCTGGGCAGAAATAGGAGAAAGCCAATTATCAGGTCCCGAGATTGTACAAGAAACCACTGAAAAAATAACTCAAATCAAGGAAAGACTAAAGACGGCTCGAGATCGCCAGAAGAGTTATGCAGACAATTGACGTAAACCGTTGGAATTTCAAATCGGAAACAAGGTACTCTTGAAAGTTTCTCCTTGGAAAGGAGTAGTCCGATTTGGCAAGAAAGGAAAGCTAAGTCCAAGGTACATAGGACCATTCACAGTAATCCAACGCATAGGACCAGTTGCCTATCGCTTACAATTACCAGAAGAATTAGCCGGAGTACATGATGTATTTCATGTATCTAACCTCAAGAAATGTCTATCCGACGAATCACTGGTAGTACCTCTTCAGGATATAGAGGTAAATGAAAAGCTAAGATTCATTGAGAAACCACTCCAAATAGAAGACAGAAAGGTCAAGTTTCTCAAGCACAAAAGATTGGTACTTGTCAAAGTCAAGTGGGATTCAAAAAGAGGACCGGAATACACCTGGGAGCTGGAATCGGAGATGAAACAAAAATATCCTCATTTATTTTAATAAATCTCGAGGACGAGATTTTAAATAAGGTGGGGAGGATGTAAGGACCTGCAAAATCGTCCATAAACGACCCGTAAGTGAAAACCCGGACCCCTGAAACCCTAATGTGCATGAAAAACCAAGAAAATCAGATTTTGGGTTTTCACGCGGGCCGCGTAAACCATAAGGTCACATTTACGCGGGCCGCGTCAACTTAAAGTTGACCGGATAAGCGTTCCGGGCCACGTGTCGCACACGTGGCGGACCTACCGATGACACGCTAGCCCTACACGTAGACTAGGGGGCCCTCGCGGGCCGCGTAAGACCTTGTTAAGGTTTACGCGGGCCGCGTAAAACTTAAAAAGTTGCTATAAGTAGCTGGTGCATGGGACTTGCTCCTGTGCTCGAAAATTTCAATCAAAAACGAAAGAAACTACCCAAATTCGAAGTTTTAAATAGGGTAACGCTGCTACGATTACAGGGTATTAACTCGATCACTGCCACGATACAATGTCCGATCGATTGAAACCGATCCGATGGATGTTTAAGTGCTGCCCGTTTTTGGGCTATACTTTGTCATTCGTCGTGAGGGTTTTGATTTCGTGAGTTTATCGTAAATGTTGTATTAAGTTACTGACCTAGTTTCATGTGCATTGTTATTTAACTAGGTTATCAGGCTAAAATCAGTAGGCAAAACTCTGCCCGTCTAAATTTGCAAAGTGAGTCATTCTCTTTTTATCAAATTGCTTTACAAAACCCTAAATGTTTTCCAGTTATACTTTGCAGTGATTAAGTCTTTGCTAATCTTTAATTACTGGCAGTATGTGGGGGTTTTGTGCACATTACTACTAACGATTTATCACTGTTAGGTGGGCGAGCCTAACTAGTGATATGTCCACAGTTATAGATTCGGTCGAGTGACAGCTGAACCAGTTAATTACATGATAAGGGAAAATATAAAAACCCTTAATGCTGTATATTTATAACAATGTGTCTTTTGTGCAAATTGAATGACTCGCCAGTATTTCCCCGCTGATAAAATCTTTTCAAACATGTTTCAGGTGACTTACTATGAATCAAGGGAAAAGTGCTACGGAGCACTAACAAGCTTGAAGTAGTGGCTCGATAAAATAAATAAACATGTTTTGTAAAATAAGGGATTTCCTCGTGGAATTTCCTTTCCTGTAAATTATGGGGGTTTGTCCCAAATGGTGAAATAAAATAATTGGGCATTTTCAAATTCTAAAAGATCCTATTAAACTTCCGCTGTCAAATCAATTAATAAATACCACGGGTTTCTGTCCCGCGGCTCCTGGACCGGGTAACACCGGGACGGGGGCCGTGACATATGACCATCATCAGTATCTCCTCCATGATGTTGTCAGCCAAGATTCTAATTTGGTCTTGCCATGTTTGGATTGCCTTCCTATAAAACCAAGTAAGGAAAAAGACTAGAGCTTTTTACTACACATATTGCAAAGATAGACACCTCTTCTTAGATAAAACTATTTCATTTTGTTGATTATCAAAGGGTTGATTAATATCTATCACAAAGAGTAGAGAACTCTTAACCCTTCTTGAAAGAGTATTATTTGCAACTAAATTTGTATACATAGCTATAATTCATTAAATTAAATATGACAACTAGCATATATGACTATGCTGACTTTTCATTGTCAAATGAGATCATGTTAACTTCATTGATTATTTTTAAACATTATTTACATGATTATAAGGAGCAAAGCCACCTTCGTCTCCAACAGTAGTTACATCTAGTCCAAATTTCTTATTAATAACAACCTGCAAACACATGGAAAAGACTATCAATCACAAACCAACATGTTGGTAACATGTATCAACTCAACTTTATATATATGATACACTAAACACCCATTTTCATTGCTAATTTAATCTAGAATTGTACATGAAGAACAAAGCAAAAGAAACATAATCATAATCACAAGTGAAAATCTAAAGACACGAAGATGCAGGGTGTCATTAAATTACAAACATACATATTTCTGGACAACAAGAAAACATGTTGAAACTACGCAACATCATATGTGAAAATTAGGTAAAAATTAGGTCAAATTATATCAGACTGAAACAAAATTTGATCAAGTAGAAGTACATATTGGATTCATTTTTCATTGAATCACCTTAAGTGAAAATTAACATCAAGTAATAGCAGTTGGCTTCAAAATAACGAGCCAAAGCTTTAGCAAGCATTTCCTGATTAAGTTCTTTAAAACCCACTACCAACAAGAAAACTAGGAAAGAATCTAAGCAAGTTAAAAGACAAACATAACAACACTAAACAACTAAGCAAGTGTAGCTAACAATATAGTTTTGTTTACAGGAACAAGGTTCCTTGTTTGCTCAATTAGTAAAATCAATATTTTTTAGATAAACAAAGGCAACAATTGCTTGTAAGGTCATTGTCTGCTCACTGTTAAAAACAAACATTTTTTTTTTTGTTAATGAGCCATATAAGGAGGTAAGTTCATGATTTCAAATGAGTTAGTTTGTCTTATAGTTCTAATATAACTTTATGCAATCCAGAGTTGCAAAACCATATACCTAATCCATGAGAGAACCATATACCTAGTCCATGAGAGATGAATGAAACATTTCAAAATAGCTTATAATCCAACAATAGGATCCATACTTCATAGTGGGATTATATAACAAAATTCAATTCCTATAGATATTCTTAGGCTTATTTCAACATACAATAACCATAATGGTACAATATAATTTTACGTACAAAATGGATAAGAGCCTAATTGTATAAAATAAATGAAAATCATCCTAAAAATTTGAATTGCACAAGGATTATCTTACCTAAGGTAATATGGATATCAATAAAGAGTGATCTTGTTGTCTCTAGCGTCGATAATCATAGTAAGCATCACACACTTCATTATTTACGGTGTGATACCGTGATGAATCACCGCCGCTAGTCAAACGATTTACCATCCTCCCCATTCCAAGCCAACTCCTATTCCAAACCCTAAAATGCGTTTTCCAACCCAAAATTTGTGAGAATAAGTGAATAACAACTACAATCTGGCCCACAGGTAATTTAGAATTGGATTTACGTATGCAATTGAGGAAAATCAAATTTAAATAGGAAACAAATTTATGATCCAAAGCCTGATATGTAGTTATTTCCGACAAAACAGAAGTCACAATTTTTCGATTTGAGATTAAACATATCAGATTTTAAGTTTTGTTGGCAATATGTTTGAATTAGCAAATTTCTGATTCCAGCATGAGGTAGGTGACATGGGGAGGAATTAAAATGGGGCCGGGGGTTAAGCTAATTACATAAAGCTAGATAGAGCGTGGAATTGTCTCCAATTGCTGCTTCTAAAAGACAAAAGTTAAGATTAGCCCCGAAAGAAATTATATCTAGAGTTAATTGCCCGGATAGTCCTTGTGGTTTCACGTTTTTTCACGTTTAGTCCCCAACTTTTCAAAATAGCATGTATGCTCCCTGTGGTTTAATCATTTGTTATTCGGATAGTCCCTGGTGCGGATGGGGGTAACTTTTCTCAGTTAAGTGGGTGTGAAATTACTAAATTACCCTTAATATAAAACAAAATAAATTAATTAGTATTAAACAAAAAAATATACTTGTGGGACCCACTTGTAATAAAAGAAATAACAACCCCAACCCCACCCCTACCTTTCTCTTATTCTTTCTCTTTTTTGTTTCTCCACCTTCATCAACACACACTCTATAAAAGATAAAACCACTATCCGAACACCTTGGTACACCATCAACAACCAAGTACCACTGCGTTAGTATTTTAAGGTGAAACAAGAATCCGGCAGTAGCACCGCCGGAAGTGGTAGCAGTGGCGGAGAGAGCACCAGAAGGAGCGGTAGCAGTGGTAGCTCCAGCAGTAGCAACGCCGAAAGTCTCCAGAGTGGTTGTAGTGGTAGCTCCGGCAGTGGCACTACCCTCTCACTACCGCCGCCATCATCACCATCGCCACCACAACACCACCCTCAAACCTACCACCGTGACCTACACGACTTCACGTCCGGCGAAGCCGCCGTTAAAGCCGCTAACAACCTACTGTCATCTCTCGAAGCTGGCGCCAGCTTCGTTCAGTTCGGATAAGCTTTTCCGTCGCCATCATCACCACTGCAAGCATGGACAATCTGGGTTTGATGCAAGTGGTTTGATTAAGGAGGGAGGTATGTTGGGGGTGATCTTTGTCGGTTTAATTTAGGGTTTTGTTGTGTTGACTGTTGAAAAATTGATTTGGGGTTTATGTGATTTTGATGATTGGGCATATGGGTTTTGATTGTGTTGTGTTGTGTTGCAGGTGATGTGAGAAAAGGGTGGTGGTGTTTACTGGTTGATTATGGTGGTGGTGCTGTTACAGGTGACAAAAGGAGGAAGATGAGGCATTTACCATAATAAGGGCATTTTTGTAATTTTACACATAATTAACTGAATAAGTTAACACTCATCCAATGTAGGGACTATCCGAGTAACAAACGATTAAACCACAAGGAGCATACATGCTATTTTGAAAAGTTGGGGACTAAACGTGAAAAAACGTGAAACCATTGGGACTATCCGGGCAATTAACTCTTATATCTATATAAATTATAAGAAGATGAATAGTATTTTTTTCGTGAATTTAGTCTATTTTGTCATTTAGTGTAAACTTTCATTTACACCCCATGTAATTTAATTATTCTATTTTTTTTCTTTTACTTTGATTGAATTACTTTTATACCCTTAAACTTTAATAAAGTCATCATACAACTCCTAAACACACCGAGTTCCTACCGTTTTCTTTTTTCGTTTACCTTTTTGTTATTATCTTAAAAGACGAGTTACGACACAAATAGCATAACACATTTAAATATTATTTTCTTTAGTTTTATGAATTTATTTATCAATTGTCATTGTGTGCGATACGTTTTGAATTCAAACGCATCCCTGCGCAACGCGCAGATAACCAGGGGCGCAGGATTTAAGGGGCGGGGAGGGGCGCCCGACCCCCAGAACTTTTCGGTCAGTAGTGTTATATATGTACGTTTCGTATAGGATTTTGTAGGTATATACGTTTTCGACCCCCCCCCCCCATTTTTATAAAAAAAAATAGGTATATACATTTTCGACCCCCTGGTTTTAATTTTTTGTTATTTATATAGCCCAAATAAAATATTTAATTAGCCCAAATATTATAGCTCGAATCATTATATTTGGTAGAATACTAGAATGTATGTTATATAACCCAAATCAAATCAATATATAGCTCAACTTAAAAGTCCACCCTATCAAAAAAAAAAAAACAAATTCGTTTACTTTGGGACATTGACCAGAAGAACAGAAGCCACAAGCCAAAACTGCAGAAGGGGGGAAAACGCAGGTTCCAGAACTGTTCGACTTCAGCTTCTTGTTCGAGAACAAAAGCCAAAACGCTGCTCGTTGTTGTGGTCTTGTGTAAGGACTCTAAAAAATGTCCCAAATTGACCCGTAAGCGCGAACCTGGACCCCTGAAACCCTAATCCATATCAAAAATCAAGAAATCAAGATTCTTGGTCTTCAGGCGGGCCGCGTAAAGGATAGGCAGAACCTTACGCGGGCCGCGTCAACTCTAAGTTTGACCGGATAAGCGTCCAGATCCACGTGTCGTCCACGTGGCACACCTATGTGTGACACGGATGCCCTAATCTACGAGTAGGCGACCCTCGCGGGCCGAGTAAAGTTTAAGGGTGTCTTACGCGGGCCGCGTAAGACACAAATTTTAGCTATAAATAGCTTTGATCAGGAGCAGTTCAATGGAGTCGAAACCAAAACTCAAAAACGAAGAAACACTGCTCAAAATCAAAAATTAATATAGCAAGGCGCTGCTACGATACAGGGTATTAACTTGATCGCTGCTACCATTCAATGTCCGATCGATTGAAACTATCTGATGGATGTTTAAGTGCTGCCCACATTAGGGCCATACTTTGTCATTAGTCGTAAATTCGACGGATGTTTAAGTATAGCACTTTGTCATTCGTTGTGTGGGTTTTAGTCTCGTAAGTTATCGTAAATGCTGTATTAGTTACTGACCTAGTTCGTGTGCATTGTTATTTAAATTAGGTTACAAGGCAAATCAGTAGGCTAAACTCTGCCCGTATAAATCTGCAATGTGAGTCATTCTCTTTTATCAAAATTATTTTACAATACTCCATTTATTTTCAAAAGTTATAATTACAGGGATTAAGTCGTGGTTATCTTGAATCACTGGCTAGTGGGGTATTGTGCACATTACTAATTTCTCACGGTTAGGCTAATAAATCCTAACAGTGATAATCATCACTACTTGGGGAAAAAGACCCAATAGTGGTATGACCATCGTCACCAGGTGACACGGCGCCAGATAAAAATAAGATAGAAGCCATTGTAATCGCTCTTATGCTGTAATTTATAACTATGTGTCATTTTATCAAATTGAATGACTCGCCAGTATTTCCCCACTGATAAAATATTTTTAAAACATGTTTCAGACGACCTGCTGTAAATCAAGGAAAACGTGCTACGGAGCACTAACAAGCTTGAAGAGGTGGCTCAATAAAATGAATAAACATGTTTTGGAAACCAGGGAATTTCCTAGTTAAATTCCTCTATTGTAAATTACGGGGTTTATCCCGAATTATGAAATAAAATAATCAGGCATTTTCAAGTTTAAAAAGATCCTGTTGAATCTTCCGCTATCGCATCAATTAATAAATACCACGGGTTCCTGTCCCGCGGCTCCTGACCGGGTGAAACCGTGGCTGGGGCCGTGACAGGAAAAGGTGGTATCAGAGCCACTGATTTAAGCCAATTAAGTATTTCAAAATACTTAATTTTTTTATTGTCATTTTATGATTATGTGTTTCTATCTTGACTATCTGTTAATTTACAGTATGGGTAAGCAAAGAATTTCGGACATCTATCATAAATTAGATAGTTCACCGAAAGATAAGGGAACTTCATCCCAATCAAATTTCTCAAGATACTCAGCAGATACTGAGGAAGAAATATTTGTCCGTAAGGCACAGTTTGAGAAACCACTTACCCCTAATAAAAGAAGTTGGATTATTAGAAAAAGTCAAGAGAAAATAAAGAAGTCACAACCAAAAGGAGTGATGATTAATGAGGAAACCCAGGAAATAGGCAATAACCCACCATGGGAAGATGAATTAGACGAACAATGGGCAAATCTCTACATGTTAGCTACTGTAGCAGTAAATGCTAATTTATAGTTAAATCACCAAACCAGTACAAGCACCTATGCTACCTGCAAGCCAGAAACTTTAATATAATAAATAACCACTAGTATATTTTAAATTTTAGTTGTACTAAAAATAAATATTTTGTTTCAATAAAATGGTTTATTAGATACTTGTAATTAATATTAAATTTTCTGATTTCCATTATGTGATTATGTGAAAATTCCAGTTACAAACATTTAACCTAGAATTTTGTATGTTTCCTCATATTTACTAAACAGCATGAATGAGTTATCTGAAGCCCTTCAGAATCTCAATCTCTATCCTGTTAATGTGGAAGTTTCCAGAGACTTTACCAGGTATTGTGCTGACATAGAGGAACCTATGGAATTTTAAACCCAACCTCCGGAGAAACCTAAGCCAAAGAAGAGAAGAAGAATTGTGGGCTGGAGGCGTGTGCGCAGGAGGAAACCAGCAACACGGAAAGTTCCCAAGACGGAGGATCCCAAAGGTAAAGGCAAGGAAATAGAGATTGGGGAAAGTTCCAGACAAGACCAGGAAATGCCACCTTGGGAAGAGCTGGATCATAAACTGGCACTTAGTGACCTCATCGGACCTGCCGATGAAAACCATTTTAGTCACCCAGTGGAAGCACAACTTCCAGTTGACCTAGAGCCTGAAATCCCATATCCTATTATTCACACCCAACCTCTACCAGCAGAACTAGAAGAATGGTGGACCACCGACTGGCAGTTCCAGAATCTCCTAAATAACCCTGATACCTTTTTCCCTCAGTTTGACCCAGAGCCTCCACTACACCCACCTATGAGCTCTAAAAATTTGGCTGAACTCCGTCATTATGGTGAGGAGCTGATTGATGCAGGGAACCGAATTCGGGAAGTAGGAGAGAGGATATCTTGGAAGTACGACGAGAGGGAACGTCGTTTCTAAAGTGCCTGCTAACAGGGAACATGTGTGGTGGTGTGGTGTGTTTGTTTAATAATAATATAATCATAAAAATATAATTATGTATAATAACTTAAAAATAAAACTTTTGTAAGATAATCAGTGTGTACGGATGCCTATTATAATATATAAAAATATTGAACGTCGAAAGATCGACAATTTTGGCTATACGTGTTGACATGATTATGTGCAATTGTTTTGTTATGTTCGGTTATTAATTATATTATGCTAATCACTTATATAAATTAATTACCAGATGGAAAACGCTGGTAATGAACCCGGTAATGAAGTTAATCAATCTGAGCAAAACAATGAGGATCAATTTCTGAATAGGCAAGATATCGAGAATATCGTTGCTCAGGGAATAGCCAATGATATTCCAGCAATACTTGCTGCTGCTCGAAATCCAGTTGAACCTCAAATTATTCCTAGCAAACGTACTCATGAAGATAACTTTAGTAATAGTGTAAACGGAGGCGGCAACAACAACAATAATAATAACGATGATGTACTACAAGCCCCAATTCTCAAAAGGATGAAAGCTGCAACGCCTGGTTGCACTTACAAGGAATTTCTTGCCTGTAAACCAGCTGAATTTGCAGGCAATGAAGGGGAGACTGCGGCGCTGCGTTGGTTGGAGAAAACCGAAGCAGTAATTATGATAAGTAAATGTGTCGAGGAAGACAAGGTCGTGTATGCGTCACATCTTTTTAAAGAAGGGGCGCTAGAATGGTGGAATACGGTACTTCAAGCTAAAGGACGAAATATGGCCTATGCCATGAGTTGGGAAGAATTAAAGCAGCTAGTGGAAAGAAAATTATGTCCCGAATATGAAAAGGAACAAATGAAAAATAAGTTCCTGAACCACCGGATGGTGGATGTAGACTGTCGAGGGTATACTTCGACATTCTTCGAGTATGTGAGAGTGGTACCAACCCTGGCTTCGCCAGAACCGGTACTTATTTCCCGTTATATTTGGGGATTGATTGGTGAAATTCGAGATATCGTCAAAGCTGTGAGACCTCGCACTATTGACGATGCTGTGGAATTAGCTAATACCCTAACTGACGGACTGGTACGCACAAGAGAAGAAACCCGGAAAAAGGAAGTGGCCCAAAAGATTACCCAGGGATTCCGTATGGGTAACCGTAACAATTTCAAGAGAAAAGGAACTGGGCAATCCTCCACTATTCCATTTTGCAATGCCTGCAAAAGGAAGCATTTTGGAAGATGCAAAGGGTATTGCAATTTCTGCAAAATTCCGGGGCATCAAGAAGAAGATTGCAGGAAGAAGAAAGCAACAGTTTGCTACAACTGTGGAGAAGCTGGACACTTTAGGCCAGACTGCCCAAAACTGGTCAAACCAGCTGATAACAAAGCCAAACCTGCAGAAGGAACTACCAAAAAGAATGCAAGAGCCTTCCAACTAACTACTCAGGAAGCAGAGCTAATCCCTGATGTGATAGCTGGTACGTTCCTAGTTCACGACGTCTATTTAAAAGTATTATTTGACTCTGGTGCAAACCAAAGTTTTATAAATACTTCATTCTGCTAAGCTCTTAAGCTACCTTTAACAAAACTTAGGCAAGTTTTTACAGTCGAAACGGCAGATGGGAATTCTGTTAACATAGATCAGGTTTTGAAAGAAGGAAAGATAGAACTTTTAGGTCATAAATTTTCTGCAAACCTGTTACCTATGAATTTAGCCGGATTCGATATTGTGTTAGGAATGGATTGGTTAGTAGCAAACCATGCTCGAATTCTTTGTGATAAGAATTCCATAGAAATTCATACACCCACAGGAGAATTAGTGGTGATTACAGGAGACAAGCCACGTAAGCCAATGAAGTTCATTTCAGTAATGAAGTTGGCCAGTTATTCAAGAAAACAAGAAATGGTGTATATGATTTCAGTAATCATTAACACGAAAGGTAAAGAACTTAAAGAAATTCCTGTAGTAGCCGAATACCCAGATGTATTCCCAGAAGAACTACCTGGATTACCACCTGATAGGGAAGTAGAATTTAGAATTCATCTAATTCCTAGAACTACACCAATAGCTAAGGCACCTTATCGGCTAGCACCCACCGAAATGCTAGAATTGAAAAAGCAGTTAGATGAATTACTAAGCAAAGGATTCATACAACCTAGTTCATCCCCGTGGGGAGCTCCAGTGTTGTTTGTGAAGAAGAAAGATGGTTCGATGCGAATGTGTATCGATTATAGGGAATTGAATAAGGTTACAATTAAGAATCGATACCCATTACCTAGGATTGATGATCTTTTCGATCAACTTCAAGGAGCTAGATACTTTTCTAAGATAGATTTACGCTCCGGATATCATCAATTGAAGGTACAAGAAGAAAACATACCTAAAACTGCTTTCAGAACTAGGTATGGTCATTACGAGTTTACAGTCATGCCCTTTGGGTTAACAAATGCTCCAGCAGCATTTATGGACATGATGAATAGGATCTGTAAACCGTACTTGGATAAATTTGTAATTGTTTTCATCGACAATATACTTATTTATTCCAAAAGCCAGGAGGAACATTGTGAGCACCTGCATGTACTCTTAACTTTGTGAAGAAAAGAAAAGCTCTACGCCAAATTCTCGAAGTGTGAATTTTGGCTACAAGAGGTACAATTTTTAGGACACATGGTGAATCACGAAGGTATTCATGTCGATCCCTCTAAGATAGAAGCGATCACCAAATGGAAGGTTTCGCAATCAGCTATGGAAATTAGAAGTTTTATAGGGTTAGCCGGATACTATAGACGGTTTATTAAGGATTTTTCCAAGATAGTTGTACCATTAACTAAGCTAACCTGTAAATCGGTTAAGTTTGAATGGGGACCTAAACAAGAAGAAGCTTTTAAGATCTTAAAGCAGAAATTAACAAATGCTCCAATTTTAGCTTTACCAGAGGGAACAGAAGATTTTGAAGTATACTGTGATGCTTCAAAACTAGGATTAGGATGTGTGCTTATGCAACGCAAGAAGGTAATTGCGTATGCATCAAGACAATTGAAAAAGCACGAGGAAAACTATACGACTCATGATTTAGAATTAGGAGCCATAATTTTTGCCCTTAAGATTTGGAGACATTATCTGTACGGAAGTAAATTTACTGTCTATACAGATCATAAGAGTTTAAGATATATATTGGGCAAAAAGAATTAAACATGAGGCAAAGGAGATGGATGGAAATCCTAAGTGACTACGACTGTGATATTCAATATCACGAAGGAAAAGCAAACGTGGTTGCTGATGCCTTAAGTCGTAAGTATCATGAGAAACAACGACGAGTTCGTGCTCTTAGATTAAGTTTACAATTAGACTTAATGGAACAACTGAAAAGCATTCAAGAAACAGCAATCAAGGATGATGCTGAAAGAATGAAAGGAAAAATAAAAGAATTGGAACAAGGAAGTGACGGAATTTGGAGATTCCATAAGAAACGAATTTGGGTACCTAAGCAAGGAGAGTTAAGAAATAATATCTTAGAGGAAGCCCATAAATCTAGGTATACCATGCACCCTGGTAACAATAAGATGTACCAAGATTTAAGGAATAACTTCTGGTGGATAGGAATGAAAAAGGACATAGCTAGATATGTTTCTAAGTGTCTTACTTGTTCACAAGTTAAGGCAGAACACCAGAAACCCTCAGGTCTACTACAACAATTAGAGATGCCTGTATGGAAATGGGAACTTATAACAATGGATTTTGTTACTAAGTTACCCAAAACCAGAAAAGGTAATGACGCAATTTGGGTAATTGTGGATCGATTAACCAAATCAGCTCATTTTCTACCTATGAAGGAAACCTTTAGCATGGAAAGGTTAGCCAAGTTGTATGTAGATGAAGTAGTATCCTTACATGGAGTCCCACTCTCCATTGTATCGGATAGGGATAGTTGTTTTACTTCCCATTTCTGGACTAGTTTCCAAGAAGCCATGGGAACTCGACTAAATTTAAGCACTGCATATCATCCTCAGACAGACGGACAAAGTGAAAGAACAATCCAAACCCTGGAAGACATGCTTAGGGCATGTGTAATAGATTTTGGTGGGAACTGGGACAACCATTTACCTTTAATTGAATTCTCCTATAACAATAGTTATCATTCAAGCATCGAAGCTGCCCCATTTGAAGCGTTGTATGGACGTAAGTGTAGAACTCCAGTTTGTTGGGCAGAAATAGGAGAAAGCCAATTATCAGGTCCTGAAATAGTGCAAGAAACTACCGATAAGATTACTCAAATCAAGGAAAGACTAAAGACGGCTAGAGATCGCCAGAAGAGTTATGCAGACCATCGACGCAAGCCGTTAGAATTTCAAATCGGAGACAAGGTTCTCTTGAAAGTTTCTCCTTGGAAAGGAGTAGTTCGGTTTGGTAAGAAAGGAAAGCTAAGTCCAAGATACGTAGGACCATTTCCAGTAATTCAACGTATAGGACCAGTTGCCTATCGCTTACAACTACCTGGGGAGCTCGCCGGGGTACATGATGTATTTCATGTATCCAACCTTAAGAAATGTCTATCTGACGAATAATTGGTAGTACCTCTTTAAGAGGTAGAGGTAAATGAAAAATTAAAATTTGTTGAGAAGCCACTGCAAATAGAAGACAGAAAGATTAAGTTTCTCAAGCACAAAAGGTTGGTACTAGTCAAAGTCAAATGGGATTCAAAGAGAGGACCCGAGTACACTTGGGAGCTGGAATCGAAGTTGAAACGAAAGTATCCTCACTTATTTCAGTAAATCTCGAGGACGAGATTTTAAATAAGGTGGGGAGGATGTAAGGACTCTCAAAAATGTCCCAAATTGACCCGTAAGTGCGAACCCGGACCCCTGAAACCCTAATCCATATCAAAAATCAAGAAATCAAGATTCTTGGTCTTCAGGCGGGCCGCGTAAAGGATAGGCAAACCCTTACGCGGGCCGCATCAACTCTAAGTTTGACCGGATAAGCGTCCAGATCCACGTGTCGTCCACGTGGCAAACCTATGTGTGACACGGATGCCCTAATCTACGAGTAGGCGACCCTCGCGGGCCGCGTAAAGTTTAAGTGTGTCTTACGCGGGCCGCGTAAGACACAAATTTTAGCTATAAATAGCTTTGATCAGGAACAGTTCAATGGTGTCGAGACCAAAACTCAAAAACGAAGAAACACTGCTCAAAATCGAAAATTAATATAGCAAGGCGTTGCTACGATATTAACTTGATCGTTGCTACGATTCAATGTCCGATCGATTGAAACTATCCGATGGATGTTTAAGTGCTGCCCACATTAGGGCCATACTTTGTCATTAGTCGTAAATTCGACGGATGTTTAAGTATAGCACTTTGTCATTCGTTGTGAGGGTTTTAGTCTCGTGAGTTATCGTAAATGCTGTATTAGTTACTGACCTAGTTTGTGTGCATTGTTATTTAAATTAGGTTACAAGGCTAATCAGTAGGCTAAACTCTGCCCGTATAAATCTGCAATGTGAGTCATTCTCTTTTATCAAAAATATTTTACAATACTCCATTTATTTTCAAAAGTTATAATTACAGGGATTAAGTCGTGGTTATCTTGAATCACTGGCTAGTGGGGTATTGTGCACATTACTAATTTCTCACGGTTAGGCTAATAAATCCTAACAGTGATAATCATCACTACTTGGGGAAAAAGACCCAATAGTGGTATGACCATCGTCACCAGGTGACACGGCGCCAGATAAAAATAAGATAGAATCCATTGTAATCGCTCTTATGCTGTAATTTATAACTATGTGTCATTTTATCAAATTGAATGACTCACCAGTATTTTCCCGCTGATAAAATATTTTTAAAACATGTTTCAGGCGACCTGCTGTAAATCAAGGAAAACGTGCTACGGAGCACTAACAAGCTTGAAGAGGTGGCTCAATAAAATGAATAAATATGTTTTGGAAACCAGGGAATTTCCTAGTTAAATTCCTCTATTGTAAATTACGGGGTTTATCCCGAATTATGAAATAAAATAATCGGGCATTTTCAAGTTTAAAAAGATCCTGTTGAATCTTCCGCTGTCGCATCAATTAATAAATACCACGGGTTCCTGTCCCGCGGCTCCTGACCGGGTCAAACCGGGGCTGGGGCCGTGACATCTTGTACTCTTGTTCGACTTCTTTAATCGTCATAAGGTTAAAGCTATGTGTTTTTTATCTTTATGTTGAAATTAGGGGTGAAATTGGTTCGAATTTTTGCCCTAAACTTGTTGAATCTTTCTGTAACTATGTCTAATTTTAGTTGTTTAATCTTATTGTGATTTGATTTAGATAGAAATTAGAGTTTGAAATTTAGGGTGATTTGTTAACTTGTTTTGTTATTAGATTATGCTATTGTGAAGAATAAAATGATAACTTCTTTTTTAATGTTTGAGAACGTTTTTTATTTGATATTAATGTTTGACCGACCCTACCTGAATCGAATCGAATCACCGACGTCCGACCCGAACATACACCTCGAAACTACGCTATAATTTTTTTTTTTTAGGTTCGTTACCTTCCGACCCCAGAACTTTTTTTTCAAGTTCGCCACTTCAGATAACTACTACCCTACTTAAGATTAAAATGAAAACATTAACATATATAATTGCAAGCCAAACCTACGAATACCACTCACACTAGTTGACTCAAATATTACGAAGTTACCGCGAGGTAGAGGTGTACAAAAAAACTGGTTTTAGAACCAAAACCGTAAAAAAAAACCGAAACCGGTTTTTTTTTAACCGTTTTTTTTATAACCGGTTTTTTTTAACCGCCGGTTTTTATACCGGTTACTATTCTTGACTTTAAAAACCGGTTATTAACCGAACCAGTTATTAACTGAACCGGTTATTAAAAAACCTGTTAAAACCGGTAAAAAAACCGGTTTTTTTGGGAAAAACCGGTCCCAACCGGTTATACCGGTTATTGTTTTGGACCTCAAAAACCGGTTAGTAACCGAAACCGGTTTTTATTTTTGGTGAAAAAACCGAAACCGGTTTTTGAAAAAAACCGATTTGTTCACCTCTACCTCCAGGTAACCTCACAATGAAGAATGTCTTCAACTTCAAACCAATTCAAATTAAACTTCTTTAAACAAATAAAACCATCCAGATGAACACATAATCATGAATCCTTCTCCTTTAAAACCACTACGTAATTTGCTTCAAACCATTTTCAATTCCCCTGTTGTAATCATACCATTTTCTCGACACCTTTCCACGAGTAAAATTAACCCACAAAACGACCTTGCTTTATACGATGAACTCGTTTTATTCAACCAATTTGTTCACCAACAACCTCTCCCCTCAATCAAACACTTCTGCAAGTTATTAACTCGCATTGTTAACATGAATCATCATTACCCTGTTGTCATCTCCCTTATTCACCGCCTGGAAACCTTAGAAATTAAACCCGATATTTATGCCTTTAATATTTCAATCAACTGTTTCTGCCACATGGGTAGAGTTGATTTGGGTCTCTCTATGTTGGGTAGAGTCTTTAAACATGGTTGGACCCCTGATTGTGTCACATTTAACACTTTGATCAGGGGGTTATGTACAAATGGGAATCTTTTTCGTGCCCGCCAGGTGTTCGATGAAATGCTTGTGAGTGGATTCGAACCGAATGTTGTGACGTATGGGACGTTGATCAATGGTATGTGTAAAATGGGAAAGGTTGGTGATGCTGTTACGTTATTAAAGAAGGTAGAAGGAGAATCGGAGTCGGTTATTATGTATAGCACTGTTATAGACACACTTTGTAAGAGCAATCGCGTTCGTCGTGCTTTGACTCTTTTTTCGGAGATGGTTGAGAACGGGGTTGTGCCGAATGTTGTGACTTACATATGCATGATGCGGGGGTTATGTAGGTTTGGGTTACGCGAAGAAGCCGTAAGATTGTTGGATGATATGTTATGTAGAAACATTTCGCTTGATTTACAGACGTGTAACGTGTTACTGAGCGTGATCTCTAAACAAGGTTGGGTAGCGGATTCACATAGTTTTTTCGATTTAATGGTTGAAAGAGGGATGAATCCCGATACCGCTACTTACAACACGCTAATAAATGGGTACTGTTTGGTTCATAGATTAGACGATGCTAGACGCTTATTCGATGTCATGAGTTGTGCTCGTGACGTTATAACCTTTAACGTTTTGATTAACGGGTACTGTAAGGTTAACAAGATAAATGAAGCATTGGGATTATTCAACGAAATGTCTAGACAAAACGTTAATCCTAATGTCGTTACGTACACTACACTTATTCGCGGTCTATGTCTTGTTTCAAAACTGAACGAAGCACTTATATTATTTTATAAAATGCAAGATTGTGGCGAAACGGCTAATGTGGTTACTTACAGCACTTTGATAGACTGTTTATGTAAGCACGAAAGGGTTACCAACGCTTTATCTTTGTTTAAGTTAATGGACGGTGCACGCGTGGCACCGGATGTGTTTACTTTTACTAGCGTTATTGACGGGTTGTGTAAAATTGGTGATGTCGATGCGGCAAATGAAATTTTTCTCGAACTATTTAATAAAAAGTTACAACCGAATGTATGTACATATACCGCAATGATCGGTGGATTGTGTAGGAACAAAAGATTAACCGAAGCAAAAGAGTTGTTTTATAGGATGAAGGAGAGTGGTTGCGTGCCAAATGTTCATACGTATACTATTATGATTAAGGGCTATTGCAGGAACGGGAAGTTGGATGAAGCAAACGAGTTGTTTGTAAAGATGAACGAGAGTGGTTGTTCGCCGGATGGTTGTACTTATAATACCATTATTCAAGGGTTTCTCTTACAGAATGAGTTTTCAACCGCGATTCGATATCTTGAAAAGTTGACTGAAAATGGGTTCTGTTTAGATGCATATACAGAAGCATTGTTGCTTAGATTTCAGTCCTGTGGACAGTTAGAATTTTCGGCTAAGAAAGTGGTTTAGTTTTATTCGTTCGAGATTGTTTCATAACTTGTAGAGCATAAATGATGATGTTGAAGAAAGATATTAAAGGTGTTTAGCAGCAGAAGCAAGCTAAAACTATTTGTTTGGCACTTTGGCTGCAGTTGTGTAGAGAAAACTGACACCAAGTTGATATATCGGACAAGAGGTGTTTGTAGGTCAACGCAACTCGTTTGGACACGTATTAAACTGAACCGTTTCAATCAGAACCCGTTGCCCCCCAACTCGTCAGGACATGTCGTAAAATGACTTGTTTCAATCCTAACCCCTTTCCCAACCCTGAATCTTCGTTCGTGAGGATTATAGTGGTTGACGGTACAAAACTATTGTTTTGCTGGTTAGTATTGGTTCACGAATCTTTGTGTATATAAATGAATATAGGTACCGATACTGATTTTGTTCGGTCGGTATCAGTTTGATACGGTACGGTACCATGACACGATAAAAAATGCTCATCCCTAAGCTTATAGGTCTGCTGCTGATCAACTCCACGACTGTTAAGTATCAAGTTAAAAAGAATAATAAAAAGAAAGAGGTAAGAAAAGAAAGATATTATTTTTGTTATATTTCTTTGGCTTGTTCTTTTGTGTAGGATATTGCAGTTAAAAAGAATAATAAAAAGAAAGTGGTAAGAAAAGAAAGATATTATTTTTATTATATTTCTTTGGCTTGTTCTTTTGTGTAGGATATTGCAGTTATATTCAAATTAGTCATAACCCCCTCGCGTTACGGGTGGGGGCGTAAAACCGTGCTATCAGTGTTGCGGGACGGAAGGTGTAAAGCCACACTAAGTAGCAACTAAACGAAGACAAAAACCAAGAAAAATCGTAAAATTAAATCATGATTTTTTTACACCTAGTGACTCACGTGATGTAAACCATACACGAATGCGAATGTATACTGACACGTATTAAAAAATCGAGGAGGTAAAAGACAGACCAAATGCGATCAACAAACATCATGTTAAGTAATAACCAAACAACAATCAAACCCAAGAAAAAATGTAAAACAAAACTATTATAAAAAACTAAGCTAATTTAACTTTTGTCACAAAATTATAACAAAGCCAAAGTTTTATTACATAAATATAATCTTAAGGTTAATATACATGAAAAAAGCACAAAAGACAAAACCATAAGAAAACAAAAAAAAAATGTTACTATTGTTTTTTTTTTTGAACGGCCAACGAATCCTCCATACTGGCGAAATTCACCACATCGGGATACACTCGTCTCCGAACTGGGGAAAACCCTCACCTAGGGCAGAAGCTCGTGAACACTCGCCAAAAGGCACGATAGTGCGGTGAGGTAAAACACATTCAGTTCAAGGATCGAACTAACGATCGCTGCCTACCCGCCTAGTCTCCCATCATCACCATGTGCCGCTGATCGCTGCCTACTCGCCTAGTCTCCCATCATCACCATGTGCCGCTGAAAACTAAAGGGGAGAAGCAGGAATTGAACTTGGGTCTCTTGGAAACCCAAGTCTCTCCCTTACCACTCCACCACAAGCTCATTGGCGTTACTATTGCTTTCTATTATTATGAATTAATATATACTAGTATTTTGACCTGTCGCGCATTGTAGCGACGTCAAAACTTAAAGTAACTTGATTTGTTAAGCATTTGACCCAACTCGTTTCCGGACAAAATTTACTTCAACACGTAGACCAATTGAAAACGCACATAAAAATAAGCACGAATACGTATTATATTTGATCTAATTCATTACTGAGAAAAGCATACATCAAAACGTAAACCATCTTGGATTTATACGAAAACTTATTTAAAATTAAGCACGTTAGAAAATAGTGTTTTTTAAGTTTTAAATTGGTATCGGGCGTTGGACGGCGTTGAAATGTAAAGTAACTCGAATTTATATCGGCTACTGAAAACGTATTATATTTGACCCGACTGATTCCGAACAAAATTTACGTCAAAACGCATAAAAAAATAAGCATGAAAACGTCTTATATGACCGGACTCCTTTTCGAGACAATTTTACGGCAAAATGTAAACCAACTTGGATATATATACTTTACTTAAAAATAATCACGCAAGAAAATAATGTTTTTTTTAAGTTTTAGAATAGTACTGTGCGTTGCGGCGGTGTCGATACGTAAAGTAACTCGAATTTGTGCCGCCTAGTGAACACATATTATATTTGACCTGACTCGTTTCCGAATAAAATTTATGTCAAAACGTAGGCCAACCGAAGCTGTATCTAAAAGTAAGTACGAATATATATATATATATATATATATATATATAGAGAGAGAGAGAGAGAGAAAGTATAATGTACTTCACGCCTTAACGTACATTAACGTACTTCACGAAATATATAACATGCGTAATTATTTTTTTGACCAAAATAACGTGCGTGATTTTGGATCCCATGCGTGATTATGTGGTCCCATGCGTGATTATATGTTCCATGCGTGATTATACCCCTGATCCAACGGTTACCATTGTCTCCTACGTGAAGTATAATAAGCCGTGAAGTATGTTAACCTTTCTCTCTCTCTCTCTCTCTCTCTCTATATATATATATATATATATATATATAACCAATGTACATAAATAGCACGTCAAACTTGAGAGGGTCAAAGTGAAATTTAAGGAATTATTTAAAAAGATAAAAAGTGTAATTGTCAATACTAAAAGTTAAAGGATTGAAATGCACAAACAGACAACCCCCCCCCCCCCCCCCCCCAATAAAAAAAAACATTGTAGCTAAATTTGACTCTATCTAAAGTAATTTTCATGATTACTTTATGCTTCTATAGGTTGTAACATGAGCTTAGCATGTTTTTCAAAAAAAAAACTAGAATTTTCCTTTTTAACCTTCAACTTTTAATCTCTAACAATTTAAGTTTAATCTTTGTTTCCTTTTTTAACCCTAAACTTTTAATCTTTGATAATTTAAGTTTAAAGTTTTAATCTTTGGTAATTTAACCCTTTTGATTAATTTGATTTTTCCCTTCTAATTCAAAAGTTTCTATCTTATACGATTTAACCCCTTTGATTAATTTGATTTTTCACTTCTAATTCAAAAGTTTCCATCTTTTGCAATTTAACCACTTTGATTTTTTTTACTTATGTGTGGTAATCTTGGCTTTGGGGGTTTTTCAAACAAAAAATGGTTATGCATATGGTTGTTAAAACGTTGGCTTTTGGGGGTTTTTAAAAAAAAATTGATTTTTTTACTTTTCACCCAAAAGTATTTACAATTTAAGTTTTAAGTTTAATCTTTGTTTCCTTTTTAATCCTAAACTTTTAATCTTTGATAATTTAAGTTTAAAGTTTTAATCTTTGGTAATTTAACCCTTTTGATTAATTTGATTTTTCCTTCTAATTCAAAAGTTTCTATCTTATACGATTTAACCCCTTTGATTAATTTGATTTTTCACTTCTAATTCAAAAGTTTCCATCTTTTGCAATTTAACAACTTTGATTTTTTTTACTTATGTGTGGTAATCTTGGCTTTGGGGGTTTTTCAAACAAAAAATGGTTATGCATATGGTTGTTAAAACGTTGGCTTTTGGGGTTTTTTAAAAAAAATTTGATTTTTTTACTTTTCACCCAAAAGTATTTCATAAATTACTTTTAACCCAAAACTATTTGTTTTTTTTTACTTTTAACACAAAACTTTTTATCTTTTGCAATCTATCCTCACAACTTTTTTTTACTTTCAGCTTTGGTCCTTTATAGCTTTTGTTTTCCGCAAATTTTTTGCTTTATGCTTCGTTCTAAATTTTGTGACTTAACACATCGCAACGTGCGTCTTTGGTTTAACGTTTTTACGTTTCGTCTATTTTTTCCCGTTTGACAGGTTCAACATAACGTGCGCGTCACAAATCGACTTAGTTATAACTAAAGAATCCCCGCCGCATTGCGGGGGGTCGTAATTCTAGTTATTTAAAATAAGTAATTGGGACTTAGTGTGTTTTGGATTGAGTTTGAAAATGACTTATTAATTTTTTTTAAAAAACCAATAAGTTAAAAAAGTGTTTGGTATTGACAAAAATGATTTTTATTTTATCTTTTGAGAAACCGTAAAAGGTTGTTTTTTAGGTTGTTTTTTTCAAAAGTCACAAAAACCTGTCTTTTTAAACGACTTTTCGCTTTTGAACATAAAATTACAAATCTAACATCACCCTTTAAAATAAGAACTAAACATGAAAGTTTATCATATCATTTTTAGTCATTTTACTATTTTCCACCACAAAAGCTAATCCAAATTTAAAAAAAAAAAAAAACTTCTTCTAAAAAAATAATAAATCAATAAACACTAAAAAAACACTTTTACAATTAAATAAGCAATACCAAACACCCTTGGTGATGGTGATGTATTAGTGTCTCAAAGTGATATGTGCCCATAAATCATCTTATATATTTGAGTTATTTGCCAAAATCGTCCCTGAGGTTTGGGAACGCTTGCCATTTTCGTCCAAAATGGCACTTTTGTACCAAATTGCCCCCAACGTTTGTAACTTTTTGCCATTTTCATCCAAACCACTAACTTAGTTTATTTTTCTGTTAAGTTGAGGATATTTGGATGAAACTGGCAAATATAAAACCACAGGGACGATTTTGGCAATTTACTTAAACCCTTTTTAATTTCTTTTATTTAATTATTTTGGTTACATATATAATAAAAGAGAATATACATGGAGTTTTTAGAAAAAAATTAATAGTTTTGTCACATAATTTTTATAAATTTTCATCCAAATCACTAACTCGGTTTATTTTTTCTGTTAAGGTGAAGGATGTTTTAAATTTTATAAATTAAGACATAAATTAATTTACAGCTTCTTTATATAAATCAGTTTTATAAAGAGAAAACGTCATTGGTGTGCAACACATAACAATCGATTACAACTTTTAGTATTTATCAGTTGTAGAGGTAGAAAAAAATTGTAAAACGTTACATATATTTTAAATGGAGTAAATTACAATTTTTGTCCTTTATGTTTGTCCAAAATTTCAGGTGCTGTCCTTTACCTTTAAAATTGATGACTTTTGTACTTAATGTTTGAAAATATTGCACGTTATGTCCTTTAGGGCAAACCTAGTTATAATTTTTGGTTAAATCTGGTAACCCAAGGATATTTTAGTCTTTTTACCCATTTATTTAAAATAATTAAAATGATTAAATCAGTTTTTTGTTATCTTTCTTGTCTCTCTCTCTCCAACTTTTCACCACCACCCACCTCAACCACCTCCACTCACACACCTCTGAACCAGACCACACAACCATCCTTCATCGCACCGCATCACCACCAACACAAACCAGTGCAAACCAAAACTCCGTCGGCCTCAACCGACCTCCGACCACTTCCATATCTCTACAACCACTCCATTTTAAAACGGTGAAATTATATACACACACCCATTGAACCTGAGGAGTTTCTTCTGTAATTGGCATATTTTCAGGCTCTCCATAAGTAGCACATGTGCTAGAATAAATCAGAGAGAGGGTATGAGAAAGAGAAAGTGGTTGTCGGCTTACTTCCGGCGAACTCCGGTCGACAATGGCAATCCCAGATCGAAGATTCAAGGAGTGGTGATGGCATCTGGTGTTAGATTTGAAGACTCGGGTGACGGTGGTGGATGGTTTCCCTACAACTCCACCGTCGATCTGCAACCATCACACGACGGAGTTAGCACCAAATCAAACGACATCTCTAAAAAATCTGCAAAAACACGTTTGAAATTGTGAATTAACAGATTATTAGGCAATCTGGCAGTTATAGAATCTGATTATTGTACATTAAACCTTGTGGATCCGTAAGGGATTTGATGTCTGGTAAGTGGTAAGTTGGGTATTTCTGAAATCCAGCAGCTAATACACTGGTCAATTGTTGAATTCTGCAAATGAAATACTATGGAAATGGATATCTTCAACAAAGTCCATATTTTGCAAATGATCGATGCTGTTAATGGCGGAAATTTTGAGAAAAGGGGAAGTGTATTGTTCTTTGAAATCAAGATCTGAAGGTTATTATGTGTATGATTGGTGTTAAAGACAAGTGGGGAGGTGAAATGACCGTTCTACCCTTATGTGCAGTGCACGTGACATAACTTAACTGGAAATTATAACTGGGTTTGCTCTAAAGGACATAACGTGCAACATTTTCAAACATTAAGTACAAAAGTCATCAATTTTAAAGGTAAAGGACAGCGCCTGAAATTTGAGACAAACATAAAGGACAAAACTTGTAATTTACTCTTTTAAATGTGTTAAGCACCTAGGAAATATGTTGGTAGAAATAAAATATTTATTTAATTAAGATTATGAGGGTAACTAACTAATATTTATTCTGAGTGGATTGAGTAAAGAAACTTTTGGTTCATAGCATTATAATTACATTTTAGTGGGTAATTTTAAGGTTTGGTAACGATACGTTGTTTGATAGAGAGGGGGGCACTGACTTCTGTTTTTCCTTAGGAGCGAATTTAAAAGAGTAGAAGATGAATTACAAACTTGGTACATATGATAATATTTTTTTATTTGACATTTTTCAATAATTTAGTTTTATAAAATTTAGAGGTTTAAGTAGATTTTATTTTGTAAAACTAATCTATATAAAAAATTAGAAATTAATTTCTGTCTTAGTTTATAAACATCCTTCGCCTTAATAGAAAAATTAACTTAGTTAGTGGTTGGATGAAAATTTATAAAAATTATGTGACAAATCTATTATTTTTTTTCATATAAAAATTGCAAGTATATTCTTTTTTATTATATATGTAACAAAATTAATTAAATAAAAGAAATTTAAAAGAGTTTGAGTAAATTGCCAAAATCGTCCCCGTGGTTTTATATTTGCCAGTTTCATCAAAATATCATCAACTTAACAGAAAAAATAAACTAAGTTAGTGGTTTGGATGAAAATGGCAAAAAGTTACAAACGTTGGGGGCAATTTGATACAAGAGTGTCATTTTGGACGAAAATGGCATACCTGCCCAAACCTCAGGAACGATTTTGGCAATTAACTCTATATATTTTAATGTTTAAGGCTTGACATTATAAAATCATACTTAGATTTTTCTTAATCAAAATCTTTTCGACCTAATTTAAAAACTTGAGGCACTTAGACATAGTATGTGGATGTAGGTTTGATATTGTACAAAATCTAACATACTCATTCTCATTTTTCACTTCACGAAGAAAAAACTACATAATTTTGGCATATTAAAATCCCAAAACATGTTAGAAAAATGAAAACGTAACTTAACCTAGTCTTGCTACATTAAAATCCCTATATGCATCTTTTAAATTTGTAAAAACATGATGAAGTGATATATAATCTTATTTTGATGAATTTAAGAACTAACACGTCATTATTTTAAGTACTTTTTTTATAAACTAATCAACAAGTAGGGCTGTAAACGAACCGAACGAACACGAACAAGGCTATGTTCGTGTTCGTTCGTTAAGGAAATTTGGATGTTCGTGAACTGTTCGCGAACACATGACGAACAGAAGTTTGTGTTCGTGTTCGTTCGTTAAGGAATTTTGGTTGTTCGCGAACAGTTCATGAACACTAACCACGAACATAAACGAACACAAACAGACACAAATGAACATTAATTTTGAAAATTAAAAAAAAGGCACCGTTAAGACCACATGGGTTATTAGTTTTTACTAATTTTTTAATATAATTAGTGTACTGAAGTGTAGGAATTAGGCCGGAAAGTAAAAAAAAGGTGGGAAAGGTAAACAAAAAGAGAGGGAAATAATACTTATGGGGGAAAGTAAAAAAATAATAAAACATTAAAAACTTTTAGAAAAATAAACATAAAAAACCGAACACGAACGGACATAAACGAACGAACACGAACGAACATATTACCGAACGTTCACGAACGCAGTCGAACGAACGAGACCTTTGTTCGTGTTCGTTCGTTAAGCTTATCGAACGAAATTTTTTGTTCGTGTTCGTCCGTTAAGCTTATCGAACGAACATAAATGAACTTCCCGCCGAATAGTTCACGAACTGTTCGCTGAACGTTCGATTCGTTTACAGCCCTATCAACAAGTGTAAACACTTTAAGGGGGTGTTTGGCTAAGCTTTTCCACACTTTTTTATACAAGAAGCTAATAACGGGAAAAAGGTGTTTGACAAAAACAAAAAAAAAAAAACTTTTTAAAATGACTTTTTTGTATACGAAGAAAAGGTCAAAATTACCAAATTACACACCCCTGTGCCATATGAAATCGCTGCTGCTGCTGTTTCTTTTCTCCACAGCCGCAACATCAATCCAACGAGTTCTCCACAGACATCGCTTTCACGTTGGACATCACTCCGGTTCTGACGATCCCGGTGACTCGAGTTCCGGTACATATATGTTTATAAAAATGATTGGTACAGGTAGTCTTGATTATTTTATTCGTTTAATTGCAACTACAGTTGGGGAAATATTATTGGGCGTTTGTGCGGTTTCAAGTTGTTGATTTTAAGCAATTTGGTGCTTGATTGTAATTGGATATGTTTGAAATTGTGTTGGTAGTGTTTATTTGCAAGTGGGTATGTATGTATGTTCAAAACTGATTGATTTCAAGAGTGTGGTTTTGGTGTTGATTTTAAGGTTTTGTAGCTAAATTGCAATTGGATATTATGTTTAAAACTGATATCGTTTAGCTCAAGAGAGTAGTTGTGTTTATGGAGTTTTGATTGGTTGAATTAAGTGCTAACTATGGTCAGATTGTATGTTTTAGATATAGTTTTGTTTTGGTTTTACTTTGCCATGACATCATTTCAAAGGTACTTCTGGCGTTGACTTTGACCTCTTCAGTTAACTTTGCTTTTCTTTGTTGACTTATATTTTTCCAATTTTATGCAGCTTATGACTTCTGTTTGTGTGTTCATTTATCTGGTTGTGAAAATGTTTGTTAACACTGTTCATTAATGTGTATGTTCTTTTATCGTCTAATTGAGCGAATATTGGACAAACGATCTTATTTTCTAATGTGTTTGTGTTGGTTCATTTATTGGGTTTACTCAAGAATCACCTATTTACAACTGCAGGGAATTGGTAGTGTTGTCAGAATAGCTGCCACAACAACAGAATTAGTTTACGGGTTTCTTCGTTCGTAGTCAATTGGCTGGTTTGGAACCATTGATTGGTTTGTGCCCGTACTGCTAGATCTTGCAAATTCTTTGTGATCCATCTTGCACACCCTCTGTAAGTCAACTATAATTTCTTTCATTGTTATTTGTCTGGATGTTCAATATTATCAGATGCAGTTTTATAATGGAAACTGAGACAAGTGATATTATCATATGAAACCTATTGCATTATTCTATTGGTTTAATGATGAATCATGTTACATACATACATGGGACCCTAGAGATGGTCAAAGTTTTATTCATAGATAAGAGGTAGCAATTTCACCCCGTTTACTTACTATGGTGGTATTATTTTGTATTTTGGTGTTCTTTTGTAAAAGACATATTTTTTATTTTGTAGGTTTTTTTTTCTTAAATTAAACATTTTATTAGGAAGGGAAGAGAAACAACAAGGGTGCTACTATACACACCCCCCCTATTACTTTCGCCAACAAAAAAGCTAAGCCAAACACTTTTTAAAAAAACAACTTATTGACTTATAAAAGAATGTCCCTTTTAGTCATTTAACATGAATAAGCTAACCCAAACACTTTTTAAAAAACAACTTATTGACTTATTGGCTTTTCCCACCCCGTAAGCTAATCCAAACACTTTTTTAAAAACTTTTTTTTCGAAAAGTCATAAGTCAATAAGTTCTTTTAACAAAAAGTCATTTTTGAGTTAAATAAGCTTAGCCAAACAAGCCCTAAATAGTTAATTTGAGTTGAGTAGTTTTTTGAGTAAAGTTTATGGATAGTCCACGTGGTTTACCAAAATTTTGAATTTGATCCTTAACTTTCGAAAAGTACACAGATGGTCCCTTTGGCTTACACTTTGTAACGTAATTAGTCCTTAGCCAACAAATCTAAAGGTTTTAGCATCTTTAAGTTAGCGACTAAATGCGTTACAAAGTGCAAACCACAAGGACCATCCATGTACTTTTGGAAAAAGTTGGGGACTAAATGCGTTACAAAGTGCAAACCACATGGACCATCTGTGCATTTTTTGAAAAATTACGTTTTTTTAGTAAAAAAAAATATAATAAAAAGATATCTTATTTTTTAGAGTTAAATGTCATTTTAGTCCCTGTGGTTTGGTCCATTTTGCCAGTTTAGTCCAAAGGTTTCATTTTTCGTCTGTGGGTCCAAAAAGGTTTCAACGTTGCCATTTTAGTCCACTGGGTTAACTTCATCTATTTTTTCTGTTAACGAGAAGGGCAATGGGGTCATTTTATATGGCTGAATTGCCCTTTTAGTTAAAAGAATTACATATAAACTGACCGAATTGGCCTTCTCGTTAACAGAAAAAATGGATGAAATTAACCCAGTGGACTAAAATGGCAACGGTGAAACCTTTTTGGACCCACATGCGAAAAATAAAATCTTTGGACTAAGCTGGCAAAATGGGCTAAACCACATGGACTAAAATGGCATTTAACTCTATTTTTTAAATGGTAAAATCAAAAGGTGTTTGGTCAAAGCATTAAGGAACGGTCAAAATCCCTAATCGACGGCGATACTTCTTCACTATTGAGGTAATCCCTGTTACTGATGAAATAACTAATCCAATAGATGGAAAAATATGGTAAATATCAGTATAAATTCTGTCAATTGGTTGAACAAATTGTCCAATTGAAACTGTTAATTAATTTAAAACAGACTTTTACAGGGTATGATAATTTATTAGGTTTTTCTGGATTGCATTAAGGGGGATAATGTGGGTTTTATTAAAGTTTGAATCTTGCAATGATTTCTGTGTTAGGTTATGTTACTGTAGCACATGATTTAGAATAGTTGATTTTTGGTTAAATTAGTACCTGATATGTAAGTAATTATAGATGTTTAATATTCTATGAATTGTTTAAATATTGCTACTGTTATTTACAAAATTTATAGTTTTGCTATTGTTATCAAAATTAAGGAGAATAATGAATTTACACGAAAAGATTTGGATGGTATAGATAGATGAAAAACTTGTTCTAGAAAGTACATGCAAAGGAATCTGGACGCCGTTTTCGGTTAATCATCAAGCCTCATTATTAATATTTACTAACAGGTGATTATGATGTAAATGTGTTAATTACTTACTATTTAGTGTAGTGGAAGGAGTCGGGTGGAGGTTACTCTGGCTCGATATGAAGACTTATTCCATTAATCTTGATGAGTCTGAAAGTAAGTTAATAAGAATTGTGTTATATGTTCATGTGAAAAGATATGGTGGGATCCTGAAGAGGATTGACTTTATTGAGAAAGATTAACGCCGTTTGGTATAATTATGATAATGATTAGGCATCTCCATACTCGTTCGAAAATATTGAAGAATTAAGGTATTTCTTGGATACGGAAATACTACATGTATAGACTGATGGTAGTTAGATGCAATAGAGGTTTTGCTACCGTTTTTTTTTTTTTTTTTTTCTGATTACGAGTTTGGTAGGCTACAAGATTTGTGTTCGTAAATACATTCATTACCTAATGTTAATTCTCAAATTGAAAATAAAAAGTCATGCTTGAAGCAGCCCAAAAATTGATCACAGTTATTATATTTGATTATTACAATTATTAGGTCACAATTATTAAATTTGAGTTTCTAGGTTAAGTGATTAGGATTCTGGTATTTTTGATTATTTAGGGTCAAAAGTAATCGTATTTAGGGTCAAAGTGATTATGATTCTGTTCTGGCATTTTGATCATTAAGTTGTAAAAATTAGTAAAGTGCGTAGCGTTTGATCGCAATTATTTCATGTACGTTGGTAAGATTATGTAAGTATGACGGTATGTTACATTAAGTGGAAAAACCAAAAGTAATCGTTCTACTTGTTGAAGTTGTTATAAACATCAAGAATGGCTTCATAATCTGCAATGAATTTCTGCATTTGACAAATTGCAGAATTGAGCATATCTAACTGGAATATTAGCAAGAGATTATTTATCATAACCGGTTAATAATGGAGGCAACAGTAAAAAAATATCAGCAGAAATTTAAAAAAGTGAAAGAGGACATGGACCGATGGGATGATCTCCAGACTAGATTAATTTCACAGTTCAGAAACGCTTCTTCCATCATTGGACGGCTACAGGTTCTTCACATTCTGCAAAAATAAAAATTTATTTATGTTTCAGAGTCTTGATTCTTTTCGATTTTATTTTACTTTGTATTTATCTATGATCAGTTGCTTGAAGATCCCAAAAACTATGGTTCCTTGAAAAATATAGATAACATAAAAGATTCAATCTTTGGAAAGCAGATGGAATCCCTACAGATGATCATGCTCTCAATGAATAAAACTCTGTAAGTTCGGTGTTCGATGGTTTAAAGATGCTACATTTGACGTTTTCATTTATTTTCAGGATCGAAGTAATTCTTTAAGCAAGTTTACCCTGACTAGATTATTTTAAGAAAAGTCCAATTTCTTTTAATAAAATATTTTAGTTGATTTTATGCCATTATAAATACAGTTTCGGTGAATTCTGACACGTTTTTACCCGTCACAATTTTAAAGTTGTTTTTTTTGAGTAATATGCCCTTTTCGTCCCTGAGGTTTGGCCAGATCTGCGACTTTCCTCCTAAGGTTTGTTTATCCGCATGTGGATCCAAAAGGTTTAAAATCTTGCCATTTTCATCCAGCTCGTTAACTCCATCCATTTTTCTCCGTTAAGCCAGGGGTATTTTCGTCTTTTTTGTTAACTTAAAGGGCAATTCGGTCTTATTCACTTTATTTACAAACATTTAACATAATGTGCAAGTATTCCAAATACCCTTACTAAACAAAAAACAAAAACGAGTAGGTAAAAAGACTAAAATACCCCTTAACAGAGGAAAATGGATGGAGTTAACGAGCCGGATGAAAATGGCAAGATTTCAAACCTTTTGGATCCAGATGCGGAAAAACAAACTCTTCGACGAAATTCGCTAAACTGGCGAAACCTCACGGATGAAAATGGCATTTTACTCTTTATATTTAGTGTGTCAAATCTGCTACAAACAAAATTTTAATATATCAAAAAAATTTCAATTTTTTTGAATAAAATGTTTTAGTTGATTTTATGTCATTATAAATACAGTTCGGGTGAATTTTGACCCGTTTTACCCGTCACCTTTTAAGATTGTGTTTTTACTCGTTTGCCAGCTCTAACTTCAACTAATCTTGATCTCATATTGTCTTTAGGGAGGAATTAAATAGTATTATTTTATCGCTTGCAAAAACGTATCGTGATGCTAAGCAGCAATTAAAAGGCGGTTCGATTCAGTTCTCAATGAAGCAATTAAATCAACGGATCGGCATAAAACCAAGTATTGCAGACTGCTTAGAAGGGCTTCGGCTTCTTCACGAGATGTATCAATCAGAGTACAAATTCATACACTTTTAACTAATTTTTTACATTTTCTTTTTGTCTACTTTAAAATTAACAAGTAAATCCCACCGTATTACAAAATGTTACTATCTGATTGGCAAGGAGGTGCAAGTTTAATTATTTTTAATATAATGTTCCAGGTACCTACTTAAATCGTCAGTGATTTCTGCACTTGCTAGCCTTGCCCTGAAGCCGAGGTATGGTTCTTGAATTTCTGTCCTATATTTTAGTAGAGGTGGCAAAATGGGCGGGCCCGTTGGGTGGCGGGCCGAAACGGGCGGGCTGGGTTGACCCAAAACGTATTTTATCCAATTTTTTTTGAAGAAAAATACTAAGCATAGCCCTTAGAACTATAATTAAAACCTTTTTTTACAAGATGGTTGATGATTGGTAGTTAAAGTTTACTAAATTAAGCATAACCATCTTGAAATGGTTGGTAATTTTTTTGGTAGTTGATGATTTTAAACTTTTTATTTAGAGTAAAATGCCATTTTTGTCCCTGAGGTTTGGCCAGTTTTGTGACTTCCATCCAAAGGTTTGTTTTTCCGCATCTGGATCCAAAAAGTTTGAAATCTTGTCATTTTCATCAGGCTCATTAACTTCATTCATTCTTTTTCCGTTAAGTCAGGGTATTTCCGTCTTTTTTGTTAACTTAAAGGGCAATTCAGTCTTTTTCCAGGGTATTCGGTCTTTTTTACATAAAGTGAAAAAGACCGAATTGCCCTTTAAGTTAACAAAAAAAAAAAGGAATTACCTGACTTAACGGAGAAAAAATGGATGGAGGTAACGAGCTGGATGAAAATGGCAAGATTTCAAACCTTTTGGATCCAGATGCGGAAAAACAAACCTTTGGACGAAAGTCGCAAAACTGGCCAAACCTCAGGGACTAAATGGCATTTTACTTTATTATTTAAAAGAAAGTAATGGTAGTTAACTTCTTAACCATAGCCAGAGCTATGGTAAGCAAAACCCAAATTCTAATCTTATTATAAATAACTAGTTTGTCAAGTATTACTATAATCATTATATTATTTCGGTAAAACGCTTTTTTAGTATAATGATTTAGGAGGTTTTATGCATTAGAGGTACATTTTGAAGATATTTCGACCTATTTTCTTTTTAGCCAACCTTTTTTGGTTTTACCAGTTTGACCCGTTGATAAAACATAACCTGAATCTACCCATCATAATAAGTAAACGGGTTGAAATTTATCATTCGGGTTGATAAATTCATATATAAGCTGAAAGTTGTAGTTTTTATGTATTTGTTAATATGGAGTATGCTTTTGATTAACTTATTGCAGTGTTAGTGATTTACATGCTTTTGAACGGCTTTTGGTAGATCAACCTAATATCCCCAAAGAAGAAGGTAAAAATATAGTGTTTGACAAATTATCTGTTTATTGTGTTTTGTCACAACAATTAGTTGTTTTTGGGTGTTTTTGGAACTGCTTATTAAAATCATTTGAGTAAAATAAGTTGTTATGAATAAAGCATTTTGATGCATCTTATTCCAAACTGATTATTTCAAAAAACAATAAACGGATATGACGTCATATTTACGTCTTTGATTTTTGTTCATGCAGTGCAATCCATATATGACGTCATATTTGCTGAAGAAATCTGTTGATGGTTCGAGTTATTACTTTTAGATGTCGGATGTCATATTTTATCAGCTCTCTCATTTTTTAAATCCACAAACATGGTCGGATGTCACTCGTATAAGAATATATGTGTTACGCCAATGCGATGGCACCGTAAGTTCATCCAACCCTCAATCAGACAATACTATGATGACTGAAAATCCGAGACAAGTGAAAAAAGTACTTTGGGTATTTTAAAGTTTTGAATCAAAAGTATTCAAATAAATGTTGAATCAAATTACGTTTATGTTTAATTTATTTGTTCGTGTTCTTGAACTGATCAAGTGTAAATTTTTGTAAGGAATTTTGAAATTCACCTAAGTTAGAAATTTTGTAATGCGTTTAACCTTATATATCCAAAGATTTAAATTATTAAGATTAGCAAATGGCCAAATGCAGGTGAATCCAATTTGACTCGGTACATTTCAGCCTGACTGAACCCACACTGACCCTTTTCCTAGACCCGACCATCTTGCCACCTCTCATGTCCATGAGCTAATACACCATGTATGTATCTGAACTTGTGACACTCACATGCATAACTTCTTGTTTGATGGGCTGATCTGGTAACGGGTCAAAACTAGTTTTTTTTTTTGTTTGTTACTCTCTCCAAAAGGTATCTTTTTCTTTATTAAATACTGGCATTACAAATATGGTTACAGGAATCTTTTATTTAAGCAATAATCTAATTGTTTAGTAAGAAAGTGATTATGAAGATAGATTCATTTTCAAACTTGAATTCGCTACGATTTCACAAGTTTTTTTGGTTACACATTACTAAAAATATAAATCAAAACCAACACATGATCAGTTATTGTCATCATACAAACTGCCACCAACTTCAGTTAAGGCCGCTATGACTGTGGGTGGTGCGGCCAACATTTCCAACAGCCATATGCATTACCATTTGTGTGTACTACCTTTTCTGATTCAACAGTTCCATCTCCTGCGTATATATAAACCATATTTTAGGAATACATACATATGTAAGCATTTCAGCAATTACAATGCCAAGATGTTACCTGTTTGTTTATGAATCTTGGGTTGGATTGTTGTTTGATGGGTCATTCTTCTGGCAGAAGAAACGATGACAAGTGTATAGAGAACCACCAACAACAAAGTAATTGGACCAATAGACTTCATTTTCTAATATGAGTTTTGATCTTGATGCTTCAGATACACATATGTATATATAGACTTCAAATGAAGTTGTAAGATAATATTACCTCCGACCCAAACGGGCAAAAGGCCAAACAACAAACAAACACCCCGACCCAAATGGACAAAGGGCAGACAATTACAACATATACAACGGATATTTACACCAATCCACCCATTTAATATATTTACTAGACAATCTATTCTTAGCCCACCCAAAACCCCTCGATTTAACCTCCCCTAAAATATCATGAGGACTTCGTCTAATCTGTTGGAACACCATTTCATTTCTTCCTTTCCAAATACACCAACACGTGATAAACACCAAACCTTGGATGAGAGTCTTAGCTTTCTTACTTAGTTGCGTGAACTTGTGAATATCCATAATGTCTTTGAAATCGAAGGCATAAATCTGAGGCAAGTTACACCAAGCACTGAATGCCGACCAAACCCTATCCACCAACGAACAAGCATTAAATAAATGCTCTATCGTTTCCTCAAACTCTTCGCAAAGAGGGCACATAACCAAAGTGTGGTAAAAGAGTGTCAAAACTCGCCCCAAGAATCCGAGCAGTAATTAATAATATTAGTTTGACGCGGAATGGGATTAAAATATCAAGCGTGATTAAGCACCCGGTAATATGATAGGCAGAAAATAAAATAAAAGAAAACATGAGGATTTACGTGGAAAACCCAAATAGGGAAAAAAACCACGGGTGGCGGAAGCCAAGAAACAATCCACTATAATTTTGCAGTGTTTACAGAGTTTGGAGAAAAAAAAAAGGAAAAATTACACAGAGAATATAGAGAATTTTGTATCTCTATTACATGTGTATTTGTGTGTGTTGGTGTGTTTTGAAATGAAACTTCATAGCCTATTTATAGGTAAATTCTAAGATGTGAACGGGGCCAAAATATCTTCACCTGACATTTATTTTGTCAATTTGAATGGTAGAAAAGGAAAGTAGGCTGCCACTAATATCTCCACCATCAATTGTCTCCATCATGAATTGAGAAAGGGAAAGTAGGCTGCCACTTTTGTCTCCACCATCAATTGTCTCCATCATGAATTGAGAAAGGGAAAGTAGGCTGCCACTTTTGTCTCCATAAATCAATTGTCTCCATCATCAATCACGTTTTCAATTCAATATTTACAATTGAATTGCAAGTTACGCTTCTGGCCCCTGAAGTTTCAACACTTTTAGCATTTGAAGACAAACTACTTCAATCTCCACCTTGACTTCAAAATGCAACAAGAGCCAATCTGGCTTAACATGCACCTTATCAAACTCCAAAACATCATAAGAATCTGCAATCATTATTGTAACACCTCGAAAAAATCACGTCCAATGATGTATTGACACGTGTAATAAACCCTAATGAAGTCAGACATTGAATTCAAGGGACTAATTTTTCGAAAAATCGAAAACCTTGATTATGAAAGGACTGGAAGTGTTTGTATACTTAAAATAAGTTTCTAAATAACCTTTTACGGTTTTATATTCACAAAATAGCCACTTGTTGATCAAGTCTAGCCGTGTGCGTAATTAATTGAAAGTTTGCGCAATAAAGGGTTAAAAGCGTCAACATGTTAATTCTTACCTCTGAGTGACCTCTTAACAAATTGAGAGCCTCATTATATTTGATTATACTCTCGGGATTGCCAATCATTGGCCACCCAAGGCTTTTATGCCCAAAAGTAAAGTTACGCGCAACTTTGCAAGTATAAGGGACTAAAAGTGTCAATATGTTTAATTATACCTCTGAATGACCTTTTACCGAGCCCGAAGCATTATCATGTTTAATAATACTTTCAAGAATGCCTAATATGGTTTAGATAAGGCTTCAATGCTATCAAATGATGAGATGTGCAAGTTTGCGCAATGG
Organism: Helianthus tuberosus; assembly: GCA_030545235.1. NCBI lineage: Eukaryota > Viridiplantae > Streptophyta > Magnoliopsida > Asterales > Asteraceae > Helianthus > Helianthus tuberosus. The sequence continues at coordinate 76,355,638 of CM060377.1, read as the reverse complement.
AGGGACCTAAAGCGTCAAACTGCAAAAGTATGTCGATTCGTATGTTATCGGACCTTCCGGAATATGACCATGAGTTATACATACCTTAATTATCCTTTTCATAGCTTAGATATAGGCTTAGAGGTGTTTAGTGCGCAAAAATAAACTTTTAAGTCATGCAGGGACTAAAAGTGTCAAAAAGCGCACAAGTTTGCGTTTGCGCGCATATCTTACATTCTGAATATCCCCGGACACCCAAAAATTTATGTAAGCACTAAAATATATTATTTTAGTGTTTGGCTTGATAAAATTCCATTCGTCGCGTCATTTGGTTCGTTTTTCGCGTCCGTCCGTGTTTCGTCGTAATTAACCGAACGACGTGACCGTACGGCCAAACGAGCCGACATCCGGCATATTTTTGAGCATGTTTCATGTTCCCCATACTTAGGCATCATTGTAGAGCCTTAAAAATGGTTTAACGGGCCTTGGATGTGTCGGAAATGGCATTTAGAAGTGCAGGGGCTAAATCTGTCAAAAAGTGAAAGTTCCTGATTGCTGGCCTGGTCCTTACGGACCGTAAGCTGGGAGCCTTACGGTCCGTAAGCCACTCCCAGATGCGGAAAATCATTCTGATGGCTGTTCAGCCCATGTAATCGTCATCTACTGCCCTTTTAACATCCATGGGCGACCCCTAACAGTTCCTAGGCCATAGGGACACATGTTGATGATCAGGGAACAAGGATAGCATGATTTGTCATGATCTTAATGGATTAAAATCACTATAAAAGGCCCTTTGGTTGCAACTTTGTGATCATTCATTCCATCTGCTTTCTTGGAGCTTCCTGGAGCATAAGAGCAGACCCTAAGCATCCCTAATCGTGCATAGGACTTCTGTAAGTATGCTTAACCTTTCTTAGTTGAGTTTTTACTTAGTTTTAGCTTAAAAGTCAAACCGTCGTAATCAACGGTTGACTTAGCGATTAATCATTAATGGTCTAGTGATTAGTCGAATTGAAGGTAGTTATAAGTTGGTAATTATGTGGGCATTAAACCCTTAAAAGGGCTCCCTCTGATTCCCACTCTAACTAGATCAAATGTCGGGTCAAAGTTGATTAGAAAAAGTCAACAGAACCTTAATTTGCGATTTAACGCCTAATTAACAATGTAGAAGGCATGTAACCTATTTTATCATTTATATAACTTAGTAATAAATGTAAGAACATGTCTAAACATGTTCGACCCGACAATTTTCTGTTTAGACCCGGTTCGGAACCGGAAGTCGCAAAACTTTGACTTTTGCTTTGACTTCAGTTCTGACCCGATTTAGTATGATTTAGAAATGCCTTAGAGCTTACTTAGGACCAGGCTACATGTTAGCATAACCCTCTGTGGTTGGTTCATTGATTACCCGATTCGTTTACACGTTTCCGTTAAATGCTTAAAGTTGACCATAATGCCCTTTTGACCATAAAACGAGAATTTAAGAAATGTGAAAGGACAATAATCTTTGATACTGAATTATAAACATGTCCCTAAAATTTAACATCAGTTGGAGGTCTAGATTAGGAGTTATGCTCATTAGCGTAATTATAACGCCTTTTAGTAGTTAAACGGCGCAATTAGCATAAAGCCTATCTAAACCCAATTTTTTGACACCAAAACTTTTACCCACTGATGTAATATAATATTTTGAGATTTTTAAAGATTTTTAATTATTTTTAACCTGCTCATAACCTGAGGTTATGGTATTGATTCGGTAAATACCGATTATACCCTTTTCGGTCATAAAATGAGTTTTACATAGTATTTTGACACCAATCCAATTGCTACTGATTTTATATAATAAATAAAGTATTTTGAACTTTATAACCTGATCAGAAAACTCAGATTTCCTGTATAACCCGGAAATTGCTTAAAAAGGCTTTTTACGCGTATTAAACGCATAGTTTGGGTTTAAAACCATTTTGTCACATAAGACTTATTATCAACTGATATGACCTATTAAAATAAGTTATTTTACTGATGTATTCAGACCCGAATCTCAGAACTTCATTTAAACTCTTTTATAACCTTTAAAATGACCAAAATACCCCTACGGGGCTTATTTTGAGATTAAACTCGTTTTGGGCATAATGGAAGGTATCCTACTGATATCACAACATATTTAAGGCATATTAACTTAGGAAACCTGTATATGACTCTTTTGGTTACTCGTTACGCACTTGTCGCGTTCGGATCGGCTTATGTGACTAGTTCGCATAAATTAGCCGAACGGGTCAAACCATATCATCTTTGTCTCAAAATCCAGAATGTGTTCAAGTTACCCATATTAAACAAGCATACAAGCTTGTCGGGTCGAAACCACATTCTAAACCGGTCTTCGCTTTATCATGCGTTTTGAACCGTAAACCTTTCCTTAAAACTAACCGGTCTAAGTTACGACTTAAATAAGACCGTTAGGAATCTAATAGGTTAATAAAACCTTCGTTCCAGATTGAGAGCCCCAGTAGAAGTACTTGTGCTTGCTGATTAGAATATACGGCTGAGTATAAATTGCATTTGCTAGCTCAGGTAAATACTTTTAACTTATTTTCCCTATACGGGCTTGGGATACGGTATTATAAAAATACCGCTTGGTCGGGTATTGAATGTTTAGTCGAATTGTGATTAAATTATTGAGGTAACCCGCTTTAATCTGTATTGTTTGAAATAAAAGCCTTTAGGGGTTAATGACCATGTCCCGGATATCCTTGACATCATTGTATTATAAAATGGCCACGTCTTATGCACGGGGTGTAGGCATACACCTGGCAGTGCATAAGGGAAACGGTATCTCACTCTCTTGTGGGCCTATACTTGTGGCGTGTCTGTTAATCTTGACTCGGTTTCTACATCGGGCCCTGAACGTACAACGAACATGTAAATCTGTATACAAGATTATTTTTATATAATTGTCCCAAGTTATAAAAGATACTTATGTGCCCGGTGCATTCAAATCAATTTTCAAACTCTTTTTAAAATGAGTCGGTTAATCGTATTTACCAGTGAAAACTGATGTATTTTCCAAAAAGGTTAAGTGACAGGTACTGAACGAAATTGGCTGGAAGCTCAGGGCGTTAATAAGGAATCTTGCAAGTTCTAGGCGTCTAAAGTCTGTTGAACAGTTTTTTTCTTTTTTTTGATCCGCCTGTGGATCCTTTACTGTCCGTTGTAATACTTTGACATTACTTTATATTCGGAATGTAATATATTTATCTTTTGCTTCCGCTGTGCATTTATATATTGTGTTGTTTGACTATGATGATATCAACTACGTCACGATACTCCCCACCGGGCCCACCGGTAATACGTGGAAATATCGGGGTGTGACAGGTTGGTATCAGAGCCAACATTGAGTGAATTAAACACTATCCTTTTTGTGTTTAATCTCAATGACACATTAGCACATTTCTTGACCTTCTGAGTCTAGACTTAACATAGGAATATTCTCAATCCTAATCTGTAAATTTTGCTTCCAAATTTTTTTTTGGATATGTCGCCAAGCGAAGAGGCTGTATTAGAAATTCTCCAACATCCGGAGCCTTGAAATGCTGAGCTTCGTACCGCGGCTAGAATGAAACGAGCATCCAGGGAGAGAACATTCAGAAATAAAATGAAGAAGAAACTCCTTTTGCTGAAGATCGTTTCTTTAATAGTCCTTATAGGGACATATTTATCTTTCCGTCCCTTCGAGGACAACATTATTCCTTCGAGTCCCTTTTAGAGCAAACCTGAACTTTTTAAATTTTATAGTGGAATGACTAAATTTTCATCCTAAATATGAAATATGAAATAAATGAAAAATAACATTCCTTTTATAAGATCTACCATTATAATAAAATGGCAAAATCTAAAAAGGACAAGTCCTAGCCACGTGTTATTTTAAGACCGGGCCAAGATGGTAGTTCCATAATTAGATTCAGATCCATATTAACATCTCAAATTAGGATTGCTCTGCGTTAAATATTAAAAAGAATCTTAAAGGTAAAAACCTAGCCTAAATGTCGTTACAGACATGGCCAAGATGGTAAAACCTATTCAAGAGATTCAAATACTTGTTAACACCTAAGAACATGTTAGCATCCTTGACTAAAGCGATTCGAGAAAATCACAATAGTCATCCTATATTGAAAATTTTTAAATTTTCCTAATTTGCCTTATGATCTAGAAATCATGGCTTATATCATCCTAGAAGATGATCATATTATAAACATCCATTAGTGATGAAGTGCCTACGGGCCAAACTTGTTGTCCGATAAGACAACGTCAGTGGTGGTCTTTGACCCCCGTCTAAAGATGTTGGACTACGTCCAAGCATAGTAGTTTGTATGATCAATGCGATCTTGACTAATATCATCAAATGAAGATGATCATATTATAAACATCCATAAGTGATGAAATGCCTACGGGCCATACTTATTGTCCTAAGGGACAAAAGACAGTTGAAGTCTTTAACTCTCTGTCAAGAAAAGGTAATGAAATATGTTCAAACCTTAATACCTCGATTCTCTGAAATCATGGCTTATAAATTTAAAACAGTCCTTGTGACTAGGCCTTTTGCGCCACTTTAATATCCTTAATGTTTTATAACTAGGATAAATTATAATGAAAATACTAATTAAATATAACTAACAAATTAACCAATATGGTTTATATTACCATGGTTGATGAATCGTCAAAAATGATGATTCCATAATAACCTCTTATTAAATCATTGTCAATATTTATGTAGCAATCAAGCTACATGGCTGGATCGGATGAGGTCAACAGCCACCCGAGGGAGAATGATGATGCAAAGTAAACACATACCCTGTAATCGATCTTCGTTTATCCAAATCTTTGCCATAATCTGAATCAACATATCCAAGTACCCCTGTGTTAGATTTACCATAACATAGACATATAGAAGACATACCGCGTAAGTAACGAAAGATCCACTGTACTGTTTTCCAATGTTCTTTCCCCGGGTTCGCCATATATCTACTGACCATGCTAACAACATAAGCCAAATCAGGGCGCGTGCAGATCATAGCATACATCAAAGATCCAACAGCACTAGAGTATGGTACGCGTGCCATATAAGCCACATCAGTCTCAGTAGTAGGACTCAAAGCGGATGATAGCTTGAAATGAGCTGCAAAAGGTGTGTTGACAGGTTTTGCTTCATGCATATTGAAGCGTCTTAGGACTTTCTCAATATAATTTTTCTGAGAAAGATGCAAGACCCTAGACTTCCTGTCACGAACAATTTCCATACCTAAAATCTTTTTGGCAGCACCTAAGTCCTTCATTTCAAAGTCAGCTTTCAACTGGTCTTTTAATCTCTGAATCTCCTTCATATCTTTCGCTGCAATCAACATGTCATCCACGTATAAAAGTAAGTAGATCATTGAACCATCGTCACAATTCTTGTAATAAACGCAGCTATCACGGGTGCACCTTTTGAATTCGTGACTGGTCATAAATGAATCAAACCTTTTATACCATTGTCTAGGAGACTGCTTGAGGCCATAAAGAGATTTATTCAGTTTACATACGTAGTTCTCCTTGCCAGGAACTACAAACCCTTCGGGCTGCTGCATAAAAATCTCTTCCTCAAGCTCACCATTTAAGAAAGCTGTAGTAACATCAAGTTGTTCTAACTCATAATCATTAGAAGCAACCAACCCCAACAATACATGAATGGAAGTATGTTTGACAACTGGGGAATAAATGTCAGTATAATCAATGCCAGGAATCTGACTGTAGCCTTTAGCTACTAACCGAGCTTTGTACCTTGGTTTCTCAGTTGGGTTGATAGGTTCTTTGAGCTTGTAGACCCACTTGCATTTAACTGGCCTTTTCCCTTTTGGAATAGGAACTAAGTCCCAAGTACCATTTCTTTGCAAGGATTCCATCTCATTATGCATAGCAATCATCCAATCACTTGAGTCTTTAGACTTAATAGCCTCATCATAATTAACAGGCTCCATTCCTGACTCAATATCCGCAGCAACAGTAAGAGCATAAGCAACAAGATCAGATTCAGCATACCTCTTCAGAGGAACAATTTGTCTTCTCAGCCTATCTCTCGCAATGCTTGGAGTAGTAGCTTGTGGTTATGAAGGTGTTGAATCCTCAACAACAACATGCTCATCTGGCGAGGAAGACTCTTGATGCTCAAATGTACTCTAATCGGTAGTAGATGGAGTAGGAAGCTCCACCTCCACTTGAGATTGCTCTTTTCTTGCTTCGGATGATGCATCAGATGTATCTGTAGCTTTTGAAGAGTCTACAGCTGGTTGAATCATACTAGACTCATCAAAAGTAACATCTCTTGAGATAATAACTTTCTTCAGATCAAAGCTCCACAACTTGTAACCTTTAACCCCTTGATTGTACCCAAGAAAAACACGTTTTATTGCTCTTGGTTCTAACTTCCCATTGTCAACACGTGCATACGCTGGACATCCAAAAGGTTTTAAACCTGTATAATCGGCAGGTTTTCCGGACCATAACTCAAACGGAGCTTTCTTCTCAATTTCTCGTGACGGTGATAGGTTGATAATATAGCATGCAGTCGAAGCAGCCTCAGCCCAAAATGACTTTGGCAATTTGGAATTAGAGAGCATACACCGGACCTTCTCCATAATGGTGCGATTCATCCTTTCGGCTACACCATTTTGTTGAGGCGTGTGGACCACCGTGCGATGACGAGTGATGCCTTCCTTTCGGCAATAGGCATTAAACTCTTCTGAGCAAAACTCAAGTCCATTATCAGTGCGAAGATACTTTACCACCAATCCTGACTGCTTTTCAACCTGAACTTTCCAGTTCCTGAAGGTAGAAAAAACGTCTCCCTTGTGTTTTAAGAAGAAAAACCACACCTTCCTAGAGAAATCATCAATGATAGTGAGCATATAATTAGCTCCACCTTTCGAAGTAACTCGTGCTGGTCCCTATAAATCCGAGTGGACATAGTCGAGTGGTCCTTTTGTTGTATGAATACCACTCATAAAACTCACCTGTTTTGCCTTGCCATATACACAGTCTTCACAGAACTCTAAATCAACTATCTTTTGTTCACCAAGTAATCCTTTTCGACTCAATTCGGACATGCCTTGAAAACTCATATGGCCGAGTCGAAGATGCCAAAGACGGGACTGATCTGAATCAGAAAGAGACTTTGAAACAACAACAACATCACTCGAAATTGTTTGCCCTTCAAGAAAGTAGAGGTCTGAGGTTTTTCGCTTGGCTCTTAGTTTGTCAGAACCATCTTTGAATACCCTGAGAACTCCACCTTTACCAGCAAACTCGTATCCTTTTTGATCAAAGGAGCTGAGAGATAACAAGTTTCTTCTGAGATCAGGAACATATCTAACATTCCCAATGGTTCAGATAACTCCGTCAAACATACGGATTCTGACAGAGCCATGTCCAACAACTGGACATGTAGTATTATTGCCCATTAAGACATAACCCTGGTTAACCTTTTCAAATGTATAAAACCAACTTCTGTTGTGACACATATGAAAAGTACAACCAGAATCAAGTATCCATTCATCAGTGGAATCCAGTTTATCTGAATAAACTGTCAGGAGTTCTCCAATACAGCCGGCCTCTGCTACATCGGCTTCACCCGAAGTACTAGCTTGTTTTCCATTTGCTGCTGCTTTCTCTTTATTCTTTAACTTGAAACATTCATCAATCACATGTCCCTTCTTGTGACAGTAATTGCAAAACTTTCGTTTGCCTTTAGACTTGGATCTTGTTCTGTTGGAAGATTGAGGGTTTTTACCCCTATCTGTTGTTCTTCCTCTGGCATTTAAACCTTCGGCTTTCACATCACTAGAACCACCACCGGTGATGTGCTTCATCTTTTCTTTTGAATCCAAAGCTGTATAAACTTCATCTAAGACAAGAGTGTCTCGGCTATAGATGATAGTTTCACGAAAATGGCTGTAGGATTCGGGCAATGATGACAGCAAAAATAAAGCCAAATCTTCATCTTCATACTGAACATCCACATTCTCTAAGTTATTTACTAACTCTTTGAATGTGGAAATATGTTCAGCTAGAGAACCGCCTTCAATCATTTTGAGATTGAACAGCTGTTGCTTTAGATGCAACTTGTTTGGTAGGCTTTTTGTCATCAATAACTGCTCCAACTTTAGCCACAAAGAAGCCGCTGAAGTTTCTTTCAAAACATCCTGCAAAACATCGTTTGATAAGTGCAAACGAATCTGGGATAGTGCCTTGAGATCTTTCATCTCCTTTTCTTCTTGGTCCCATGACGCGGGCATCTTATCGAAACCCAAAAGCGCCTTATGCAAATCCATCTGAATTAAAACATCTCTCATTTTTACTTGCCATAGAGGAAACCTGGTGTTTCGATCTAACAACAGAATATCGAATTTCATTATAGACATGATTTAGCACTTGATAAAATAATTTCGATTAACTAATATTAAAACCCGGATGCTCTGATACCAATTGTGGTAAAAGAGTGTCAAAACTCGCCCCAAGAATCCAAGCAGTAATTAATAATATTAGTTTGACGCGGAATGGGATTAAAATATCAAGCGTGATTAAGCACCCGGTAATATGATAGGCAGAAAATAAAATAAAAGAAAACACGAGGATTTACGTGGAAAACCCAAATCGGGAAAAAAAACCACGGGTGGCGGAAGCCAAGAAACAATCCACTATAATTTTGCAATGTTTACAGAGTTTGGAGAAAAAAAAGGAAAAATTACACAGAGAATATAGAGAATTTTGTATCTCTATTACATGTGTATTTGTGTGTGTTGGTGTGTTTTGAATTGAAACTTCATAGCCTATTTATAGGTAAATTCTAAGATGTGAACGGGGCCAAAATATCTTCGCCTGACATTTATTTTATCAATTTGAATGGTAGAAAAGGAAAGTAGGCTGCCACTAATATCTCCACCATCAATTGTCTCCATCATGAATTGAGAAAGGGAAAGTAGGCTGCCACTTTTGTCTCCACCATCAATTGTCTCCATCATGAATTGAGAAAGGGAAAGTAGGCTGCCACTTTTGTCTCCACCATCAATTGTCTCCATCATCAATCACGTTTTCAATTCAATATTTACAATTGAATTGCAAGTTACGCTTCTGGCCCCTGAAGTTTCAACACTTTTAGCATTTGAAGACAAACTACTTCACAAAGTAATATTCACATTCCTTCTTCTTAAATTAACTCTCGTAGCAAGTCTATCCAAATTACCTCTCCACACCATAATATTGCATTTGAGAGGCACCCATTTACACCATTCGAAGTTAGGGGGATGATCGTCATCTCTGTCCTCAATTAAAGCCAATTTGACAGCCTTCACCGAAAAACCTTCCTGATTGCCGTTTTTCCACTTCCATAAATCCTTATTATTATTAAGCGAAATCCTATTAAGGATCTCAAGACATTCCTGCCACTCCTTAAGCTCCACTTCCGACTCCGGCTGTCTAGACCAATTCCACGTAAATCTGCCATTTCCTTGATTCACTAACCTTCTTTCTGCTACCCTGCATAATTTAGACAATTCCAAACCGAACAAATGTGGCCATCTTTCTACGAAAGGCGAATCGCCCATCCAAGTGTCTAACCAAAAACGAATATCCTCCCCGTTCCCAACCTTACCCAAGATCAGATTATTTAAACCCTTCCCGTTAAGTCTCAAGTTGGATATCGAATTCACAATATTTTTCCAACATCCCCTAATGTTGCCATTTAGCGGAAGGAAGCTCCTTTGATTGTTTTTACCATGGCAAGCTTCCACCACATTTCTCCATAAATTTTGATTATCAACCCTGTATCTCCATCCCCATTTAAAAAGAATAGCCAAATTAATCTCTTTAAGTCTGTTTATACCCAAGCCTCCTTTAGATTTAGGCCACGTTAGAATCTTGATAATTCCAACCGGGTCCTTATATAACGAAAAGTAATATATCGGGAGACTTTCCAACACGGAATTAATCAAAGTAAGTCTCCCCCCTATCGAAATAGTTTTAGCTTTCCAAACCGACAGTCTTTTATCAAACACCTCGATAAGCGGATTCCAATTATTGATTCTGTTCATATTAGCCCCCACCGTAATTCCCAAATAAGATAGCGGAATTTTATTATAATTACACCCCACCGCCATAGCCATATCCCTTATCTCCGAATCTTCCACTCCCAACCCGAATATATAAGATTTATAGAGGTTAATTTTAAGACCCGAACACAGATAAAAAAATCTCAAACATCTCGCCACATTTAACACATTATCCCTATCCCACTCCCCCAATAGAAGAGCATCATCCGCATAAAACAGATGCGATATTTTCGGACCATTATTAGGCGTTTGAATTCCTTTGAATAATCCTTCGACCCCCGTTTTACAGAAAATGCTAGATAAAGCCTCCATAACCAGAAGGAACAGAAAAGGTGACAACGGGTCTCCTTGTCTAACCCCTTTGGAACAACTAAATTTAAAAGTAGGAGACCCATTCACAAGCACCAAGGACCTAGCAGAAACTAGCACCCCTTCGACCCATTTACACCATAACCCAGTAAAACCCATTTGTCCCATAATGTCTAAAAGAAACTTCCAATTAACGTTATCATATGCCTTTTCAAAATCAATTTTAAACAAGAAAGCTTTTTTATTCTCTTTTTTCATCCAAGCTATAAGTTCGTTTAACATTAAAGGGCAATCGAGAATGTACCTTCCTTTAAGAAAAGTCGTCTGGTTTTCCGAAATGATGCCTCCAATCACCTTCTTTAACCGATTAGCTGAGATCTTGGATATATTTTTGCTAATCACCCCAATTAAGTTTATCGGTCTATAATCTTTTAGCACTACCGGATCCTTGCTTTTCGGTATAAGAGTAATGAAGGACGAAGTACTTCCCTTCGCGATCGACCCTTTTTTGTAAAAGGAAGCAAGAAGATCAGAAAAATCTTTCTCAAATAAGTGCCAATACCTTTTGATGAATTTGAAGTTGAAACCATCTGGCCCAGGAGCTTTATCTGAACCACACTCGAAAATAGCAACCTTAATCTCTTCCTTTGTGAACGTAACCACCAAAGAATCCGCATCCTCCTCTGATAACCGCTTTAAATTATGGCACTTAAGCTTCGGTCTATCCTTAATTTTTTCCCTGAAAGCCTCTTTGTAGAATCCCATAATCTCCTTTTTGGTTAAGGAAGGTTTTGTTGTCCAAACTCCATTTATCATAAGCCCCGGAATATTGTTAATAGCACGCCTACTATTGATATATCCATGAAAGAAAGCCGAGTTTTCATCTCCTTCCAAATCCCATCTTATCCTAGCTCTTTGTTTAAGGTCTTCAATTTTGAACCCTTCCAGCTCCTTTAACTCATTCAGACATTCCGATTTGATCCATTCCTCCTCTTCAGACAAATCTCTAACCTCTAAAAATTCATCCAGACTCTCAAGATCAGCTCTTAGATTCCTTTCCATTTCCCCTTCCTTGGATAAAACCTCATTTTTCCATTTTTTCAACACCTCCCTGATCACCTTAAATTTCTGCGTTAAAACAACATCAGCCTCCCCACCACCATGAAAATTCTCAATCGCCTTAATAACCACTTCATCAAAATCCCTTCTCTCCAACCAGGAGTTGAAAAGTCTAAAAGGTTTGGGCCCAAAATTTTTATCCGCACAAGTCAATACAATAGGACAATGGTCCGAATGAACCCTAGGCAAAGCCCGGAGGCACGCCACCGGCCACTCAGAGAAAAAATCTTGGCACACCAAAATCCTGTCAATTTTGCTTTGCTTGTTTCCGTTATCATTATTATACGTGAATTTCCTCCCTTTCATTTCGTATTCTCTCAAACCATTTTCAAAAATAAAACAATTAAAATTTGAAGCGCATTTTTTTTTGTTGAAAAACGAGTTTCTTCTTTCCTCCAAATAACGAACCGCATTGAAGTCCCCCATAATCACCCACCACCCTGGAGAACTACCCACCCCCCCTGATTTCATCCCAAAGAGCCTTTTTCTGGGGGACTTTGCGGGGCATACACATTAACAATGTTAACAGCTTTGTTACTCCCCTTTAAAATACCCATAGACAATGAAAAATTGGAATGTTTAACAAAATTATGTACCTTGAAAATGCTAGGATCCCACATGCTAACGACCCCTCCAGATCTACCGATTAACGGCATGTGATCCATCTCAAATTTACCAGCTCCCCAAAATTTCTCAAATTCTATACCAGAAATGTCACTGAATTGAATTTCCTGCAAAGCCACAAAATCAATCCCATTATCTCTTTTAACTCCCTAATCCATCCTGCTTTATTTTTAACCCCCTCCCCAAGACCCCTAACGTTCAACGAGAGAAAATTCATTTTGACACTTTTTGAATCCCTTCATCCCTTATCGCCTTTCTGATCAATTGTTCGTAATATTGAAGATTAACTCCCACCACACCCCCATGAATATAGTAGCTTGTGTCTCTACAAAAATATTATCTTCTTCCTCACTTGGTTTTGTGTTTAAATCTTCTATCCCATTGTTTTTTCTCTCCCCCCACATCTCTCTCTCAAAGACTCCATTATTCCTATTGAATTTTTCCTCGTTTGCCTCATGTTCTTCGCTAGAGCTACCCTCGTTAATAATACCAATTGTTTCATTCAAGTCAAAAGGATCACTTTGTCTTGATCGTTTTCTGGCCCTTACGAACCCACTATCCTCTTCCACATAAACTTTGCCAACCTTAGGTTTCCTTATTATTATTATTATTATTATTATTATTATTATTATTATTATTATTATTATTATTATTATTATTATTATTATTATTTTTACCGCAACGTGTCCCACCAGAACCCAAGTTCACTGAGAAATTCATCTTCTTTGCGGCTGGATCTAAGAAGCCAAAGGAACCCTCCCGATTAATTTTCCTAGCATCCACCTTATCCCCAAATAACCTATCCAAATTCATTGGGAAATAATCCACCAACTGCTCCTTTTCTTAACCACTTCCCAACGTCTGCTTCTTTTTTGTCCACTCCCCATCAACTTTTTATTTAATACCCCCCGACTCCCCATGAATATTAATTACCTCTTCCTTTTCGAGACCTGCGTTGTTTCCCAAGACCCCAAAGTCTCCGGCCGTCTGATTCCCACTGTGATTTTGACACTCCGCCTACTGATTCCGGTCGGATATAGGATTCTCCATTTCTGGCGATCCGTAACACTCTCCTTCCTCCGGCGTTCCATCGTTGTTTCCCACATTCCCACCGGCGCCGACCGACGGATTCCCTCCGGAGTAGTGTGTCACTATATCCCGCGCCACAGGCATCTCACCAACCTCCGTCGGGCCTCCTTTTCCGGCGATACCTGTGCCAACATCGGAGTCAACATCAGTTGCTTCCATGAAATCCCATCCGTCACCTTCCTCTGACATACTAGTCTGTTCCTCAACCGAATCGGGTACCCAATCTCCCCTCTCTTCTTCTACCCAAATCCTAAACCGTTTACCTTCCTCAACGATTGTGACAACTTCTTCGATCCTATTGACCAAATCCGTCAGGACACTAACACAATCGTAAATTAATAGGTTGTCTTTCGGTTGCCGATGTGATGCGTGAATAACCTTACCGAAGCATCTTCCAACCGAATCAAATACTTCGTTACTGGAAAGATGGAGCGGGACACCGTGTATGTTCAACCACGCCAATCTCTCGAATGCCACCGCTTGACCTCTCCAAATTTCCACATTGGTAAACCACCCGCAACCTGCAGCAAAAGCTCTAAAAGTGTCTGCCTCAAACTCTGATTTGAATACCAGAAGAGTATTAAGTCCCCCAAGATACTTAATAGTTGATTCGACAAAACCCGCTTTCTTCATCAACACATTCAGCTTACGTAGAGGCCATAAATCCATAGCCTTTCTGATTATCGCTTTACCGTGAATATCGACGAAAGCTTTAGCAAACTCCGAGACCACAACCCCTTTTGTAATAATACCCGTTTGACATTACCAGACACAATTTCAGCAAAAGATTTACCACCGAAACTGAAGGCACCATCTCTAACTCCCTGCTCCTTGAATGTATGTTTCTTGGGTTCCTGTTCCTTCGCCTTCCCCATCAAGTTCTGGTTGTCCCACGAATCTTCCTTCTCCATTACAAATGAACAACTTCTTGTAATTGTGGAAAGTCCAAAATAATCGGAGCTATCTTCAATGAGAGAATCTTACCAACTTTCAATAATTTTGGCATAAATTGGTTGTAACCCATTTGTTTACTGCATGTGGCTTTTTTTTAACGGCAAATTTCTTTTATTCCTGTCGTCTGTGAGACTTGAACCCAAGACTCCTCTCCCAAGGTGTTTAAAGGCTTTGTCTTTGCCAATGGACCACCACCCAATTGGTTACAATCTAATTATATGTTGGTATATCAATTTTGCAAAGGATCATTTACAATAGAGTTAATTGAGAAGGGTTTTGGTCTATGATTTACTAATCTAAGGGCTGAGATTAAGTGGTCCCCAAATGTAGAATTCACGTGACTAAAAACAAGGGAAACAAGTGGGGACAAGTCAAAGTAAGAACATCCTATATATATATATATATAGGGTCAGGATTTAGAGAAAATGGTGAAAAGTGTGAGAACAGTGAGAATGGTTATGGATCGTCCGATCAAAACAATCTATGGACTAGATTGGCGCGGTGGCGTTTTCGTAAATAACACCAATTCTATTAAGTGGACGCGCTTCATTAAGGGTAAAAGGGTTTTTAGACTTCTCTACCCAAAACGCCAAACTCATGAATAAAACGCCATTACGCGCCAAAACACATCCGATATAAACAACATCTCAGACATTCATTAAACACACCGAACCCCAAACGCCATATTTACTACTATATACCATTCATCTTAGAAACACCAAAAAACCCAAACATCAAACACACCAAACTCAAAACGCCATATTTTACTATATACTAATCATCTTAGAAAACGCCAAAAAACCAAAACATCAAAGATTCCAATCCACATTTCTTTTAGATACACTATTTTCTCAGTAAAACACCAAAAATGGCAAACATCATTTCTTGTATATTCAATATTGTTCTACGTGAAGTTTCGCAGAATGCATTCTTAGCTGAGGGGTGTGACTCAATAACATTTTGCTGCATGAGATGGACAAATCTTCAAGAAAAAGATGCTGATGTCAGACTTATGTCATTTTTTGTGTTTTATTCTTGATGAATATTTGAGAAATTCATCTTCTTTGCGGCTGGATCTAAGAAGTCAAAGGATCCCTCCCTATTAATTTTCCTAGCATCCACCTTATCCCCAAATAACCTATCCAAATACTTTGGGAAACAATCCACCAACTGCTCCTTTTCTTGACCACTTTCCAACGTCTGCTTCTTTTTTTGTCCACTCCCATCAACTTTTTATTTAATACCTCCAACTCCCCATCAATATTAATTACATCTTCCTTTTCGAGACCTGCGTTGTTTCCCAAGACCCCAAAGTCTCCGACCGTCTGATTCCCACTGTGATTTTGACACTCCGCCGACTGATTCCGGTCGGATATAGGATTCTCCATTTCCGGCGATCCGTAACATTCTCCTTCCTTTGGCGTTCCATCGTTGTTTCCGACATCACCACCGGCGCTGACCGACGGATTCCCTCCGGAGTAGTGTGTGACTTTATCCGGCGCCACAGGCGTCTCACCAACCTCCGTCGGGCCTCCTTCTCCGGCGATACCTGTGCCAACATCGGAGTCAACATCAGTTGCCTCCATGAAATCCCGTCCGTCACCTTCCTCCGACATACTAGTCTGTTCCTCAACCGAATCGGGTACCCAATCTCCCCTCTCTTCTTCTACCCAAATCCTGAACCGTTTACCTTCCTCAACGATTGTGACAACTTCTTCGATCCTATTGACCGAATCCGTCAAGACACAAACACAATCGTAAATAAATAGCTCCAACGTTCGTCTTCCAACTGTCTTGAGCGAGTCTTCAGGAGGACCAAGCCCATACATCCGTTGGTACCTTGCAAACAAAGAAAATCGTTAGTTGGCGAGTAGGATACCCCCGCAGGATGTTACCAATATCCTGGTTCAATATCCTGGTCGCAGCATCAAACATATAATATCAGGATATGTCTTCGGGATATAGGTTCGAAATTCCGTCGTCGTCGTCATAATAATAATAATAATAATAATAATAATAATAATAATAATAATAATCATATCAAAGTCATAAAAATAAAAAAATGCATTATCCTTATAATAATAATAATAATAATAATAATAATAATAATAATAATAATAATAATATAATAAAAGACTATGCTTGAAAAGTTGGTATTGTAATTGAGAGTACATGATTGTTTGTAATTTGCTACGTATCATTAAAATAATAATAATAATAATAATAATAATAATAATAATAATAATAATAATAATAATAATAATAATAATAAGGGGAAAGAGAATATGAGGATGTTATACATGTAAGTTATATGTGAAACCATCAAAACCACGGAGTTTTGATTATACCCTCATTTATTTTTTATATATTTATTAAAGATATCAACTACTCTTCACAAAAAATCACGTAGTGTTCCATTCCAAGATCCTCAATTTCTCAACCTTATTCCTGCGATTCCAACTTCCAAACGAATTGATCTGCAACAAAGGTCGTTAATTGAATCAGTTTTGCAATTCGAGTTCATTAGGTTCGTCCTATCTCCATAATTTTATTACATGTTTCCATGTATCGATCAATCTCCAATTCTTAATAATATTGAAGCTATACTTAATTTTCCTAATCAACCTGGCTTTTCTTGGTTCCTATGTTATGGCAAACGTATGATATTTTTTTATTTTTTAAACATCATCTTACTCTTCAATTTTTTTATTATAAATTTAGTTGTGTGTGTGTGTTTTTTTTTTTGTGAAATAAACATGTTTCCATCGAGAATTATGTCCCACTTTTTTTGACTTTTTCTTTGTATGTTGTTAATACTTTTGATATGTAATAAACGAATTAAATATCAAAATTCTTCTTTGTTGATATAGGACACAACACGATGGATTTGGAAGTTCAGTTACAATAGGATGCTTCTGAAACAAATCAATTTCTTATATATGAGTTATTGAGTTTATATTTTAGGGCCCATAATGATTCTCAGAGACAACCATTTTTAGCTAGTTTAAGGTTTATCTTGTGAAAACACGTTTAGCTAAACACAGTTTAAGGTTTATCTTGTAAAAACACGTTTAGCTAAACACGCTATATATGAATCAACCTGGCCAGTTCATAGGTTAACTCATCTAACCAGTTTACATTTTAATTAGAAAAGAACTATTATGCCACAACTTAACTTTACATAAGTATGCAATATCAGGTTTTATAGTTAAATTCAAGTATGCTATATACATTTTTATGGTACCCCTATATATAATCTAATATGATGAATGATTAACTATTTACTTAATTATTTGCGGTTTTTAGGATTTATAGTTTTAGACAACTGATGAAAATAACCAGGTTTAACAAATTGTATTCATGTCAACCAACAAGCTCTATCAGATTTGAATTTGTGTTTACACAACTTTCAGGTTCTTGTCGGGTTCAAGTTCATATCGAATTTTAAAATTTGTGTTGGTTTCAACCCGTCAACACCACAGATTTAACACCATCCACACCTTCACATACACAACCAAAATCGTTCACTAAGTCCAATTTCATACGTTAGCTAAAATTATAAGTAAAAAACAAAGTGACAACAAGCAAGGCACCTAGCAGTATATAATCTCATCACATATGTTGTATATGTCTGACGTGGATATTACTAAGCCCTACACAAACAATTTTTCTCTGACAATATTAGTTATAATACAAATAAGATGGTATAATCATGTGAAGGATGTAGCCACTGATGAGGTTCACTACAAGAAAAAACCCCTATAAAGACGACACTTATAGAGAGGACATTGGTCATCTCTATAGATCAACCTATAGAGACGACATGTGTTGATACATATTATGTGGATACGGCACGGCTCGGTTTGACTCGGCTACGAAGTGAAGGCCGTAGTCAAGACAACCTCCTGTCTTGACTCGGTATGCGATTCACTTTGTAACGTTTGTGTAAATGCAACTGCGTGTGTGCAGTTTGCATTAGTATAGCTTATGTGTTTGTTTGTTTGGCACATCCATGTCGAAATCCCAAGCCCAAGCCCAAGCCTCGACCCAATCAAATATGGCGAAAACACACATGTGACGAAATCCCTTGGATTTCGTCGAGATCATAGGTGTTCGCCGAGGGGTGTTCGCCAAAGGGGATTTCGTCGAGGTGTTACTATATATACACAGCAGAACAGACATAAACACTAGAGAGAGAGAAGTCTGAATAGATTTCGGAGCGAACACACTGTAAACACACACACACTGAGAGTTTATGAGAGCATCTTGTAAACATTGCTTTGTAACCGTTTTCTAGATTAATACATTGGAGTGTTAATCGTTGAATCTTTGTGTCTTGCGTGTTCGTGACTTGGTTCAACTTACCCATTTGGATTCCGCACTCTCGGGTTCGTCGGAAAACAGGAATAGAGGTTGACTCGATCCTCCGGGTTGACCTACAATTGGTATCAGAGCATTGGCTCGATTCCTTGTTTAAACCAAGTCGATTTTCTTGTGTTTTGATAGATTTTAAAAGGGTTTTTCAGTTTGCATTCTTGTTTAAAAAAAATCATATTTCTGGAAAAGCTTTTCATCAAAACCTTGAAAATCTTTGTATCTTGCTATTGCTTTTATAAAACCATTGTTAAAATGCATTTACACATGTTGAGATTTGGTTTTTACTAAACTTTTGTGAAAAAACTTGTGTTCGGAAAGTTTTTCGGTGGCCGGTAAACTCAGAAAACTCATCGAGTTCTTCAGGATCTTCCACGAGTTCATAGTGTTCTTGATAAATATATGTGTTTGATCTTTTGTTGAACTTGAACTATTGTGTTTGCTGTGATTATTATATATTAAGATGACAAAATTGCACATGTGATGATTTGTTGTTGAAAAGGAAGCTTCGAAATCAGATAAAAGCATGGTATGTTGAAATTTGGTCACCAACTTGTCAGAGGATAAGGTTTCGATAATATCTTCTGTATCTGGTAACAATTTTCAACGAAATCCTTAACCTTTTTCACATGTGGAGTCGACGAAAACCCTTCCTGATTTCGTCATCAACATATCAGCGACGAAACCCTTCCTGATTTCGTCATCAACACATCAGCGACGAAAACCTTGATTTCGTCATCATCCTTCAGCGACGAAAACCCTTCCTGATTTCGTCATCAACATATCAGCGACGAACACTCATCATTTTGTCACATTTTTTCTCGACGAAAACTCCATTATTTTATCATCTTGTGATCGACGAAAACCTCATATCTTCGTCATAGTTGTTTGACGAACTCTCATCAATTTTGTCACTTATTGTCTTCGACGAACAACTTATAGATTTCGTCGCATACACTTGTAATTTTCAAACAGAAGCTTTCAAATTCATATTTAACTGTTTGTTTTGTGTGATTTAACCAGGTTTTCATCAATAGACATCCAACATGAATCCGAATTGGTAGGGTACTCCATCTAATGCGGAAAGCAAGTATAGAAGTACGGGTTTATCTCCATCATGGGCCGAATATCCCGCACCCACATCTAATACAGAAAGCAAGTATAGAAGCACGGGTTTGTCACCATCATGGGCAGAATCTCCCGCACCTGCATCTTCGCAAGCGAATCCAATGTCGACAGGTCAATGGGCGTTTGTTTCAAATCAAACTCCAAGTATTCAAAGTATACTCCTAAGCGAAAGTGAGACTGGAAGTCTAAATCGCCCACCGAAACTGATGCACATAAATGAATATCCTGGATGGGTAGATAGATTTCATACGTATGTCCTTGGGCAATACACGGAATTGTGGTTATGTTTTATTACAGATTTCGATCAAGCTCTTGAGGTTGCCGCTTCAACTGCCGCTACATTTGAAGATCTTACGGAAGACGAGAAAAAGGCATATGATTTGGAAAAGAAAGCATATGCTATTCTGACTCAGGCGTTGAGCAAGGATATATATCATCAGTTTGTTAGTTTCAAGACGTTAAAGCGATTATGGGATGCATTGAAGACAAGGGGTCTAGGAAATGAAAAGTCACGTCAATTGCGACATGATTTACTCAAGAATGAGTTTGATGGCTTCACTTGTATGGAAAATGAATCTTTGGGAGATATGACAAGTCGATTTCATCACTTGCTGACTGAATTGAGTAATTATGGAGTAGAAACAACTCCAACACAGGTTGTCACAAAGTTTGCCGATGCACTGCCACCTCAATGGAATGGTTTCTTGGAAATCCTGAAATACAATGGCACATTGGCTACGACAAACATCAATGACTTCGGTCAGCTCTTGGAGAACAAATATCAGGAAAAAACCCTAAAGGCGAAAAGGGTTCCAGTGCGACAAAATCCTGATATGTACTATGGAGCTTTTAGCACTTCTGCAAGACCTGCCTCATATGCTCCACTTCAAACGGCATTTGTCACAAGCACAGATTTATATGGCAATCCGATACAAGTTCCTGTAAAGCCAGCTCCAACCACAGACTTGTATGGAAATCCACTACAACCAGCTCCACAACAGCAAAGCTATCGGCCATCTACCGTAGCAACTGATTTGTATGGAAATCCACTTCCTGTTCAACATCAAGCTTGTTATGGAAGCACATCATCTGCTGGTCAGCCATCAAAGTCAAATACAGTATGGCTTGACACGTCAAACTTCTCCAAAGTTAGCGTTGAAGTAGCTAAAGATCATATAGAGATACTAAACACATTAGTGAGCTCGTATTGTGGGTTGATTGCAGGGCAGATCAGAAACATCAATCTAACTCAAGAAGATTATCAGCAGATCGATAAAGAAGAGATGGATATGATGGACATCAAATGGGCTGTCGCCAGTGCTGTAAGGCGAGCTAAAGACTTCATGGAACGGACGGGTAGAACCAGCTTGGAAAGCAAGAAAGATACCAAGTATGGGTTCGACAAGAAATCCGTCAAGTGCTTTAATTGTGGTGAACGTGGTCATTTCAAGCGTGAATGCACAAAGCCAGCTCAGCATGGGAACCAGAATCCTTTCAGAGGTCAAGGCAACCAACAGAATCAGAATCTAACCAGGAATGACGATCGCACCTTGGTCCCTGCAAACAATCAAGCAGGACCATCGAACACCAATCAAGCTCTTGTGGTGCAAATAGATGAAGGTTGCGACTGGTCAATGCAATTAGGCATTGGTGATCAGGGAGGAGTAGCTTGTTTTGCTGAAACTGCTAAGGATTTGAAGCACGCCAGTGGTGGAGAATCTTCCGCCAGTGGTGGTGAATCTTCAGATGAAGAGAGTTCTGGTGATTCAAGGAGTTCAGACGAGGAAGTCTCAACCTCAGGCGAAGATTATTCTGATGATGTATCTAGTGGGAGAATCGATGCAGATATCGATGAATTGTTAGGAGAAGCTGCAGCAAGGAATGATAGAAGATCTATTCTGGTGGATCAAGCTGCTTATTCTTCTTCTTCTTCTCTTCATTCAGCCTTTATGGCTAATGGCAGCAGTTCATCAAGCCAGGTATGTGTCGATGAACCAAATGTTGTTAATTGTGATAATTGTGCTAGCTTAAGTGTTAAATGTGCTGATTTGGAAGCTAATATGTCTGAGTTGCAAAGCAAACATGATGCTTTAAATGCTGAATTATCTGACTTGCAAAACAAACATGTTTTTTTTGATGCTAAGTGGTGTGATTTGCAAAGCAAGCATGAGGCTTTGCAAAACAAATATGAAGTGACAAATGTCCACAATCAAAAGTTGATAGTGGA
Organism: Helianthus tuberosus; assembly: GCA_030545235.1. Classification (NCBI taxonomy): domain Eukaryota; kingdom Viridiplantae; phylum Streptophyta; class Magnoliopsida; order Asterales; family Asteraceae; genus Helianthus; species Helianthus tuberosus. Next base: position 76,333,699 of record CM060377.1, on the reverse strand, counting down.
TCTTTCGAAATGCAAAGAGGCTAACATGTTTTATGAAAACCATGAAAAGGAGTTTAAAACGGTGGTTGCAAATTTAAGAAAAGATAAAACCGAACTGACAAAAATGGTTTCAAGAAAACAAACAGACATAAACTGTTATATCAATCGTCTGGAGATCATGCAAAAAGAGTTAGCCTGTACAAAGTGTGAAAGTGAGGCGATCCGGCTTAAGCTAGACAGTTATTCAAACTCTAGATATGTGCTGGATCACATCATTGACACACAAAAAGAGAAAAAGGATGTCACGTGCATTGGATAAAAGAAATGTCCACCACCTGTTAGACAAAATTATGATGCGATGCCTGATGAGGAAAATAGAACTTATTATGAGGAATATGTTCCTTTAGACATTGAGGAATTTGCAACTGGACTAGGATACAAAAATGAAGTATCATCAGATTCGGATGTTTCAACAGTTTCAAGTGTGTCAACTGCTGAACAAAATCAGGATCCTCCAGTCATTGTTGAGGATGCTGATTCTTCAGATGATGAATCCGATGATACTGACTCAGCACAGTCTGATGCGGTAATCAAAGAAGAGGACATACCTCTTGAGAATCATATTCTATGTGATCCTCCCGCAAAACCTGCTAAGACTGTTCTGGTCGAGTCCACGTCTGCAAAAGAGTCAGAGAGTGTGAATTTGTTGTACACTCTTGTTGTTGATGATAAAATCTATTCTGACAAAGATTTTCCTATTAAGAATGTTAATCAATCTTTAATTAGTCAAATTTTTGAGGATTCAACAAGTAAGTTCTTGGGAAAGACATGATCACATGTTGTGGTAACACAGTGTCCTCCTATCCCAAGGCCGAAGTTCGAAAACAATATGGAAATCAAAGATTGCCAACAGTGAAAAAGCAGCAAAATCACACCAAACCAAAAGGTAAATTACCGACTCAAGGTCAAAAGAAACAGACCAAGAAAAAGGACAAGAAGGTGAACTTTGTGAAATCAAGGGGAACGGATAAAATTGACACATTTGAAAACAAATCTAACTTAGATTTTGTTAACCAAGTTAAAATGTTGAAAAGAAATGAACAAAACAGTTCAAAACCAAGTACCTCGGGATCACAAAGTTCATCTTCATCATCAAGACAATCACATGATACTTCGGGGTTTGTAGAACGAAGATCATGTTTTCATGTGGCACATTTGGACATATTATTCGCAATTGTCCAAATCTTCATAAAAAAAAGCCAAAGTTGATGATCCCCGTGACCGAAATGACCGAAAGCAATCTGTTTCATCAAAACCAGATCCCCATCTTGTAAAAGAAAGGGAAAAGAAACAGAAACGCCAACAGGTCAAGAAAATTGAAAAAGCGATTAAAACCGACATGGTTAACAAAACATCTGTTTCTGTCAAACCAGACAATTAAAAAACTTCAGAAAATCATGAAGTTAAGATTTTAATGAATAAAACTGTTAAAACAAAACAGACCTGGAAACCAAAAACAGTTACTGAATCAGGGGGAACATCACAATTTCCACAACATCAAGAAGTTCAAGTAACTTACATTGATGAAAATGGAAGACCTAAGACCACAAAGGCTTGGGTCCCCATCTCCAACTAATCATGTGAGTACATGTGCAGGGTGTTCCAGGAGGAACTTTCAACAGTCATTGGATTGTTGATAGTGGGGCATCCAGGCACATGACCGGCGACATGAAGCTTCTCTACGACGTTAAATCTATTAGAGGAGGTTATGTTACTTTTGCTAGAGATAAATGCGGATATATTACAGGAGAAGGAATGGTATCTAACGGGGTTGTAAGTTTTGACAAGATCAACTTTGTACAACAACTTGATCACAATATTCTCAGCGTTTCACAAATCTGTGATAAGCAGTTTTCAGTACACTTTGATACAAATGGATGTTATGTGCTGAAACTCGGCTTCAAGATTCCAAAAGAATGGATTCTCTTATCAGCTCCAAGGATAAACGATTTATATGTCCTTGATATAAGCCAAGCAATAACAACGACTGGACAAGCAACTTGTTTTATTTCCAAAGCCACTGAAAAAGACTCTATCTCTTGGCACAGACGTATGGGTCACATTCACTTACGGAAAATGAATCATTTGGTGTCGAATGAATTAGTGAATGGTGTTCTTCTTAAAAATTTCCATCTTCAAGACGTCTGTGTTTCATGCCAAAAAGGAAAGCAAACCAAGAAGCGACATCCGACAAAGAAGATCAACACGGTGGCAGTTCCTCTTGAACGTCTGCACATGGATTTGTTCGGTCCTGTCAAGCACAAAAGCATCAGGAATGATCAATACTGCTTCGTGATAACTGATGATTATTCAAGATTTTCTTGGGTGGCATTTATGGCTCACAAGAGTGCAACTTTCGGTATTATCAAAAACTTGATCATTCAGATTGAGAATTTGTATAAGTTGAAGGTTAGACGGATACGCAGCGACAATGGTACAGAATTTAAAAATCATGCTATGGCGGAGTTTTTCACATCAAAAGGTATTCTTCACGAATTTAGTGCGACTTACACTCCTCAACAGAACAGCATCGCTGAACGTAAAAACCGTACATTGATCGAGACTGCTAGGACTATGTTGGTAGAGTCGCAGTTGCCCATTCCATTCTGGAGTAAAGCTGTGGCCTCCGCATGTTACACGATGAATCGAGTCCTTACAGTCAAAAGACACAACAAGACCTGCTTTGAGCTTCTTCACAAACGAAAACCGGATTTGTCATATCTTGAACCGTTTGGAGCTCCTTTCACAATGATCGATCCTAATGGAAAGTTTGGGGCAAAAGCTATTGAACGTCACTTTCTTGGTTATGCCACCCCGAACTTAAGAGTCTGGAATCTAGAGACTAAAAGGGTTGAGGAATGGTCTGAAGTCAGAGTACAAAGGCACACTTTACGAGTAAAAAATCCAGGTCAACCATGGATGTTTGAGTACGATGACTTTTTTAATTCGATCAATGTTGAAGCAGTTGAAGAAAATGCTGCTGCAAGGATGTTTTTCGAGAGTGACAACGCAACAGATTCACCGTTGGTTCGCCCAATTATTGTCAACAATTAAGAACCATCTTCAGTGAACAATAATGCTCTCGATAATGAGGATTTTCATGATGCAACTGAACTGAACGAATCTTCAGAGGATGAAGAATTTCTAGATGCAGATCAAGAAGGCCCTACATCGGCAGTACGTGGTACTTCAGAGGCTACACCTCCAGTGGACGCCCCTATAACAGCTGAAGCTACTGCATCATCCTTTTCGTCAGTTCCGGGTATTGAATTAGTTGTTGATCTCAATCTCAACAATCTGGGTACAAACATTCCAGTTCCAGATAATCCAGAAACAAGGATTCACAATACCCATCCTCCACAAAACATCATCGGTAATGTACAGAGTGACATTTAAACAAGAAACATGTTGCGAAACAACAACAATGCAGGCCTGTATGCGGCGATTTGAGAATCTGGTCAACAAAACGATTGGTCTTTCGCGTGTTATGTCTCATAGGAAGAGCCAAGAACTTGGAAAGAAGCTTTGAAAGATAACTCTTGGGTTGAAGCAATGCAGGAAGAACTGCAACAATTCCAGAAACTTGGTGTCTGGAAGCTCGTAGAGAAACCGGCTGATTACAAGAAGATTGGTACCCGTTGGGTGTATAAGTGCAAAAAGGACGACCGTGGAATCGTTATTCGAAACAAAGCAAGATTGGTCGTTCAAGGTTTTCGTCAGATTGAAGGTATAGACTACAACGAAGTGTATGCACCTGTTGCACGTCTGGAAGCAATTCGGATCTTTCTGGCTTATGCCTCATTCAAAGGATTCTAGGTTTACCAGATGGACGTCAAAAGTGCATTCTTACATGGTCTAGTGGAAGAAGAGGTGTATGTCGAACAGCCTCCAGGTTTTGAAGATCCTATTCATCCCGATCGGATTTGGTTGTTGAATAAAGCTCTCTATGGTCTACATCAAGCACCGCGAGCTTGGTACGCAACCTTATCTAATTACCTATTGGAGAATGGATTTCGCAGAGGTCTTATCGATTGCACTCTCTTCATAAAAGAACAAGATGGAGATCTTCTACAGGTACAGGTATATGTGGATGATATTATATTTGGTTCTACTAACAATGTTATGTGTAGGGATTTCGAGCGTGTAATGCAGGATAAATTCGAGATGAGCGCTATGGGGGAGATGACTTTCTTTTTGGGCTTGCAAGTGCAACAAACGAAGTTTGGGATTTTCATCCATCAGACTAAGTATGTTCAAGACATTCTGAACCGATTCCAGATGTCCGACACATTGCCCATTGGTACCCCACTGCAGCAAAATCACGGAATCAATCCAGACTTGAAGGGTGAACTCGTTAGCTCTTCATACTACCGCGTGATGATTGGATCCCTTATGTACCTCACAACATCAAGACCAGATATAATGTATCCAACATGCCTGCTAGCCAGATATCAAGTGAACCCGAAGGCCTCACATCTTGCAGCTGTAAAAAGGATTTTTCGTTATTTGAAGGGTTGCCCAGACACCAGTCTATGGTACCCTAAGGATAATAACTTTGACTTAGTCGCTTTCAGTGATTCAGATTTTGGCGGATGCAAAATCGACGGCAAATCCACAACGGCTAGATGTCAGTTTTTAGGAAATCTCCTCGTAACATGGCAGTGCAAGAAGCAGACTTGTGTCGCTAAATCAACTTGTGAAGCGGAATACGTTGCTGCCTCAAGTTGTTGCTCCCAAGTCCTGTGGATACAACAGCAAATGCGTGATTACGATTTTGAATTCCTAACTACTCCTATTTTAGTCGATAATTCTGCTGCCTTATCTATCACTAGAAATCCTGTGTAGCATTCAAAGACCAAACACATCAAAATTAAGTATCACTTCATACGTGATTGCTTTGATAAAAGGCTAATCGATGTTGTTAAGGTCCATACCGATGACCAACGTGCCGAACTTTTTACCAAAGCATTTGATAAATCAAGATTTGACTTTTTATTATTGGTAAACGGCATTAAGGTCAAGCAAGAGTAATCCGCATCGGAAAATCGTTTTTGTAAATATCTTTGTGTTTTTAAAATTATTGTAAGTTTTTTGATTTTAGGGGGAGTAAATCCAAATTTGAAAAATTCAAAAACATCGAAAAATTTCTAAAACTAAAAAACAATAGAAAAACAAAAATGAGTTTCCTGGCGAGCAAAAGAGAAAATGATAGTACATCAGTGGTCTGTCTAAACCTCTTTAAACTGAAATGCAAAATGAAAAACGTTAGGCAGCTCTCTATAAGATGTATCGGTAGGCTCACAATCATCTTAAAGTGTGCAGGGTGATATAAACTTAAATCGACTGAAGACTGTGTGGGAACCACTCATTGGCATATGGTCTTAGTACCGAAATTTCGTTTGAGAGATTGCCAAGGTTATGAGATATGTGGTCTTTATGCTGTTTATCATCTGGGTATCATGGTTGTTTCTTTTACCGAAACAAAACGGAGACGAAGTCTAGATCTTCCATGATACCATACAGACGTGTACATACTGCATACGACCTCAATAAGTGATCAACAATCACATGTCCACAAAATAAGTGATAATATATCACATTTATCCGGGAGTCAAGTTCGTCTCTTTGCTGTACGTTTGTACTGACCTGTTCACGGACTTGCTCGTGTGCCCTTCATGCATCTGAAAATCAAGTTCCTCATCAATAAGTGATTCTATCACATAGGGCTTGTTTTCAAATCAAAATAAGTGAGTTTCTCACATTTTCATATACGGCAAAACAGATGATAAATGGTATACTCACCAGTAAGATGAACTCTCGTGCATACCTTGATACGGGAATGTGTCGTGATGTGGATAAACACCGGTCGGTAAGTATAAATCACACCTTAACATATCCCCTCGCCATGATTACATATGATAAGTTGAGCTTATGTGGATAACAATACCGATAATCGTTATAGGATGTTTATCTAAATGTTAACAAAAAGAACAACAAGAGCGTTTTAGCATGACCGTTCAACTGATATGATTCTCTTACCCTCGAAACTCGCAAAAAGAATGTTTGTATATATTTACTTTTCTTAGTTTCTGCAACTCTGTATATATTTATTTACTGCTTTCAGTCTTTAAGTTGGAAATATTCAAAATACCAAAAAGATTTTAGGTGTGTTTTAATATAAACTTTATAAAAGTAAAAAAGATTTTATTTCTACTTTAGTTTTGATTAACCGATGTTGGAACTCAAATCTTCGTTACCTGAAATCTGATTGAAAACCAAAACGACTGAATCTTCATAAACGGTCAGAGTTTGCAAGTTTTGAAAGTTAATAATCAAAATTGAAAAATCTGTTAACTTTTCAAATTAACTGTCGGACGGTAGTTGAATGAGAATTGGTCTCATATGTGTTATTTTTTAAAATGTTAACTATATTCCAAGTGTTAGTTCTCATTACGTGTTTAGCTTTCTTGCATGTGCAGATGCTAAAGGCGAAGAGAACATGTTCGATGATAAGCTTCGGAATGAAGACACGAAGTGAAGGAACTCAAATGATAAAGATGATCGAGTTGCCGCTAACCAATCATCAACACCACAAGGATCTAAAGTTTTGAAAATCAAAAGATTCACGAGCATAATCAAAGGGGGAGTTTATTGATACACTTCCTAGATAAAAGCGAGAGTTTGTTAATACACTTTCTACTTACAACACGTGAAGTCTTTGAAGATTCTTTCTGAGAATGAAAGAACCATCAAGAGATGGAGAACGAGATTACGAACCTTGCGAGCAGCATCCAAGGGGGAGTTTGTTGATACATATTATGTGGATATGGCTCGGCTCGGTTCGACTCGGCTACGAAGTGAAGGCCGTAGTCAAGACAACCTCCTGTCTTGACTCGGTATGCGATTTACTTTGTAACGTTTGTGTAAATGCAACTGCGTGTGTGCAGTTTGCATTTAGTATAGCTTATGTGTTTGTTTGTTTGGCCCATCCATGTCGAAATCCCAAGCCCAAGCCTCGACCCAATCAAATATGGCGAAAACACACATGTGACGAAATCCCTTGGATTTCGTCGAGATCATAGGTGTTCGCCGAGGGGTGTTCGCCAAAGGGGATTTCATCGAGGTGTTACTATATATACACAGCAGAACAGACAGAAACACTAGAGAGAGAGAAGTCTGAATAGATTTCAGAGCGAACACACTGTAAACACACACACACTGAGAGTTTATGAGAGCATCTTGTAAACATTGCTTTGTAACCGTTTTCTAGATTAATACATTGGAGTGTTAATCGTTGAATCTTTGTGTCTTGCGTGTTCGTGACTTGGTTTAACTTACCCATTTGGATTCCGCACTCTCGGGTTCGTTGGAAAACAGGAATAAAGGTTGACTCGATCCTCCGGGTGGAGCTACAACATGTTGTGTAACCAAACCTGAAAAAGGGCCCACAATGGCTGCACTATTGCAAGTGTTTGGTTCGGTTTGCATTGAGCTATTACACGAGTAAACAAATGACTCGTTTAGAAATGGTTCACTAACAAGTGCACCCATTGCAACATTAAGGTCATGTTGGTCTGACTCAAGCCATTGCCAACCCTTGCACCGGGTGGTTACGTCAACGAAGATGGAGACTCATGTGTGTTGCACAAATTGTGAATACTTTTCACCATTTCCAACCAAATAACTCATTTTCATTGGGTTGTCTCCCATCAAATAGTTGGCTTAATGCAACATTAAAAACACATCTGTACCAGATAAATACGACAAGTCAGCCAATCCAACCTGAACCATTTGTACTCGTGGTTATAATATAATACCCATTTGACCCGCTATATAATTTGTTACCCTAACTATTCGACGTGGCAGTTTTTACTCATTTACTGGTCAACAGATCGATTTGGTTTATCATTATTTCGTAACTGGTCAAATGGGTCAAAAAAAATAGGTTTAGCTAAAAGGAAACATGTCAAATAGATTGATTCTGGACAGACCAACAATGAACTTCAAACTTTTTCCCAGTTTTAGTAACTGACTTTAAATTATACGCATATAGAAACTTATTTAGGGGCAGTTTGTTTACCTCTTAATGAGGCTCTTAATAGTTCAGACATCTTACTGGTTCAGCACTTAATAGTTCAAACTGTTTGTTTCATGAGCAGATGTCTGAATGGTTCAGACATTTGCCTCTAAATGATTAAGTATTATACAAAGTCTGAATGGTTAAGACCTCCAAACTGAATATGTCAGACATTTGCCTCTAATGGGTTAAGCATTATTATACTGGCTCTTAATGGTTCAGACCTCCTACTGGTTCAACACTTAACCGTTTAGAAGTTGCCAAACAACCCCTTACACAATTATAGTTTATTACCATGAATGCAACCGATCTTAAACAGGTTGTGAACGGGTTTGATCGAGTTTTAAATGGGTAGGTTTTGTAAACAGGTTGTGAACGAATTTGATCGAGTTTTAAATGGGTAGGTTTTGTAAACAGGTTTTAGTAACGGGCTGGTGGGTTGTAAATTGGTAGGTTTTGTAAACAGGTTGTGAACGGGTTTGATAGAGTTTTAAATAGGCATTTGAGCTCACGCCTCGGGTTTTCAAACATGGCGCGGCGTGAGCCAAGTGAACACAAACTTACTATTATTTTCACGAGATATGTATTACACCTAGTGACGATAGAGAGGCATACTTGTGTTAATCTTGTAAAGTATTTTGTAAATAGCAAAATGTGTTTAGGGATACAAGATTCAAAATACTATTTAACATAGTTGCAGTATCAATAGAAACTTTATAAGAACGTGCATTAACAAAATGTAAACCTGAATTGCAGCATGCTAGTTCTGTAAGGGAATGAGGCTTTCAACATAACAATTGATTCGCTCCACAGTCACCGACTTTGGGCGTAGAAATCGATGACCAAGAGTGAGTTGAACTGAGTTAAAACATTTAGTCTTCATGTTATAGATGGGCACATTCATCAAATTCTCAGATAACAACTTTGGGGTAAAGATAATCTCGTCCATATTAATAGAATCACACGGATAAGGGCCATGAGACTTGGGGAGGGGGAACGTAATGGTTTCTCTGACCCAAACTTGAATTTCATAGTCTTGCAGCATCCAAATGTCCACTTCGTATAATCCCTCCATGAAATCAATACTAGCGATGCCTAATAAGCCATTGATTTTTATAAACCGTGCGCAAGGTATGCCATACCTATTTTCAATCATTGCATCATGAGGAACGTTAACAATTGAAAACTCCTCTTTTCTCAAATCGAATGCCAAAATTTCGAGTGGACATTGAAGCATCATATGTATTGTGCTATTGACACAAACACTAACTCCGATGGCAGAGAGCACACGAAAGTCACTCCTACCAAGAGGAGGATCCACATTGATCTTTCTCCATGAGTAAGTTGCCATGGAAAAAAATCATTACCTCTATTGTAGGTTTATTTTTAATTAATCCAAAATCGATGAACAAAACCTTGTGGTCATTACTTGATTCATCAAACCCAAGCAAGTAAAACATATCATTCTTTCCGTAAGCGTAATTCCGGAAAGAAACCGGATGAGGGAGTTTGAAAAACTTATGAGTGCTGGGGTTAAAAACGTATGCGTAAATTTCACTAAAAGTAATATATCGGGTAGTAAAACATACCAGCACGTTCAAATGTTCGGATAGGATGACGGGATGAGGAGTGGTGTCGAGTTTGATGAGATTAACGACTGATCCGCCGTCACGAGCGCCGGAGAAGAAGTAGCGTGTGTTGGTGGATGCATAGAAAGCGGAGAAGAATAAGGCGGTAGTACGGTGGCCAGCGGCGGAGTAGAGTTTGGTGAATGATGAGTTGGAGATGAGGGAGAGCCATGGTTTACAGACGGATTTGAAACGAATTAGGATGGATTTGACGGGGAGTATAGAGAGGATCTCTTCGATTATTTCTTCAGGGATTGAGTGTTTGGCTTTCTGCGCCGACCGATCATCGGAATGTACGTCTTCTTCTTCTTCTAGGGTTACCATCTTCTGTCAGAAAGAGAGAGAAAGAGGAAGGTAGGGTTGTTCAAACGCCACTAGAGTAAAATAGTGGTAGAATATTGTTTAAAATTAAATTAAGAGATAAATGTTATTTTAGTGCTTTTGTTTTTTTTTTGTTCAGTTTTGTCAGTTTAATTTAAAAATTTTCATTTATAGTTTGTGGGTCCAAAAAGTTTTCAACGTTGCCATTTTAGTCCAACTGACTAACTCCATCCGTTTTTTAACGCTAACTCGAAGGGCATTTTTGTCTTTTTAGTTATTTTGAGATGATAACTACTGCCATATTTCCAAGAAATTCCTGCGGTGACGCCCATTAATTCACCTATTGTTTGCTTTCATTTTCAATCAGACCACACAAATCAGAACTCAATTTGGGGTGGGCGGCCAGGATTGATGCTTAAACCCTAACCAAAATTTGTTAAGTTAGGGTTTTTGAGGTTTTGAACCTGAATATGCTTTTGAACCCTAAACAACATTTTTTTAACATAACCCACCCACCCGAAGAGTTCTTGAGTGAAATTTGGCATTGCACCAATGGGTCAATTTGCCATCCATCGTACTCTAGTTTACATAGCCACCGTATATCGGAACACCACAATCTTGTAAATTAACACACGTTATTCTATAGTAGGATTTCGAGGTTATGTGGGTCAGAATGGGTGGAGGTTGGGCTGGGCTGGGCTGGTTAAATCTAGTTCGAAGGGCAACATCTGGTGGTGGTTTCCTGTTCGTTTCAGTCGCTCGAGGACGAAAAAGCAAAGCGAAGATGATGGGTTTGTTTTCGAGGTGGTGGTGGTGTGTGGCGGAGTGATGGGGTCTTGGTGTGTATGGCAGAGGTGGGTGTCGACGGAGGTGGCGGCGATGGTAGATGAGAAGAGAAAGAGAGTAGAAGAGAGAGAGAGATGAGAGAGACAGATAGAGTTAGGGTTGTGTGATGTGTGTGTATTTTTTAAATGCCATTTTAATCATGTGAAAGGATTAAGTTAATGAAAATGCAAAATAAAAAAAAAACGCCTCTGAGTAACTGAAGAGCATGGATGAGGTTAAATCACTTGGACCAAAATGGCAACGCTGAAAACTTTTTGAACCCATAAGCTATAAATGAAACCTTTGGACTAAACTGGCAAAACTGCCCAAACCACATTCATAAATTAAAAATAATAACATACTGTAAGTTTAAGATTCGGACCGTGACCCGTGATTAGTGTGTGATTATGTTCAAGACGGGAGAGATTAGAGACTAATAAACAACTTCCTTGTATAAATTTGGTAGCATAACGTTACAAACCGGCCCGATTACAAGCTAAGCCGAACCATACCAAAGGAGCATACATCCGGGGAGAGACCAAGTGGTGATCTCTCCCCCAAGTCTAAAACCTTCATCAAGTTGCAAATGACTAAGGGTTGGTATTTATAGCCACACCCCCTAGTCTTGCAAACACACACGGTCAAACGAATAACCCTTTCGTTTGACCACTTCAAACGAAGCGGGTCAATACACGTTCGTTTAACCGTTTCACTAACTATTACATAATCAGCATAAAATAAATCTAATCTATTCGAACAACATCGGACACAAAAACTGCACCAACAAATTCCCCTTGTCCGTTGCTGTCGAGTGCTGAAAATGCAACTTCAATCGATCTTCGGTCAAGTATTTGTTGATGTTATTTTCTCTGTGTTAATGAATTCCCCTTGACCGATGATCCATGTAAGTAGTATCTTGACTTGAGTCTTCATAGCAATACCAAACCCTTGAAGCTTCTCATATAATATTTCCCCCTCAAAGTACGCGTATCCGTGTTGGGTGTTGTGCAATGTCCTCACAAGGCTAAATTGACCGATCTTCCACTGATCTTCCAATACTCCAACCAACATTTGATAAGGGTTCCATTCTTTAAAAACTGCATCAAGTCTTGATCTTGTTATAAGAACTCTATCTCATTCAAGCATACTACATTGGTAGAGTTTTCTGGTGAACTGTCTTCTATAAACCATCTTTGTGGAATCAACCAAGTAATGCACTTTGATCATCAGCATCAACACTCAGGAAGTCAGCTAGACCGAGTATATCACTTGCAAGCTCAACCAGCACGCTTAGTTGAACTACATCCAGATCTCATTGTCTCGCCTTTGTGAAGTTGACCACGACATGCACTACGGATCTTCAGCATTAGTACTCAGGATGTCAGCTTGACCAAGTACATCGTTTGCAAACTCAACGAATTGAGTTACACCCAGATCCCTGTAAAATCCCAAAGAGACATCAAACCCAAAACCAAATCCTGCAAATTCCCCTTCAACTGATAGAGTTGGAATCCACACTTGTCAGCCTTGAACTATCAGCTCTCATAAAGATTCCCCAGGTCTTCAGTGAACAGTGTTTTGAAACTACTATTTACTTTAGATACCTGTATGTTTCCGTGCAAAACCCTTCACGCTGGGTGGAGAATTAATTAAAATTCTCAAATATGTATCTGTGCAAAACATTCCACGCAGAACCTTTGGTATTACCAGAAAATCACAAACTCTACCTCCTGTGATTGCGTTTAGAATTTTACCAAAGAAATTCCAAAGCATATGAAAATTTTTATCCCCCCATTTCTTTGGTAAAATCTCTAAACCTTAACAAATTCCCTCCTCTGAGCGGAACTGTCGTCAACTTCATTGAAAAAATTCTCTCCACTGAGCAGAATCATTCAGATGTTCTCGGTTTTTTCGAAGAATCATGAAAGCGATTTTCTTCTTTGCATATTCTAGTTGATAAGGAAAGTCCCCTAGCCCCGTAGGATCCGACTTGTATCCCCCCAAAGTCCAAAAACTTCCACCATAGGCATAACTCTTCGACTTTGTGAACTCGTTAGGACCGGTCTTGGCTCTCTAGGTTCCTTCAATCGTTACCAAATGCGAGAATATGACAATAAACAAAATTCTTTCGAGCATTTACGACCACCGATAACAAAGCAAATTTTCACGTGCGGAAATAAATATACCGTTTTTGGCCCATAATAGTCAAATCACCAATTTTGACATTTGCATCGGTAACCGTGACTACCCCATGTTTAAAAAGAAAATAATTTGTTTTCATCATGCCTCATCGTCCCGCGCGCTCCCGAAACCGTACGAATTTGACGTTGAAAAAGCTTGATTCAAATAAGCTTCATGAACACCCGACCCCACTTTGAAAATCACAAAAAAAAAATTGTTCACGAACAACTTGTCAAAAATAGTGTTTCATGAAATAGAGGCCCAAACAATGAAACATCCTTAGCCCAAGATAGTCCACGAATTGTACAAGATTCTTGTGCACTATGATGTTGGCCCAATCAATGAAAGTGAGCCCAAAAACCAAAGAACAACTTAAATTGATGAATGTTGAAAACCAATTCAATTTCCATCAACACCAAGTGGGCCCAACAAAATAAAAACCTAGCTGCCAATTCACATGCCTGTCGACATCTTCCTTTTACAGCCGCCACATTTTCCAAATCTCTCTCCTCAGCCCTCACCTTCATCTTCCTTCTTCTTCGTGAGAAAGTGAGACTGAATTTGCAGAGATTCATCAATGGCGAAATCTCTCATTTCATCTCCTTCCTCTTTCACCGGCACACCGTTACCTCCACTACCTCTTCACCGTGGTTATTCTCACCAGACTAAACTCATATCCACCAGAATCAAGTTCAGTTTTAACGGAATTCCTCCAATTTCTCCGTTTGAAGCTGGCGTATCACTCGATTTTTCTACGATTGACTACTGACGCAACAGAGGTGAAATGGCTGATCATCGCAATGGTGGAAACCATCCAGCTGCTGCCAGTAAGGGTGCAGGTGGAGCTTCAGGCGTGTACACAATCGATGCAAACACTTTACAAAGGCGGCTACAATCTCTGTATTCTTCGTCAGTTGTTTGCATGGTTCTTCGTGGGGACTATGGTTCTTCGTGGTCACTATTGTCAACGAAAAACCAAGTCAACAAACAAGGTTCTTCGTGGTGACTACATTTAACTGGTTCTTCGTCAGTGTAGTTCTTCATCCCTGAGGAGGTTCTACGCATGGGGTTCTTCGTGAACCATGTGCATGTTGTGCTGATGAGTTCTTCATGGAACCTTATCCACAAAGATTCTTCGTATGACCTGAGTTCTTCGCCAGGACTGGGTTCTTCGTATGGGGGGGTTCTTCGCAGAGGGTTTTTCATAAGTGGGAGGTTCTTCGTGGATGCAGATCTGAAGAAACCCTAATGTTCCTTAACAGCCGCCACACTCCTCAAGAACACAACAAACTGTTCTTCTGCAGATCTGACGAAAAACCTTCAAAAGATGATGAAAAACTTGATTTTCTAGGTGTGAAACACAAAACCCAACCCTCTCGTATGATCCGTATCATTTCAGACCCATACATTCGGGTCCAAATCTGTATTTTTCTTCATGTTTACACCATTTTACATCTTGAACAAAAATCACCACAAAAATCACTGATGAAGAGCACATGTGACTTAGTAAATGGTTAAATTCACTAAATCGGGTACCATGGCTCTGATACCAATTGTAAGTTTATGATTCGGACCGTGACCCGTGATTAGTGTGTGATTATGTTCAAGACGGGAGAGATTGGAGACTAATAAACAACTTCCTTGTACAAATTCGGTAGCATAACGTTACAAACCGGCCTGATTACAAGCTAAGCCGAACCATACCAAAGGAGCATACATCCGGGGAGAGACCAAGTTGTGATCTCTCCCCCAAGTCTAAAACCTTCATCAAGTTACAAATGACTAAGGGTTGGTATTTATAGCCACACCCCCTAGTCTTGCAAACACACACGGTCAAACGAATAACCCTTTCGTTTGACCACTTCAAACGAGCGGGTCAATACACATTCGTTTGACTGTTTCACTAACTATTACATAATCAACATAAAATAAATCTAATCTATTCGAACAGCATCGGACACAAAAACTGCACCAACACATACACCAACTAAAACTAAAAATATACATAAACCAATTCATAAAATAAATATAAAAACATATATGAACTAAATCTAAAAAAATACATAACCTAACATAGAGAATAACAATACACAGCTTGATTGCTTTCGACAGCAATCATCATTGACCAATCCGAATTTGTATCATACTCGTCATCTTATGGATCAAAGAGGGGATGGGCCCATTTTTTATGATACCAACAGTCTATTCAGTCTATTCTGGCTTCATTGTGATATCATAAGAAACGTCAAAAAACGTATATATCAGTTAATTCAATATCTAGTATCTCATTTTCATAGACTTGATCATATGTGTTGCCCAGTTCAACTACTAGCGTATGGTTCGATTGGACCACCGAAGCGTTGTCTGGTTAGACCCCGAAACACTGTTCGGTTGGACCACTGGAGCATTTTCCTCTTTGACTTCCGAAACATTATCATGTGGAGCCCAAGGGTTTTCTAAACAATTGGTAACAACAAAAGAAAATTTATAATATAAATTTTAACCAAAAAACTGTCACACCTCCGCCGAAGGCGGAAACACAGGGGAGCGACGAACCAGATATCATACGAACACATGGTAAAAGAGAATAACTAAAATGTATTCATAAGATAGAGAATTACATAGGCGTCTTTAGTAGGGGATTACAATTCCACGAATAAATGTTTTACAAACTACAACTCTAGTCTATAACAAAATGGATAAATCTCAGGTTGCAATCCTAGGCATGCATGTCCAAAAGGGAAAGACTCCATATCCCGGCTAATTTCCATTTCCTAAAAAACATGCTTAAAATGTTAACTAAACGAGTTGGTGAGTTCGCAGGTTTGTATTCTTATATAAATAGTTGTTGTCTTAACACATGTAACATATATATAGTTACCATGAGCCCATAACCAAACCCCGACCTCCTTGTATGCCCCAACAAATGCTTCATCACAAAACATTTCAAGTAACACGGATAATATGCAATCATTTGACACAACGGTCGAGGTTAGCGCGACTATCCATGAAAGGGGGTGTCGACCCAAATAGTACTATTCATATATTCCACGGGTTTTCTAAGTTAATGGTTATGTTGTCCGGGGACTAAGATGTGATGATGTTGTCTAACTCATGTAACATATATTATAGTCAAGACATGTGTATAAAAATGTAATATCGTGTTTTCCCCCCCAAAAGTAAACAAGTAAAAAGGGCTCGCGAGACTTATTCGTGGATGAAATGAACATGTACTTGGCCAGCTCTTCAGAAGCCATCAAGGAGTCAGCAAGTTGCAAGAGGACAAAAACATAAAGTATAACAGGCACACTTCAGCAACGACAAGGAAGGCACACAAATATCAAAAAACTTACCAGCGGAATCCCACGGTTGATCAACCATTTACAATCCTCACCCAACTCTTTAGACACCATCTCAGAAGCCTTGGCTTGAGCCTTGTGCACCTCAGCAGTCTTTTCTAATTCAGCAATGCACGCCTGAGCCTTTTCATTAGCTCCACGAGCCGCATCAGCTTGAACCTCCTTCTCTTTCAAAATTGCAGTCATGCGCATAACCTCCTGACTGGATTCATCCCTTTCATCTTTCAACTTCACCGATTCATCACGTGCCACCTTCAAGTCACGATTGGTCTAGGCGCAGGCAGCAGTCCATTCCTCTTGGCGCTGAGTGTTGAGTTTTTACTCCTGAGCAAGCCTTTCTGCTCTTTGTTAAACTTCTCCTTCTTAACCACAAACTCCCGCTTTTCTGCCTCAAACTCCATAACCTGTTCACCCATCCACTTCCTTCCACTCACACACTATCTCATGAGTAGTTGATAGGAAATTCACTCTGCTACGAACATGGTCGCTAACAACCGAAAGCGATTCCTATTCTTCTGATACAAGCGCTCAGCAGGAGGAAGTGACGTGGTGAAAAATTCATGATAGTTATCCAAACTGTCCATTTGAGACCCTTGCACCAGGGACCAGTGAGGGACATGCGGTAAGGCGTCACAAGCAGGATTATGGTCCATCCAAGATCCACTTGCTTCCACCCTCCTAGGCTCACAAGCACCCTGCTCTTCAAAACGCCCATGCCGTTCATCACCAGGAGTCATGCGATGAGTATATTTGGTCACAGGGGGAGTGGCTTCGCTATCTTCTTCATCTGTTTCGACACCTTCCACTCTTTGACGAAACACCACTCTAGGGAGAGTAGAAGTTTGCACCTTTTCAGCGGCCCCCGACTTTGCAACATCTTCCAGACCCTTCCCCTTTTATATCCTCAGGGCGGATGGGGTCCCTAACAGGCGATTCACCAAACACAACAACATGCGGTGATTCAGGGGCTGGGATAGACGAAATATCAATAACACTAGGCTTTGAACCACGAGAGGTCGATCGCCGAGACCTAAAACGAGTGGCCTTTGTTGACCCTGCATATGCAACCTCGGGTTACACTCGCACGGAAAAAAAGAAGAAGGAGAAACGCCGTAAGTAATTAACGAAGAGTCAATACCTTCTTTCCCGATAGACTCCTCGTACAAGTCATCAAGAATGTTAGCAGATTTTTTCCTAAACACACTCAAATCAACCTCATTTTCAGATGGTGCCGACCCCACAGGCTGACCCATCAACTTCCTCTTCTTCTCAGACACATCCAAGGCAACTTAGGTGTCTAGTTTGCGCTTGGTGTCAAACAACAACATCCTCTTTTTCTCCATGATTTGCGTAATGGTGGCTTGATCTTCTTCAACCTCTGCAGTAGTGCGCTTCACACATATGTCCAAACCAGACAAGGTGTCAGACACAACAACAGTGTGCAAGTAACGCAGATGGGAAGGATGCTTACCGGTCTGCACTCCAGGTCGAGACTGCGCTTCAGGCCTCTCCGGCTTGTGAGCAGCAACCTCCGGATCCAAGGTCGCAGGATTGGGAGCAGCACTAGCTCTAGCACCGCTCATGGGCTGCACCTATGGACCTGCATGCGTTGCACGAGACCAGTGAATAAGACCATCAGAAGAAGCTGTAGATTCCTCACTCGAGTAGGAGATCATACAACTTCAGGTTTCACTGAAGCAGAAGGATGTGCACCTGTAGGAGTGGCAACAAGGACGCTTAAACTTTCGGCAGTTTGCTGATGAAAAGTAATCTCTTATTTGCTCCAACCATGGAAGCTCACCCTCGGGAAGTATCATGCCAACCATCTCACCGTCTATCTTTGGTTCTAGAGCATTTATCAATGCATACGTTGCAAAAGAAATTCTGATAAATAATCTATCATACAACAAGGCAAATGTAAAAGACAGCAACCGGCAAGGCTTACCTTTGCCCTTGTACACGAAGATAGGCGCTGCCCTTGGGTTCTTTGGGGCCCACAACATGCTCATCTCGGCCGCCACCAAGGCCTACTCATCCAACTGAAGCATTGATGTAGGGTTCCTAACAAGCGGCTTGTACCATTGCTACGACAATCAGTATTAGTATTTTCGGAAGAACCTCGTCGGCAAGACAGTAATGCATATTAATAGGTATCACATCGTGACGGATGTAGAAAAATTTGTGTTTCCAGTCATGTAGACTCTTAGGAGGATCCCTACCGCAAGGCAGCACATTGGCGGCTCGAGAATTGAAAGAATAGAAACCGCCAGTGCAAGAAACGTAATAAAATACGTTGAACATATCCACCGAAGGGATTAAACCCTGAGCCCGGCAGATGAACTCGAAATGATTGATACGGGGCATACCAATGGGGCTAATCTGAGAGATGTGCATCCCATAACGAGTAAGAACCTCCCCTAGAAACTTGGTGATGGGGAGGCGAAAGCTACCTTCCTTGTAAAAAGAACTGTATAGGGTAATGTAACCGGGGGGCGTCAAGGGTTTTGCTCCCTGGAGTTGGAAACTGAGCACCACAGTTCACTGGTAACTGGAACGCCCGATAGATCTGTTGGAATTCGTCCTCCTTTTAGTTAATGATAGCCCGATCAGCCCTCAAAGGTTCCTTGGGTTTAGATTTCTTGCCTTTACGAGAGGCTTCAGGTTTTACAGATGTCGACATGATTATGTAACTCAAGAACAACAAGAGATAAATGATGGAAAGGAAAGAAGGAAAGAGAGGAGAAGAAAAATTGCCAAGGAATGGAGAAGTTGCAGGAAGAAGTATGATTTCTCATCAAAGGTCCTCCGGGTATTTATACCCATCGCATTTAATGCAATGGGAAACTGGACCGACAGGTGGGGAAATTCCACCAATGGGGAGACGACACGCCAGGCGGGAGAAACTAAAACGACACTTCTTAAAGGCGTGTGGCCGCCACACGTCTGACACTGCCGTAAAAAGCAACTGTCACCCTGACATGTTCCTGAAAAAGGTAACTGCTCCACTCTCCGATGCGACAACCACCTCAACCAGTAGAGCTACAGTGACAGCCGTCAAACGTCAATCTCACCAACCAAACAACTTGCGCCTTAGCTTGAAAAACTTCCCCCTGAAGAAATCTTCACCAAAATCCACGTGCCATTTTGGCTCACTTCTGTACGCCAAAATCCATGCGTTTTTTTGGCTCACTTCTGTACGCCAAAATCCACGCGCCATTTTGGCTCACTTCTGTATGCCAAAATCCATGCGCCTTTTTTGGCTCACTTCTGTACGCCAAAATCCACTCGCCATTTTGGCTCACTTTTGTACGCCAAAATCCATGCGCCATTTTGGCTCCCTTCCTTATGCCAAAATCCCTAGGTTTTCTCAGCTTACCCCTGAATTCTTATGGGTCTAACACATTCGTTCATTAACTATTACATAATCAACTTAAAATGTCATCTAGTTTATTCGCATAGCAGCGGACACAATAACTGCACTAACAATTTTGGTAGGTTCTAAGTTCTCACTATATATAACCATGCATGTAATGAGATCAAGACCAACTTATTATTCAACCAAGTTACTACATTGTAAAGTGTTTTGGATTTGATTAGTGTATCCTTAGATCGAACCCTAATTGTTATTAACAATAAATTATCATTAAGAAGTATATGTGATGCATGCATGTATCATGATCAAGGTCATTGGCTAGACAAAAATACCAAACACAGTTGGAAAATCTAGTTGTGAATACGAGGATGAGAGAAACAATGATAAATTGTAGTAATCCAAGAGCAAAGATATCAACATAATATTTTGTAGGTTGCGTTTCTAATGATTTCTAATTGATAATTGGCAATTGAGCGTGAAAACATGCCAGGTCTAAGAACTTCGAACCAAGTCTCAGGTATCATTTGAGCAATTTAACAGCAGTGCTACATACCACCAATATCAAGCACCAGATTTCCGCAGATTATCCATAAATTTGATCACCACGCTTACGACGTGTGTAATATCTGGTTTAGTAGATACCGTATATAGAATACATGAAGCTACCAAAAACTCTTAGCATATGGAACACGTCCAAAACACTTTATGTCTTGTGACAATGTTGACGATCTGAAACGAGTTGCCGCTATCCGCGCGTTGCGGCGGAAAATGTAATGTTATTTAATGCATTGTGTTTCTGTTGATGGAGTGTGACTTTCCCATACATGGCAGAGACGGCGTCAATGCCGGAGGAATTGACTCCAACGACAGTTGCTAATTGTGTATATAACCATGCAAAAATCTGGTTTATATATCAATAAAAGAAGCATAAATAGGATTAAGCAGGTCAAATTTATCCAAGTAATTCGACATGGGCCTGGTCTACGTAATAGCAAAACTTGCGTTGTCGCATTTCGCATAACCAAATTATCCATTTTAAGTAGTTCACTGTCACATACAGATCCATAATGTGTAAGGAAAATAATTGAATGTTGAGAAAACAACGTGAAAATGAAAAAAAAATGTGGTGCAAAGGACATATGGAAAATTATGAATGGTGAACCATAAGAATACTTAAAACTTTAACATGCATTTGCATATGTATTATTAGGACTATAAACAAAAAATCCACATACACATTTTAAATATTGTTTATGCATTACAAACAGGAAACCGACTTGACGCTAAAACTTTTATCAACAGATTGATAGTTGGTAGTGTAGTGGTTTTGTGTATGTATGAATGTTGGTGAGACCCGGGTTCGAATTTCTGGTTTACCATTTTTTTTTCTTGTTTTTAAATTTTAACACAATCTTTCAAATAATTACATCTGGGCCCTTCAAGTTTAACTTTCAATCACATACATTTTTTTGGGAAAAAGGCCACAAGATTTTACTTCACCTTAGGCCACCAAAATGGTTGAGCCGGCCCTGGCTAAAAGAACCCAAGTAATCGAAACCGCAAAAGGACACTATTAATAACATTTTCAACCAAAAATCATAAGAATATTTGTAGATTAACATGAATATTTTGTATTCTTCAAACTCTATAGACAAAATGCCCACATACAAATTGTAAAAGTTGCTTGTAACATACAAACGTGACATTGACTAAGTGTTGATGCAGATTTTGTGTCCGATGCTTGTCGAATAGATTAGTTTTATTTTACGCTGAATTTGTAATAGTTAGTGAAACGGTCTATCGAACGTGTATAGACCCGCTCGTTTGAAGTGGTCAAACGAGAGGGTTATTCGGTTGACCGTGTGTGTTTGCAAGACAAGAGGTGTGACTATAAATAGAAAACCCTTGCCATTTGCAACACGAGGAGTTTTTAGGAGGTTTGAGACCTCACCGGGAGAGATCACCACTTGGTCTCTCCCCGGATGTATACTTCTTTGGTATTAGTTCGGTTATCATGTAATCGGGCCGATTTGTAATGTTTTACTACCGGATTAATACAAAGTTGTTTGTTTATCATCTCTAATCTCTCCCGTCTTGAACCGATCTCACACGAATCACGGTTTCGGTCACGAAACTCGGTCCTACAATTGGTATCAGAGCCATGGTGCCCGATTTAGTAAATCTAACCGTTTACTAAGTCACATGTGCTCTAGATCTGTGATTTTAGTGATTTTTGTTCAAGAAGAAAAGTTGGGTGAAAATGAGAAAAACTCAGATCTGGACCCGAATATTCAGATCTGTGCTGAAACGAGTGTGGGTTTTATGTTTTTCACCTAAATATTCAAGTTATCATCATCAAAAATTGTATACAAAGTGTTTTCGTCAAATCTGCAAAATTGAACAGAGGCTGTGTTCTTGATGTTCTTGGCGGCTGCTTAAAGAAACTAGGGTTTCTTCATACCCACTCCCGAAAGATGAAAAAGGTGCTCGAAAGATGAGACTTTGGGTCGAAGGATCCAGATCTGGATCGAAAGATACCAGATATTTGTGGGAACCCTCAACAACTTCGAAAGATGATCCTCGAAGGATATCTTTCGACCTGATCCATCTTTCGAAAAGTCTGATCAGCTCGAAGGATCCAATAGGTCAAATCCTTCGTTGACCAATTCATCTTTCGAACATCAATCGTCCAGCATATATCTTCTGTTTCATCTTTCGATCTGAAACAGGGGTTTGAAGGTGGAATCTTTGAATCTGGTGCTTGTTTATGTATCGATAAAGAAGATGACTGTTGATGATTGTTTGTCTATTTTGCTGGGTATCGAAAGACAAGGAATCGGTTGAATGTATGTATCGAAGAGAGAAAGAGACTTGAAAGTTGTCGGCTGCTGCAGATTGTTCATCGAAGAAGACATGAAGATGTTTTCTGTTTGTTGGATGTGTAAATCGCAGAAAAGAGAAGATGTCGGCTGTTTCAATGTAAAGTAATTTTGGGGTTTTGTATGACTTTTGTGTTTGGCTTGACTTTTGGGGTGTGGATGCAATATGTCGACAGAAATGAATTTGAAATGGCACATAGGGTTGTTGACTTTTGGGTAAATCAGATACACTCTGTGGGCCGTGAATGCTCATCACAAATTTTATTTGGGCTTGGGGCTTTTTATTAAGAATTGGGCTTCATCAGATTTATTTGTTTGGCAGCTAAGTGTTTCTAATTTGGGCCTATTTGATTTGATTAAAATTGGGGCCACGCATGGATTCACAGAAGAACAAAAAATAGATCTATTTTTGTTGGACCCAGTTGCAGATAGGGTTCGGGTATTCGCGAAGTTTAGCTGAACCGCGCTTCCAAACTTCAACGCCAAATTCGTACGGGTTCGGGAGCGCGCGGCATGATGAAAACAAGAGATGATGAAAACTTGATTTTTGAAAAATGTGGGGTAGTCACGGTTACCGATGGAAACGTCAAATTTTGGTGACGCGACTACAATGGGCCAAAAACAAAACGGTATGTTCACTCCCGCACGTCAATGTTTATGATTGTTATCGGTTATTCGTAAATGTTCGAAAGCATTTTGTTTATTGTCATATTCTCGCATTTGAAAACGAACGTATGAACCTTGAACATCAATACCGGTCCTAACGAGTTCACAAAGTCTTTGGAGGGATACAAGTCGGATCCTACGGGGTACTAGGCGAAATTTCTTTATCAACTAGAATATGCAACGAAGAAATTTTTTTGTTTATTGTCATATTCTCGCATTTGGTAACGAATGAATGAACCTAGAATGTCAATACCGGTCCTAACGAGTTCACAAAGTCTTTGGAAGGATACAAGTCGGATCCTACGGGGTACTAGGGGACGTTCTTATTCAACTAGAATATGCAAAGAAGAAAGTCGTTTTCGTGATTTTTCGGAACCGAGAACATTCAATGAAGATTGACGACAGTTCCGCTTAGTGGAGGGAATTGGTGAACATTTGACGACAGTTTCTTTGAAGTGGAGAGAATCTGTTAAGGTTTAGAGATTTTACCAAAGAAATGGGGGGATAAAAAATTTCAAATGTTGAATTTCTTCGGTAAATTTCTAAACGCAATCACAGGTGGTAGAGTTTGTGATTTTCTGGTGATACAAACGGTTCGGCGTGGAATGTTTTGCACATACACATATTTGAGGATTTTAATTAATTCTCTAGCCAGCGTGAAGGGTTTTGCACGGAAAAATACAGGTTTCTAAAGTCTACAGTAGTTACAAAAGCACTGTTCACTGAAGACCTGGGGAATCTTTATGAAAGCTGATAGTTCAAGACTGAAGACCTGCAGGATTCGGTTTTGGGTTTGATGTTTCTTTGGGATTTTACAGGGATCTGGGGGTAACTCAATTCGTTGAGTTTGCAAACGATGTACTTGGTCTAGCTGACTTCCTGAGTACTGATGCTGAAGATCCGTAGTGCATTACGTGGTCAACTTCACAAAGGCGAGACAATGAGATCTGGATGTAGTTCAACTAAGCATGCTGGTTGAGCTTGCAAGGGATACACTTGGTCTAGCTGACTTTCCTGAGTGTTGATGCTGAAGATTAAAGTGCATTACTTGGTCGATTCCACAAAGACGGTTTACAGAAGACAGTTCACCAGAAATCTCTATCAATGTAGTATGCTTGTATGAAATAGAGTTCTTATGACAAGATCAAGACTTGATGCAGTTCTTAAAGATTGGAACCCTTATCAAATGCCGGTTGGAGTATTGGAAGATCAGCGGAAGATCGGTCAATTGAGGAAATTGCACAACACCCAACACGGATACGCGTACTTTAAGGGGGAAATATTTTACAAGGAGCGTCAAGATACTACTTACCTGGATCATCGGTCAAGGGGGAATTTGTTAACACAGAGAAGATGAATACTTGACTGAAGATCGATTGCAGTTGCATTTTCAGCATTCGACAGCAACGGACAAGGGGGAATTTGTTGATGCAGATTTTGTGTCCGATGCTTGTCGAATAGATTAGTTTTATTTTACGCTGAATTTGTAATAGTTAGTGAAACGGTCTATCGAACGTGTATAGACCCGCTCGTTTGAAGTGGTCAAACGAGAGGGTTATTCGGTTGACCGTGTGTGTTTGCAAGACAAGGGGTGTGACTATAAATAGAAAACCCTTGCCATTTGCAACACGAGGAGTTTTTAGGAGGTTTGAGACCTCACCGGGAGAGATCACCACTTGGTCTCTCCCCGGATGTATACTTCTTTAGTATTAGTTCGGTTATCATGTAATCGGGCCGATTTGTAATGTTTTACTACCGGATTAATACAAAGTTGTTTGTTTATCATCTCTAATCTCTCCCGTCTTGAACCGATCTCACACGAATCACGGTTTCGGTCACGAAACTCGGTCCTACACTAAGGAAAACCGAAACGAAGTAGTTGACATCGGAAAAATCGCACTGTTAATAACAATTGCAAGAAACAAAAATTTAGATACAAGTTGTAAACATGGAAAAGCATGTGTTGTTTATAGCATGCAAACTGTATTCTTCAAACAATAATCCAGAAACTGAAAACGTATAAGCACATTGGTAATAACAATTATTGGACTACTACCATGAAAACATAGAACGATAGAAAGGAAACATACCAGAATCGAAATTCAGATTAACTAACCCAAATTTTGTAAGAACACGAGTGATTGACAATCGGAGAAAGGGGTAGAAAGAAGGGGATTGAGAATCTGGAAAAAGAGAGCATAAGAAAACTGTTGATTTATGTTAAAGTTTGATAGATGCAGCCTCTTGCGCGTCTATCTTTTGTAATCTTCATTCACCATATCTTCTTAGACACTCCAAAATCTTTCATCTTCAACTCACTTCCAGTGTAAGAGACTATCTAGAAGCTTCTTGTACCTATCTCTAACATATTATTTGAAGTACTAATTGTTCAGGTTCGACCGATGTATGTAACGCAGACCCGTAGCCTGACCTGCCTTACCCTTATATTTATCGACTCACACACATGTGATTTTAATATAAAATTTTGTACAGAAAATAAGGTAACCCGGTCTCAAAAGTTTGCATTCATTACCATAAAGATTTTCATATGATAAATTTTATCTGCATAAAAACAATAGATCTTAAAAACTTTGAACTCATCAAAACAGCTCTACCTGATGTATTTGATTTAAGTTAATTAACATATCTGAACAACAAACTTAACTCATGATCTATTGAAAGGTGAATTAATTAGAGTATGACCAGCTTCACACCCGGAGACTTCATTGGTACGATTCTTTTCATCTGGCGCTTAGCAGAAGATCTTGCAGCATCCGCGCTAAACCAGTCCTTGTTATTATTCATAATGATCCCATGCTGACAACGTGGATCAATCACAATTTTCTGGAGTGCAACCGCGTGTTCTATCACGTATGCAGCAAGTTCAAGATCGCTAATTCGACCATAATACCCCAAAATTTTGAAAAGCTTGAGATTTTCAAGGCAATGATCGTTAGCAACATGCCTTACTTTCCTTCTCCTTTTGGTTGGGGAACACCAAAGTAGCTGCAATGACCCATGGTAAGTTTCTAAGCTAACAAAATCTTAACATTAATTGTCATTAATCAAATCGAGAGATATACCTTAAATATAAAAGTCTCTAAAACTGGAAATGCCTTGGCAACGGAAGCAAACTCCAGAAGACAATCATCTTCATAAGCACCGGTTGTTAGCATTAGTTTTTTGAGATTTGGTAGCTGAGGCATCGAACCAACATTTGGTAATAAATTCTGCCAAAGCATCAGAAAAACAGACTCAAGTTCCATTGATGGTTGATTCTATATACGTAATTAGAGTTGAACTTCTCCGTACTAACCTCTGGACGACGGAAAGTGATGCAAAGAGCCTGCAGGGACGAAGCACAGGAAGAAACCTGATTGAACACCTTATTGTCTAACCCCGGCAGTGCTTGAGAAAGATTAACTTCTTTAAGTTTTGGAAGATTAGTGAGACATATATCTACCGGCCGACCCTTGTATATGAATGATACAAGGTCAAAATCAGATAAATAAAGGGATCGAAGATCACGACAGTGCACTATTTCAAAGTGTTTTAGGTTAAGATGCCGTCCAGCAACACGGATATGAGTCAAGTATGTCGAGTCATGGATAGATATTGACTCAATTTGTGGAGATCTTGTTAATAATTCCTCAAGAACTGCGGCTCTCAGTTTAACATTATTCAAGTAAAGTTTTTTTAATGACCCAAACTCTACAACCCTAGAATAGGGTAATATTAAAGGGAAGTCATAGTTTAAATCCAGTTCAAGTATCTCAACCTTTTTGTTTATTGCAAACTGGAGCCATTCATCAATAACTCTCTGATTAAGATCACTAAAACCTAAATTAATCCGGAATCTATGAACCACTGGGTGTTGGTAATTTCGGATGACACTGTTCACCTGCTCGATGAACCTAGATCGCTCTAACCTATACAGCGACGTATTGTCGAAGAAAATCTTCATCGCATCAAAGTTCAAGTGGGTTAAACCATGCCACAAAAACCTCCATTTTTTTGTGACACTGCTGGTGACCACGGCGTCTTTTACAGGCAAAAGTGACAGTATGAAAATGAGAATTTCATATGGCATGTCGGTGATGCTCAACTCATCTGAATTCGATCCATCACAACCCAGCTCCTTCACAAAATATATAAGTCATCAATAAGTATTACTTGAAGCCGTAAACAAACTACAGATTATGTAATTTAAACAATCCAATAGATGAATCCAAGAAATAATCAATAGAACAAAACAAAGATCAACAGACTGAAATAATCTATATATATTCGATCCTTCATAAAATGCAAGTCATCATTAACCTCAACAACAAGCAATTGAACCAGTAAATATCATCCAATAGACGAATACCCTAAGTTTAAGAAGAACTATACAAGAAACAAGAATTTCAGTTGCAAAATATCGTTGCTAACTGCATCTGGGATTTTGAGATTTACCATTAGTTACCTTAGAAAGAAATCTAATGAATACAACAAAATTCAATCGGATGGACTGAAACAACAAAATTTAATCGACATGAATAGATCGATCACCTTTTTTAGAGCAGCTCGACGCCTTTGGGACCTCATTAGACGAACAAGAAAATTACGAAAGCAGCAAAACCACAAGTCAAAGTTGACGGAACATTCATTTTAAGCGGTGGTTTTAATTTTTTAATAAATTTTCTACTAGGGCCTCCTCTTCAATTGAAATTGGGCCTTGTTTGGGTCCATCAACTTTGATCATTGTATTGCATCTAGTGCCATGAAATAAGAAAAGCACATGAACTTTTTTTTCCCTTTAAAGCGACCAAGCCACATATATTGTTGTTGATTAGTGAATCCAACGTTGAAATTTGATTCAACGTATCGAATGACATTATCATCCTTCCTCCACCGGTATCACCAGCTAATTTCCAACCGCTTGTTTGTAACCTTTTACACACTACTAGAAAACTACATTTTTTCCTACAAAAGTTTCCTACAAATTTCCCACAACTCAATTTTTTTTACAATTTTCCTACAATTTTTTGACAAAAAAGAAAAACAAAAAAAAACCCAAAACTTATCCACAATTTTCCTACAAAATTGCCACACAACAAGCATTTGTAGCAATTTTGTAGCAAAATATATTATCTTTGTGACAAAATTCCTACAAAATAAATAAGAAATTTAAATTATTTGTTACTATAGCAAAATAAATAATTTAAAAAATAAATTTTCATAATTTGTTGGAAATTTGTAGCAACTAGCTACAAATTTGCAACAAGTGTAATTTATTTTATTTTTCGAGTCTGAATTTCAGTAAAATAAATAATTAAATAACATAAAGTGTTAAATCTGTCGAAAATTTGTAGCAAATTGATCTTATTTGGTACAGTTTTTCGACAAAAAAAGGTCAAATTATTTGTTATTTCTTAAGTTAGTTAAATAAAAAAAATTTAAAAATAAAATGCTAAATTTGTCGAAAATTTGTAGGAAATTGACCTCGTTTTCTACAATTTTCTTACAAAAAAAAAGTTATTATATTTGTAATGTCTAAATTTTTGCAAAATAAATAAATTAAAAAATTAAAACTTAAGTTGTAGCAAATTTGTAGCAAGTTGCTATGGATTTCCTACAAAAATGTTATTTTATTTGTTAATTTATCAATTTTAGAAATAAAATGTTAAATTTGTCGGTAATTTGTAGCAAACTAACACACCATTAGCTACAGATTTCCTACAAAAGCATATTTTGTCGGCAATTTGTAGCAAACTAACACACCAGTAGCTACAGATTTCCTACAAAACCATATTGATTATAAAAAACATATAGTTTTGAAAATAAAATTTTCCATTTGTCGATAATTTGTAGGAAATTGACCTTATTTGCTACAGTTTTTCGACAAAAAGGGTCAAATTATTTGTTATTTCTTAACTTAGTTAAATAAAAAAAATTAAAAATAAAATGCTAAATTTGTCGAAAATTTGTAGAAAATTGACCTCGTTTTCTACAATTTTCTTACAAAAACAAAAGTTATTATATTTGTAATGTCTGAATTTCTGCAAAATAAAAAAATTAAAAAATTAAAACTTAAGTTGTAGCAAATTTGTAGCAAGTTGCTACGGATTTCCTACAAAAATGTTATTTTATTTGTTAATTTATCAATTTTAGAAATAAAATGTTAAATTTGTCGGCAATTTGTAGCAAACTAACACACCAGTAGCTACAGATTTCCTACAAAACCATATTTTGTCGGCAATTTGTAGCAAACTAACACACCAGTAGCTACAGATTTCCTACAAAACCATATTTTGTCGGCAATTTGTAGCAAACTAACACACGAGTAGCTACAGATTTCCTACAAAAACATATTGATTATAAAAAACATAAATTTTAGAAAAAATAGATAATTTTAAAAAATAAATGATAAGTTTGTCGGAAATTTGTAGCAAATTGACAGCAGTTGCTACAAATTTCCTACAAAAAAGGCTATTATTCAACAAATTAAAAAGAAAACATAATTTAAAAAAATAAAATATTAGATTTGTCGGAAATTTGTAGCAAATTGACACTAGTTGCTACATATTTCCTACAAAAAAAAGTTATGTTATTTGTTATTTATCAATTTTAGAAAAATAGATAATTTTAAAAATAAAATGATAAGTTTGTCGGAAATTTGTAGCAAATTGACAGCAGTTGCTACAAATTTCCTACAAAAAGGCTATTATTCAACGAATTAAAAAGAAAACATAATTTAAAAAAATAAAATATTAGATTTGTCGGAAATTTGTAGCAAATTGACACTAGTTGCTACATATTTCCTACAAAAAAAAGTTATGTTATTTGTTATTTATCAATTTTAGAAAAATAGATAATTTTAAAAAATAAAATGATAAGTTTGTCGGAAATTTGTAGCAAATTGACAACAGTTACTACAAATTTCCTACAAAAAAGCTATTATTCAACAAATTAAAAAGAATACATAATTTTAAAAAATAAAATATTAGATTTGTCGGAAATTTGTAGCAAATTGACACTAGTTGCTACATATTTCCTACAAAAAAAAGTTATGTTATTTGTTATTTATCAATTTTAGAAAAATAGATAATTTTAAAAAAATAAAATGATAAGTTTGTCGGAAATTTGTAGCAAATTGACAACAGTTACTACAAATTTCCTACAAAACAGTTGTTTATAGAAAAAAAACATAGTTTGAAAATATAAAATGTTAGGTTTGTCGAAAATTTGTAGCAAATGAAAATCAATTGCTACAGATTTCCTACAAAAAGGTTATTTTAATTTATCAATTTAGAAAAAAGCATATAATTTTAAATTATAAAATATCAAATTTGTCGAAAATGTGTGGCAATTGACCCTACGATTCTGTACTATACTATACTATATCATACCTCATAACATACTATACCATATATTATACGATACTAGTTATACCATACGATACTATCTTATAGAGTACCATACGATACAATCCTACACTACATTACACGACAGGACACTACACGACACGACACGACATGATACGACGCAACATGACACGATACTATACTATACGATATAGTATAGTATACTGTATTACATTATGTGATACGATACGGTCCTATACTATACAACACTACACTATACTATACTGTACGATGCTATCATATACTATACAATCCTACACTCATATATTATGCTACACTATACTATACTATGTTGTACTATATTGTAATATACTATACTATAATATACTATATTGTACGATACGATACGATACCATGATGAACCACCGGTATTCACTTTTAATCTAAAAGGCGTACAAACATATTTTAAAACGAGTGCATGTCCTATAACGATCCTATAATATATTACATTACACTATACTACATATACCATACCATGCCATGCCATGACATGCCATTCCATACCATACCATACCATACCATACCATACCATGCCATATGATATAGTATACTACACTACACTACTTGTAAAATACGATCCTATACTACATTGTACGATACAATCCTATACCATACCATACCATATGGGCTTATGATACCGATACCTAGATGATATGTATCACGCGACTCAAACCAACCCCGAGCCTACTAATGGGCCTTCATCAAAACAACACCCAGAGCTTACTGCTGGGTCGTCCACCCAGGGCGTTCCATGGCCTACTGATGGGCCTTCTACCCAAACCAATCCCGAGCCCAGCTCTATGCCTACCCCACCCGAATCTGACCCCACTCGAACCTGACCTTAACTCCTTGCAACCCGTTTCTACATCAGACCCCACTAACACCTAGTCAAATGCACCCATTTCTATATGTATGTATGTATGTATGTATGTATGTACGTGTGTGTGTTTTGATATATGCGTATGTATGTGCGTATGTGTATATAATATAATTATTTGTTTTCCAAGCTCGAGCTCGAATTGGGCTTAGCTTATCTATTATTTTTTTTATAATTTACATTAACTTAACTAAAAGTGTAATTTTTTATAAATCTATTTCTAACATAATATATATCTATATATACTTAATATTATAATTATAATATAAAAAAGTTAATTTCTTTACTTTTTAACTTTAATTTAATCATTTTTTAATTTTTAATATCACAGGTTGGGATAAGCTTGGTGTCAACCGGTATCGAGCCAGTACTGGTATCGAAAATACCGGTACGGTCCTGTTCGGTGTCAGTACATGAAGGTAAAAACCGGCACTAGTACAGAAAACGCCAAAAGTTGGTGCCGAATTGATATTGGAAATCTTTTGGTTCGGGAAATTCAGTGCTGCTACCCGGTACCATATGCTCATCCCTGATCACGGGCTTTGTACGAACAACAACAATATCGTACAACTTTTTTTGATTTTCTTCAACTTTTAATTCTTTTTCTTGTTTTAGTTTCAGGGGTAGGGATAAGCTCGGTGCCAACCGATACAGAATCGGTACTGATACAAAAAATATCGGTTACGGTAACAGTATATGAAGGTAAAAATTAAAATAAAAAATAAAATAGTTAATTTATATATAAATAATTATTATCATATAAATATATAGTTAAGATATTAAATAAAAGCTATATAAAATAAGTTGTATAAATTTAAGAGGGAACTCCAAAATGAAAAGGTTAAAATTTATTTTATCCCGCTTAACTTTGGCCTGCTATTTCCCTCCCAATTGTCCCACCAAACTTCTAGCCCTAATTCTCAATTCCCCCACCAAAGTTCTAGCCCTAATCCTCCCAACCAAAACTTAGAGGGCCGCTACTGGTGGTTTCAGGGGAAGCTCCAAATTGGTAAGTAATTGTGTCTTTAAATCTTGCTATTACTCTTAACCCTCTCTAAGATTTTACTTCACCAGCTTAAATCGCTCGGAGTTGGTGGTTTCCGGCCATCGTGAGGCTTAGAGTGGTGGTTTCCAGTGGCGCTCGGAGTTGGTGGTTTCCGCTCCACCATCACTAATCGAATCATCCTTCCTCAGCCATCACTAATCGAATCATCAATAATGACATGTCATCGCCTAATGGTACTAAGGTGAAAGCTTTGTTCCATATTGTTTAATAAATTTCAATATATGCATGTGGAAGGAATAACTAGATGTACTTTATTTATTTTTAAGTACTTTCAATGCAGATCTGGGCTACAGAAAACCCAAGAGGGGCTGAAAGGCTACCCCCCGGTGTAGTTGAACCAGAGTCTGATTTCTATCTCCACAGGTTGTCAGGTTGTGGGGTAAACCTAGTGAGGTATTATTGTCTTCCATATCTATAGTCTGCAGCTACTTTTCTATATATTTAATGAATTTACTGGTAGATGTATTTGTTGATTTTTGGTCCCAAATTTTGAGATAATGACATATTGACATGAATTACTAGATCTATTTAAAGAGAGAACTAAAAGTTGTTGTAAGATCATGTTGTTGAATAAGTAGACTGTTTTCCTTACATTAATTCACATAATTAGTTATATGTTTTTCTTATCAACTATCTCATACATTACCTTTATATTATGATTTAGCATTACACTATTTTGTTACAGCGTAACTAATTAGGTCTAAATGCTGTTGATTTCGTTTATGATAAGTATTAATCTGGTAGTGTGAGTGAAACTTGCTGGACTTGACTATCAAACCGAAGTATCTTGTAAGTTGTAACCTTTACTGTGGTTTATGAGCAGAAGGAAATAATTAATAAAGCAGTAAAGAAGGTTGGTTACCTGTCCTCTGTCCTTATATGTGACAATTACAACTCGTTTACTTATAATTGGTCGATCGGTGTTTTAAATGTCCAAACATTTAAATATTGCTAAAGTGCGAATGGATCAAGAGAGTTGATCGTCGCCCAGGGTCTACTTTAAATGTTGTTTTAACCATAAATAACTCGTGAACTATTTATATAAAAAAATGGACCAAAAGTGGTTGCGGGTCTGTCTCACCCAACTCGTACTAAAGAATGACTTGTGTAAAGTGTAAACCCACGCTTTGTAAAGCCCGTTACCCGATCCATCTGACCAGCCCATCTTTCAACCATTTGTCTCCATATATGAATATATCTAATTTCGGTGCTTTCAGTTCTCAGAAAACTTCACTCTTTTGCTTTTTCATTATGATGGTCGAACAAGTGAATGGAGTGAATTTGAATGGTCAAAGAGGGCTATACATGTCAGTGCTCACAAACAAAGTAAATGGTAAATTTGGTATAATTATGTTGAATCTGTAACGCTCAAAACGTTAAATTAATCAGTTGCGTGTCAATATAACCCCATGAAGTTGGTTGTAGGTGGTATGCTAAACGTTTTCAAAAGGGAAACAAGTTAAAAGTCGGTCAAAGTGTATTTCTAGTAGTGTCTAGTAATGAGGCTAAATAAACTATTCCCATTTTATATATGTTTCCTGAGTTTGACTTGTGAAAGTTATTCCACACAGTGTTTCATCACTGATCATGGTAAGGCCTTGGAAGACCTTTATGGGGATGAAGGAATTTACCAAAAAGGAGATGAATGTCTGGCTGCAATGGCCAATCGAATTGCAACCGTTTTTGCTTTGATGTCGGTAGGTCATTCTGTTTTTTTTTTTTACATTTTCCAATATATTTGTAGCTTATAAGCTTTTACTTTTCAGGAGTTCCCGTTAGTGCGTTACCGAGCTGCCAAATCCCTTGACCATACCACAATGACAACATTTTCTGATCTGATCCCGACAAAACTTGCTGCTGCAGTTTGGAATATTCTTATGAAATATAAAACCACTCTCGGAAATTTTCCGCAGACAGAAACATGCGAGTTGCTCATCGTAGATAGATCAATAGACCAGGTTATTTTGCTGAATAAGTTAGCTTTATTTTTTTCTAATGAAATGAAAAGTTAGAATATAGTGTGGTTTCAATTTTCTGAATAAAATGTCATTTCATCCCTCCTGAGGTTTGGCCACTTTTGCGACTTTCGTCCAAATGTTTGTTTTTTCGCATCTGGATCCAAAAGGTTTGAAATATTGTCATTTTCATCCGACTCGTTAACTCCATCCATTTTTAACGAAAAGTCAAGGGTATTTCCATCTTTTAATCTTGCCATTTTGATACAATTAAACAAAACAAATAGCTAAAATGACGAAAATGCCCCTGACTTAATGTAAAAAAAAATGGATGGAGTTAATGAGTCAGATTAAAATGGCAAGGTTTTAAACCTTTTGGAACCAGATGCGAAAAAACAAACCTTTGGACGAGAGTCGCAAACGTGGCCAAACCTCAGGGACGAAAATGGCATTTTACTCGGAATTTTCTTTCTGCAGCCTCTCATCTTTAATTTGCTTTCTGATTTTTCCGTTGTAGATTGCGCCTATCATTCATGAATGGACGTATGATGCCATGTGTCATGACTTACTAGAAATGGATGGGAATAAGTATGTTCATGAGGTTAGTCACGTTGCGTAGCATGTCAGAATGGGTTCGGGTTGCATCATGTCACTTTTTAGTATGGTCAGATTGAGATGACCCGTAAACACTTTTTGTCCATTCATATTTTTTCTTACTATAATTAGTGAACGCGTCAAATTTCATCACAAAAACTTCTCATACATCTTTAATATAAATTTTTGAATAAAGTGGAGATTCTATGCATTAAAATACAGTCACTCAACTTTCAACCTATTTGACTCATCTGACTCATTTGAGCTTTACGATAACCCAAATCGACCCATTCACAAGTAAATATATCGAAGTTTTCACTGAATAAAAACTGCGGACTAAGTTTGTGTTTGTTTGCTATTATACTTCTTAGGTCCCAATCGAATCAGGTGGTTTTGAAAGGAAAGAGGTCCTTCTTGACGCGGAACATGATCCAGTATGGCTAGAGCTCCGACATTCACACATAGCAGATGTATGTCTATACTCTATACCACATTTTACTTCAGTTTTTATAATTACAATAATATGGTTTTTAGATCAAGGGTCCTTTGTCAGGCTAGTGATCGGTTACACGACAAGATAACAAATTTCATGTCAGAATAAAGCTGCACAAATGCACCAAGGCTCAAGGTATGTTTACTAATTCTTTCTGTGAAACCGAACATTATATGATTTATAAATCGGTCTTTGTAATTCTTTGTTTTGTATTCTATAGAGATGGTGATGTGTTGTCGACTCGTGACTTGCAAAAGCTTGTTCAAGCATTGCCACAATATAGTGAACAGAAGGAGAAATTATCCCTCCATGCGGATGTAAGTCTGGAATAAAATTCATCTTTCCAACAATATCATTTTTTTGTATTTCTAAAATATTACCTATAGATAACAAAGAAAAAGCTTGTGTTTTGGAGATTTTTTTTTTGTGTTAGTAGGTGGTTTAGGAACGAGACCGGTACTTCTAGGTGCTTTTTTGGAACTTCTTGTACTTCTAGACAGTTCGCTACCCCGGTAATTGAACTCGGCAAGTTCGCTTGGGTGGCAAGCGAACTCCATAGAGTTTGTCGAGTTCACTTACGGAGGTAGCGAACTGCCTAGAAGTACATGAAGTTCCATAAAACACCTAGAACTAGGGGTGTAAATGAGCCGAGCCAAGCCAAGCCAGAGCCCGACTAGGCTTGAGCTCAGCTCGTCATGCTTTTATAAAGCTTTGTTGGTTCAGGTCCCTCTCAAGTCACACTCACACTCAAATGAGCAATATGAATATGCAGAAGAAAGAATGGAAAAACTTCTGTTACTATATTTACCAACTTTGTGAAGCCTTAAATAGGCATACATGCATGCAACCGACTCAAAGAAATATTCAACCAAAAACAAACAAACTAGACCCACAAGCTCCTAAATTCAAGCCACTGAATTTAGCCTTATTTTTACTTTTTAACCTTATATGCCTTAATTTCGTATCGATTTTTTTTCACAGATAATGCGTTTCTTTACTAACCCACTTCCGGTCATCTCCGCTGAAATCCGGTCAACTCTACTGAAATCCGGCCACCTCTACTGAAATCCGGTCACCTTCACTGACATTCGATCACCTCCGGTTCGTTCTTTTCAATTTCTCTTTTTATTTATTAATTTTGTGTAGTACAGTATGTATAAGCATGTATATTTGTAGGTTTGTTATTTTTTTTGTGTTGAACTGTATTTATACATATATGTTTGTAGTTTATTTTTTTCAATTTTGTGTTGAACTGTATGTATATGGGTAGGTTTATGGAAATTGGGGGAGTCAAATAGATGGCTAATGGATATTTCTTGTAGTGAAATACTTGTAATCGTACTTTATTCAGGGTCGGCTCTGTTAGGAATAATCTTGATCGGGTCATCGGTACGGGTTGGATAATTTGAACGGGTCAAAGTAGCTGATTATATTCAGCCGTCAGTTTGTTTTTAATACGTTTTTATTAAGTTTAGTTAGAGTTAATTTGATGGGTATATGCAATAACTTTTGTTTTTTAAGCAAATGGCGAAACAATCAATAGAGGGTATATGCAATAACTTATGGTTTTCCTATTTCTGTGGTAATTGAACACATTAGGGTTTCGTTGGTTTTATGGATTAAGTATATGGCAAAAATATGGGGTGATATTGGGTTCTGAACCTTTTTTGTTCTTTGTTTTGATGTACATTTGGGATTTAGGGTTTAAGTAATGTTGGCTGCAAGTTTTGAAAGGATTCTTTAACTTGTTTTTGAACAGATTCCACAAGTTTTGATGTACAGTTTTTTTTTGTTTTTTGTTTTGATGTACATTTTGGATACTTACAAGTTACAATTTGTTTGACATGTTTTCCCATTAGCTAAATTCATGTATTTGACCTGTTTAAGTTTAAACTTTCCAGATCAACCATTGAGAAGTAAATGGGTTAAAATTTGGTTAAGCTTCATCCGTGAAACCAACATATTGACTTTGATATGTCCAACAGGTAGATAATCTTCGGAAGCATGTTCATGCGTCTAGACTTATCAAAAATATCGAATTGGTGGTCGTTTCACCTTTGCTCAGGTACTTCCTCCCTATCTTTTTGATGTGATTGAGAAGCGCACAAAAAGCGAGGGCCTAAGAAAAAAAAATATACATAATTGCTGAGATATGATTCTAAAGGATTTTAAATTAGCTGTAAATATAATCTTGTTTTTAAAAGATAGTGTTTTTAAAAAAAAACACGTTGCCTTTTTTATCTAGGAGACAAAAGCGCAGTTTGTAGGGTTGTGTTGATCGACCTGTTCGGGTTGATATGTGATGATTACGGTTTTATAATTTTCAGCTTCAAAAAGTTCAAGCGGAACTAGAAAGAGAGCGTGAGGCTCGACAAAACATAGAAGCCCGTTTCGAACTATTTCAACAAGAGCGTGAAAAAGAGCGGGCCGACCAAGACGCATGGCGAAAAAATATGGAAGAAATGGTGAAAACATCGGAAAGAAGTAAACAAAGCTCTCGTTTTGTTAAGTATTGGAATGTTGGATTAGTTTTGAATCAAAAAACTTGCTCTTAATTAGGATTTTTTTGTGTGTTTTGGAATGTTTTAGAATCTTGCTTGTTGCAAATGTTTTGGAATGTTTTATAATTTTGCTTGCTGCAAATTTTTTGGAATATTTTATATTTTGCTGCATTTTTTATACAAAAAATGGTTTTTTAAAATTCAGATTTGTTATTTTGTCACAAATCTGTTGCAGAAGAGTTTTATAGTTTGTAGGAATTTTGTCACAGAAGAGTTTTATAATTTGTAGGAATTTTGTCGCAAGAACGTTTTTAACTGTTTGTAGGAAATTTGTAGCTACATTAAGAAATATATTTTTTAGTTGTAGGAAATTTGTCGCAAACTGTTTTGATAACTTTGTAGGAAATTTGTTGGAAACCGTTAGTTTTGTAGATAATTCGTAGCAAATTGTTTAGAGAAAATTTATAAATTTGTAGGAAACTTGTGGAAAGTTTTATGATTTGTAGGAAATTTTGTCGCAAGAAAGTTTTATAATTTGTAGGAATTTTGTCGCAGAAGAGTTTTATAATTTGTAGGAATTTTGTCGCAAGAACGTTTTTAAATGTTTGTAGGAAATTTGTAGCTACATTAAAAAATATATTTTTTAGTTGTAGGAAATTTGTCGCAAACTGTTTTGATAACTTTGTAGGAAATTTGTTGGAAACCGTTAGTGTTGTAGATAATTCGTAGCAGATTGTTTAGAGAAAATTTATAAATTTGTAGGAAACTTGTGGAAAGTTTTATGATTTGTAGGAATTTTGTGGCAAGAATGTTTTATAATCCGTAGGAATTTTGTCGCAGAAAAGTTTTATATTTTGTAGGAATTTTGTCGCAAAAACGTTTTATAATTTGTAGGAATTTTGTCGGGAAAATAAAAAAATTATGAATATTTTTTTTAATAATGTTATTAATTTTAAAAATAAAATATCATAAAATAATATAAAAAAAGGCAAAAACGTGGAAAAATTGTCGGAATTTTGTAAGAAGAGAGCTTTGTCAGTATTTTGTAGCAAATTTTGCGACCAGAGATTTTGTAGGAATTTTGTAGCAGATTTTGTCGTATTTTTGTAGCTAATCCGGTTACCCACAAGTTTATATCCTACGAATTTTTTTGTAGGAAATTTGTGGGTAAGGCCAATTTGCTACAAATTTGCTACAAATTTGGTTGTCACAAACTGGACAATTTTCTAGTAGTGACAACTAGTCTGGCTTTATACTTGTCAACTTTGCCTTGTTCCTCATATTTCGTCTTGTAAATCCATTTCACTCCGATAGGCTTATGAGTCTTTGGAAGATCTACAAGTTCCCATGTATCGTTTTATTACAATGGATTCTATTTCACTATCCATTGATGTAGAGTGTGAAATGGTAACGATCTTCCCCTAACCCCCCAAATTCGTCCGAAACGGGCAGAGAATTTGAAATGAAAGGATGTTCTTATTGCAAAACTAATATGTTGTCACACCACAACGGATGGCGGAAATATCGGAGTGAGACGAAACATAATTGCTCGAGACTTCATAACTTGCTAAATGTGACCATAATTTAAATAACAATATTTCATTTCATACTAAATGAAAAATACCTTGTCTTAAAAGGGAAAAATACAACATTGCAACTTGAACATAACAAGACAAAGAAGTACACAACATGAAAATTGGGTGTGTTTCTAGTTCACCCTAACAATTTCTTTGAATCACCGTGGCTAATTTTCTACAACATGTATTAAAATAATTTGTCAACACATAATGGTCGTGACTCGTGAGCATACACATTTGGTTTACATAGCATATAATAAAAAGTCTCGAATCCAACATGGCAATTCTACACTAAGTTGAAGCTAGCATGCATAACTATAGATCAAACCTTTGTGTCCATTGAATATTATGTGAACCTTTGTCACCAGAGTGAACGAGACCTTAAAAGTTTATTGAATACTTAACGAAGACCCAACAAACGGGCAATGTGTTACTCCTATAGGGCTATACTTGTTAAGGTGGGCTTGCGCAAAGTTAATGACAACTAGTATGCAAGAAAGTTTCCTAGCATGTACTAATCTAAGCAGAACAAATAACATGTTTGGTGGATTGAGTGATTGAATATGATTGATTGTGTGCATTGTGAATTTTGATAGATTATGCATGTTACACCCAAAAGTGCATTAAAGCGAAAAAGGGTCAAGTCAAGTATACTCATGGTTTGCTAAAGCTTCCAAACGTGAGTTGATATGAATGGGATGGTTGGAACACCAAAGTTACCCTAGAATGGGAAACAAAGATGTGTGAGTCATAGGAGTTTGATTATGAGTTAGATTCGGAAATATAACAAGAAAGTATGATGTTGTATGAAAATATAACAAGAATGTTTGATCATAACTTTCAACCATGAATTGGTTAAAGTTAGGGTTCGGTTTAATAAGTATATTACATATATATGTTAGTATAGCTAGTCATGTATGGTCTTGTATAAAGGTAGGATGAATTCTATCCATTTAACCTCAATATATGGATTCACTAAAGCACAAAATCATCAATTTAATTGATGATTTTAATTGGTCATGAATGTATAATCTCCTAATTCTCCAAGACAACCAAGTGAGTAATCTAGATGAGTACATTTCAAACATGGATAGTGTTTGAAGACTTGGTGTAATTTGTTCACTTTGTTTTCTTGAAAATTGTTGACATAATAAACCGACTAAGTATGCAAGTGAGGAGGTGGAATCATAGTTTGAAGCCAAAGCTTCCATTGTTCATACCTTACCAAAACACAAATATCATAACATTGAAGGTTGAGGACTTGGATGGTTTCAACATTTTGTAGGTCACTTGGGACCTTTGGGGCAGTAATTATTTGAGGTTATGAACCTCTAATCTTCTAGAAATCAACCATAACACAAGCCCCACACCATGAGTTTAGTTGGGAACAAGAATTGTGCAAGATTTTCATAAGATGAACAAGAAATAAGACAAGTTGTAAAAGTTTTACAAAAACAGAAATTAAGCCTCACTTTGGACCTCAAATGTGGTGATGTACCACCTTGTTACACCTTGGTGAACGTTGGGTAACAACCCTAGATGTTGTCCAAGAGGTTAGAAAGCAAGAAGTGTAAAGAAAAGTATGAGAAAGGTGATCTAGAAATCACTTATGCACTTGGATATCTTCTGCCCAAAGTGCAAGTTCTTGAGAGGATTAGAGAGATTTGGAAGTGAATTGAGAGTGTGTAAAGGGTTAGGAGAGTGTGGTGGAGAAGGCTTATTTATAAGTGGGAGATTAGGGTTTAGGTTTAAATGGAGTTAGTTGGGTGTTAGGTGGTTAGAAAGTGCAACTAAGACAAAATCCACGAAGTTGTGTAAGGGCTTCCGGTTACGGTCCGTAAGACCTAACCTAAATCAAAAGTTTCATTTTTATCCCCTCTACTTGGTTATCTTGATATTTTAAGCAATAAATTCAATGTAAAGCCTTATTTTAGGGTTTTCAAGGTGTACATAAGCATGGTATGAGTATGATGTATTCATAAATAATATTACATATGCATTACATGTCTCGGCTTTTTGGCTCACTTCTATACGCTAAAATCCACGCGCCTTTTTTGCTAACGTCTGTATGCCAAAATCCATGCGCTTTTTTGGCTCACTTCTGTACGCCAAAATCCACGCGCCTTTTTGGCTCACTTCAGTACGCCAAAATCCACGCGCCTTTTTTGGTTCACGCCTGTACACCAAAATCTTCGCGCCTTTTTGGCTCACGTCTGTACGCCAAAATCCATGCGCCTTTCTGGCTCACTTCTGTATGCCAAATTCATGCGTCTTTTTGGCTCGCATAACAGCTACTCCCATACAATCGAAATTACTCTGAGTCCAGAATCCCTCCCAGCTGACAAACTCACCTGGAAGCCACACTGGACTGGGGGGATTTGAAGGGTAATGGTCCCAAATCACATGTGAACACATGTCAAGGGACCACACCACTCCATGTTGGCGTCCCCGTCACACGAACTTCATCCAGAAGGTTCTAGAAGCTTCTGGAAGAAGCCACCTGTTGACACAAAAGATGCTCCTGCAGACAAAAAGGACAACAAGTGGCATTAATAGCGAGACACCAGCAACGTTTGCAAGATCCTGGAAGGATAGGATGACAGCCAGTATAAGCGAGTGCCCAGCTGGAGCGAATAACCGTGTGCCACGTCACCTCAGCAACTGACAACGTTAGAGGAGACAGAAAGGATATTCCTCCTGGTCGGACAGATGGAAGGCACTGGCTAGCTGCCAGGTCTCCTCCTTCACTATTCTCTGTGTGACAACCCGTATTTTCGACCCTGGTTGACTACGTAAAGTTATCTGTAGAAATATCATGGATTATTGTTTAGTAAATAATAATAACTTATGGAGAGCGAACACGTTATTTAATTGACAATCACAGTGACACCTTGCCACAATTCTATATGCATATTTTTATACATGTGTATATTTATTTATAAATATAAGTTATACATATTCGTTTTTATTAAATTAATAAACATGATTTAAACTATATATTTAATCGATGATTTATTCGAGCGGGTTTAGTTTAACGCAAGAAATAATGACGTAAGCGGGTTCGTACCCACGGGCTAAGCCCAACCCACCTACACCCAAACCCTAGTTATAAAACCATCTCTTTCTTCTCCCCTCTTCATTTTCACTTAGCAATTTAAAACCCTAATCCCCATCCCCTCCCCTTGGTGTAGGGGTGAGCAAAAGGAAAAACCCGACCCGACCCGACCCGAGAACCGATCAAACATAAAATACAGAACCGATTCACTACCTTAAATATATGGTCGGTTCCGGTCCATAGGTCCAAGTCGGGTTTCACCATGAAAAGAACAGAGAACCGACCCGACCCTATTTTATATGAAAAATTGGAACCGATCTAAATACCTAGGTACTTGGGTTCGGGCCGGGTTGGGTATATTTTCGATTCGGTTCTCGGTTATTTTCGGTCCGGACCTAAACTTGCTCACCCCTACGTTGGTGCGACGGCAGAAGAACACCCCCCCCCCCCCCACTCTCGATCGCTCACTCTCTCCCTCTCTAGTTCTCTCATCCTTTTGAATCAAGATTAGTGTTTTTGGTAGTTATTCGGTTTGTAATTCTATGAGTATATGTGGCTGCATTTTTCTGGATTATTGATGATATGATGATAACTTGTGACATAGGTTTCATTAAAAATCAAGTTGATGCTTAGTGTTGTTGATTAAGTATGTTTAGACAATATGTATGAATTAGGGTTTCGATGATATCATGTGTTTCTTGATAAATTATGTGATAAATAATCTGAGTTTTGATGTTAACCCACTGTAGGTGATGTGTAAGTGTTGTTATAGTTCGCTAAATATGTTAACGGAATCAAAACAACTCGCATTAAAATGTTAAAGGCCGAAAACAGGAGGTTGTTTGGTGTTTACAGCCGACTTCGGTTGGCTGTAACCGGGTCATAACATATTGAAAACTGAGTTTTCTTGAGTCCACATAGTATAGTTTCAAAATACGGTTCAAACGGCGCTAGAATCATAATTTTCTGACGTCGTTTACTATTTTAAATGGATTTTTTTTTTGTTACAGTGCGCTGGGCTGTCCGTTTTCTGCAGAAATTGTAGGTCATGGTTTAAGTCATATCTAAGGGTATAATTGGAAATAAATTATGAAATTTAAACTGTAGAAAATATGCGAGTAAACTGAAGTTCTCCAACTAGAATCACCTCATTTGGAGACTCAAGGGTTTTTAAATAAAATAAACGGTGGGCAGGGGTAGGAATCGTAACGATTCAGACCACTGCCATTGCTCGATTTTTTACGTAAAATCTGTAAAGAATTAGACTTTGTAAATTTTA
The DNA here is from genome assembly GCA_030545235.1 of Helianthus tuberosus. NCBI lineage: Eukaryota > Viridiplantae > Streptophyta > Magnoliopsida > Asterales > Asteraceae > Helianthus > Helianthus tuberosus. The sequence goes on along the minus strand of CM060377.1, from coordinate 76,289,548 downwards.
TAGAAACAGAAACACACTAGACCTTTTCACATGTCATGTATTTTTTTAGGAATTTATCGTGACATGTAACTAGTTTATAAAATTACCCGAAAACAGCCCAGTTTTGGGTATTAAAGCTGAAACGTAATAAGTCGCAATGTGTGCATCTAAATGTTAGTTGTGCTATCTAAGAATGATCGAATAGGTTTAATGTCAACTTAAATGTTGTTTAAGTTGTTGTGTGCTATGACCATCTATATATATATATATACATATACCATTTGAATGAAAATATATCTGAAGGGGTAAGGTCCCAAAAACCTTGTAATAAGTACTTGGGACCATACCACAACCTCGTCTTTCAAACCCTTTTTACCTTGCGCGGCCGCGCACTGGTTTTATAAAAGAAAGGCTTAAAGAAGATAACAGACAACACCTGCGCGCCAAAAGGAAATCATAAATCCTTGCGCTTTCATAAGGGATGAAAATCCTAAGACTGGCATTCCCGCTTAATAATATCCAGACTTGGATATTATTTAACTGATACCACACGGTAAAGAATCACACCAGATTACAGCAGTAATCTTCTAGAAGACTTAATCGTGCACCACTCAGATGGTTACAACCGTCTGAGCCACGTGTCATCTCCCCAACCTCTCTTAGAGTCACGGTGATGGCATGGAAATAGAAAGAAATCATCACTTGTCTACTTTCCACGTGGAAATACCCGAGCCTTTGATCTAAACAACGATCTGTGTGCTCTCACGTCAGATCACAGGAATTAACGATGGAGGAAAATAACCGCTACGGCGTTAGCATCTTCCGTCAACTTTTCAATAACAGGTTTTCCCTCCCAAGAACTCCCGGCTATAAATATGAGGATAATTCAGGTATGAGGACCAAGTTACACACACTTCTTCAATACATCTTCTTCTTCACAGCCCGTACTTATTCTCACACCGGAGTCGGGTCAAGGAGAGAACCCCTTTCTCCCCTTGGCGAGGCTAACGGTGCTTCTTTTTTGCAGAGTTTTATCGGAGAAGAAGGTCAATCGTAATCGAATCAAACGAGAGAGAACGAACCTCTTTATGCAGATCCAAACCCCCTAGATATTTCGATCCCGGTCGATTGTCTAGTGTTTCTTCAATATCTATATATAGTGAGCCACTAAAATAGAAACCATCCCCAGTTGTAAGAAACGCGAGAACCACTCTCAACCAATCAGAATAAGGGGTAATTTGGTCATTTCCTTCAAATGTCCAATCTATCTCTCTCTCTCTTCATTAAATTACCTGGCTTTTTCAAAATCTCTCTGGTCTCTCATCTCTCATAAGTCTCTCATCCCTCTATTTCTTCACATTTACATGAAGATCACCAAATCTTCATCCCCACACCGGCGACCCCCAAACACCGCACCCACTCCAGTGGACCCCTCGTTTCTCCGGCACTCCCCTCGTTTCTCCGGTGACCCTCAGACCTGCAACCCATCTCCGGCGGCCCTCAGATCTGCAACCCATCTCTCATCTCCTCCAAACCCTCAGATCTGCACCCCACCTCCGGCGACACTCAATCTCCGGTTCGGGTCATGTTTTTGATTTTTTTTAATCTTGTTTGAGTTCTGGATCTTGTGTGTTTTAATGTTCCATCTGGGTTTTGTTTTGATCTGTTAGAATGGGCAAACCAGGTGGTGCCGGATTTGGGTTTTTCGATGGTTTTCAGAGGCGGTGGTGGCGGTGAAAGATGGGTGAAGGGGGTGGGTGAAGGGATGGTTGTTTGCGGTGGGTTAGGGGCGTCGGTGTTTCGAAGGCTGTGGTGGAGGTGAATGGTGGGTAGAGGTTCAGATTCAAAATTTATGCCTGGACAAGTTCAGATTTTTGTTTGTAACCTTTTACAACTAGTCTGGCTTTATACTTGTCAACTTTGCCGTGTTCATCATATTTCATCTTGTAAATCCATTTCACTCCGATAGGCTTATGAGTCTTTGGAAGATCTACGAGTTCCCATGTATCGTTTTATTACAATGGATTCTATTTCACTATCCATTGATGTAGCGTGTGAAATGGTAACGATCTTCCCCAAACCCCCCAAATTTGTCCCAAACGGGCAGAGAATTTGAAAAGAAAGGATGTTCTTATTGCAAAACTAATAAGTTGTTACACCCCAACGGATCGCGGAAATATCGGAGTGAGTCGAAACATGAATGCTCGAGACTTCATAACTTGTTAAATGTGGCAATAATTTAAATAACAATATTTCATTTCATACTAAATGGAAAATACATTGTCTTGAAAAGGAAAAATACAACATTGCAACTTGAACATAACAAGACAAAGAAGTACACAACATGAAAATTGGGTGTGTTTCTAGTTCACCCTAACCAATTTCTTTGAATCATCGTGGCTAATTTTCTGCAACATCTATTAAAATAATTTTTCAACACATAATGGTCGGTGAGCATACACGTTTGTTTACATAGCATATAATAAAAAGTCTCAAATCCAACATGGCAATTCTACACTAAGTTGAAGCTAGCATGCATAACTATAGGTCAAACCCTTGTGTCCACTAAATATTTTGTGAACCTTTGTCACCAGAGTGAACGAGACCTTAAAAGTTGATTGAATACTTAACAAAGACCCAACAAACGGGCGGTGTGCTACTTCTATAGCGCTATACTTGTTAAGGTGGGCTTGCGCAAAGTTAATGACAAATAGTATGCAAGAAAGTTTCCTAGCATGTACTAATCTAAGCAGAACAAATAACATGTTTGGTGGATTGAGTGATTAAATATGATTGAATGTATGCATTATGAATTTTGATAGATTATACATGTTACACCCAAAAGTGAATTAAAGCGAAAAAGGGTCAAGTATACTCATGGTTTGCTAAAGCTTCCAAACATGAGTTGATATGAATGGGATAGTTGGAACACCAAAGTTACCCTACAATGGGAAACGAAGGTGTGTGAGTCATAGGATTTTGATTATGAGTTAGATTCGGAAATTATAACAAGAAAGTATGATGGTGTATGAAAATATAACAAGAAAGTTTGATTATAACTTTCAACCATGAATTGGTTGAAGTTAGGGTTCGGTTTAATAGGTATATTACATATATATGTTAGTATAGCTAGTCATGTATGGAGGTCGGATTAGGGGTGAGCAAGTTTAGGTCCGGACCGAAAATAACCGAGAACCGAACCGAAAATATACCCAACCCAACCCGACCCGAACCCAAGTACCAAGGTATTTAGATCGGTTCCAAATTTTCATTTAAAATAGGGTCGGGTCGGGTCGGTTCTCGGTTCTTTTCATGGTGAAACCCGACTTGGACCTATGGACCGGAATCGACCCTATATTTAGGGTAGTGAATCGGTTCTGTATTTTATGTTTGATCGGTTCTTGGGTCGGGTCTTGTAATGGTCGGGTAGGGTCGGGTTTTTCCTTTTGCCCACCCCTAGGTAGGATGAATTATACCCATTTAACCTCAATATATGGATTCACCAAAGCACAAAATCATCAATTTAATTGATGATTTCGATTGGTCATGAATGTATAATCTCCTAATTCACCAAGACAACCAAGTGAGTAAACTAGACGAATGCATTCAAACATGGATAATGTTTGAAGACTTGGTGTAGTTTGTTCACTTTGTTTTCTTGAAAAATTGTTTGGTGACTTAGGATGACATAATAATCCGACTAAGTATGCAAGTGAGGAGGTGGAATCATAGTTAGAAGCCAAAGCTTCCATTGTTCACACCTTACCAAAACAACACAAATCTCACAACATTAAAGGTTAAGGACTTTGATGGTTTCAACACTTTGTAGGTCACTTGGGACCATTGGGACAGTAAGTATTTGAGGTTATGTACCTCTAATCTCCTGGAAATCAACCATAACACAAGCCCAACACCATGAGTTTAGTTGGGAACTAGGATTGTGCAAGATTTCCATAAGATGAACAAGAAATAAGGCAAGTTGTAAAAGTTTTATAAAAACAGATATTAAACCTCACTTTGGACCTCAAATGTGGTGATGTACCACCTTGGTGAACATTAGGTAACAACCCTAGATGTTGTCCAAGAGGTTAGAAAGCAACAAGTGTAAAGAAAAGTTGGAGAAAGGTGAGCTAGAACTCACTTTTGCACTTGGATATATTCTGCCCAAAGTGCAAGTATTTGAGAGGATTAGAGAGATTTGGAAGTGAATTGAGAGTGTGAAAAGGGTTAGGAGAGTGTCACTACTAGAAAATTGTCCAGTTTGTGACAACCAAATTTGTAGCAAATTTGTAGCAAATTGGCCTTACCCACAAATTTCCTACAAAAAAATTCGTAGGATATAAACTTGTGGGTAACCGGATTAGCTACAAAAATACGACAAAATCTGCTACAAAATTCCTACAAAATCTCTGGTCGCAAAATTTGCTACAAAATACTGACAAAGCTCTCTTCTTACAAAATTCCGACAAATTTTCCACGTTTTTGCCTTTTTTTATATTATTTTATGATATTTTATTTTTAAAATTAATAACATTATTAAAAAAAATATTCATAATTTTTTTATTTTCCCGACAAAATTCCTACAAATTATAAAACGTTTTTGCGACAAAATTCCTACAAAATATAAAACTTTTCTGCGACAAAATTCCTACGGATTATAAAACATTCTTGCCACAAAATTCCTACAAATCATAAAACTTTCCACAAGTTTCCTACAAATTTATAAATTTTCTCTAAACAATCTGCTACGAATTATCTACAACACTAACGGTTTCCAACAAATTTCCTACAAAGTTATCAAAACAGTTTGCGACAAATTTCCTACAACTAAAAAATATATTTTTTAATGTAGCTACAAATTTCCTACAAACATTTAAAAACGTTCTTGCGACAAAATTCCTACAAATTATAAAACTCTTCTGCGACAAAATTCCTACAAATTATAAAACTTTCTTGCGACAAAATTTCCTACAAATCATAAAACTTTCCACAAGTTTCCTACAAATTTATAAATTTTCTCTAAACAATTTGCTACGAATTATCTACAAAACTAACGGTTTCCAACAAATTTCCTACAAAGTTATCAAAACAGTTTGCGACAAATTTCCTACAACTAAAAAATATATTTCTTAATGTAGCTACAAATTTCCTACAAACAGTTAAAAACGTTCTTGCGACAAAATTCCTACAAATTATAAAACTCTTCTGTGACAAAATTCCTACAAACTATAAAACTCTTCTGCAACAGATTTGTGACAAAATAACAAATCTGAATTTTAAAAAACCATTTTTTGTATAAAAAATGCAGCAAAATATAAAATATTCCAAAAAATTTGCAGCAAGCAAAATTATAAAACATTCCAAAACATTTGCAACAAGCAAGATTCTAAAACATTCCAAAACACACAAAAAAATCCTAATTAAGAGCAAGTTTTTTGATTCAAAACTAATCCAACATTCCAATACTTAACAAAACGAGAGCTTTGTTTACTTCTTTCCGATGTTTTCACCATTTCTTCCATATTTTTTCGCCATGCGTCTTGGTCGGCCCGCTCTTTTTCACGCTCTTGTTGAAATAGTTCGAAACGGGCTTCTATGTTTTGTCGAGCCTCACGCTCTCTTTCTAGTTCCGCTTGAACTTTTTGAAGCTGAAAATTATAAAACCGTAATCATCACATATCAACCCGAACAGGTCGATCAACACAACCCTACAAACTGCGCTTTTGTCTCCTAGATAAAAAAGGCAACGTGTTTTTTTTTAAAAACACTATCTTTTAAAAACAAGATTATATTTACAGCTAATTTAAAATCCTTTAGAATCATATCTCAGCAATTATGTATATTTTTTTTTCTTAGGCCCTCGCTTTTTGTGCGCTTCTCAATCACATCAAAAAGATAGGGAGGAAGTACCTGAGCAAAGGTGAAACGACCACCAATTCGATATTTTTGATAAGTCTAGACGCATGAACATGCTTCCGAAGATTATCTACCTGTTGGACATATCAAAGTCAATATGTTGGTTTCACGGATGAAGCTTAACCAAATTTTAACCCATTTACTTCTCAATGGTTGATCTGGAAAGTTTAAACTTAAACAGGTCAAATACATGAATTTAGCTAATGGGAAAACATGTCAAACAAATTGTAACTTGTAAGTATCCAAAATGTACATCAAAACAAAAAACAAAAAAAAACTGTACATCAAAACTTGTGGAATCTGTTCAAAAACAAGTTAAAGAATCCTTTCAAAACTTGCAGCCAACATTACTTAAACCCTAAATCCCAAATGTACATCAAAACAAAGAACAAAAAAGGTTCAGAACCCAATATCACCCCATATTTTTGCCATATACTTAATCCATAAAACCAACGAAACCCTAATGTGTTCAATTACCACAGAAATAGGAAAACCATAAGTTATTGCATATACCCTCTATTGATTGTTTCGCCATTTGCTTAAAAAACAAAAGTTATTGCATATACCCATCAAATTAACTCTAACTAAACTTAATAAAAACGTATTAAAAACAAACTGACGGCTGAATATAATCAGCTACTTTGACCCGTTCAAATTATCCAACCCGTACCGATGACCCGATCAAGATTATTCCTAACAGAGCCGACCCTGAATAAAGTACGATTACAAGTATTTCACTACAAGAAATATCCATTAGCCATCTATTTGACTCCCCCAATTTCCATAAACCTACCCATATACATACAGTTCAACACAAAATTGAAAAAAATAAACTACAAACATATATGTATAAATACAGTTCAACACAAAAAAAATAACAAACCTACAAATATACATGCTTATACATACTGTACTACACAAAATTAATAAATAAAAAGAGAAATTGAAAAGAACGAACCGGAGGTGATCGAATGTCAGTGAAGGTGACCGGATTTCAGTAGAGGTGGCCGGATTTCAGTAGAGTTGACCGGATTTCAGCGGAGATGACCGGAAGTGGGTTAGTAAAGAAACGCATTATCTGTGAAAAAAAATCGATACGAAATTAAGGCATATAAGGTTAAAAAGTAAAAATAAGGCTAAATTCAGTGGCTTGAATTTAGGAGCTTGTGGGTCTAGTTTGTTTGTTTTTGGTTGAATATTTCTTTGAGTCGGTTGCATGCATGTATGCCTATTTAAGGCTTCACAAAGTTGGTAAATATAGTAACAGAAGTTTTTCCATTCTTTCTTCTGCATATTCATATTGCTCATTTGAGTGTGAGTGTGACTTGAGAGGGACCTGAACCAACAAAGCTTTATAAAAGCATGACGAGCTGAGCTCAAGCCTAGTCGGGCTCTGGCTTGGCTTGGCTCGGCTCATTTACACCCCTAGTTCTAGGTGTTTTATGGAACTTCATGTACTTCTAGGCAGTTCGCTACCTCCGTAAGTGAACTCGACAAACTCTATGGAGTTCGCTTGCCACCCAAGCGAACTTGCCGAGTTCAATTACCGGGGTAGCGAACTGTCTAGAAGTACAAGAAGTTCCAAAAAAGCACCTAGAAGTACCGGTCTCGTTCCTAAACCACCTACTAACACAAAAAAAAAATCTCCAAAACACAAGCTTTTTCTTTGTTATCTATAGGTAATATTTTAGAAATACAAAAAAATGATATTGTTGGAAAGATGAATTTTATTCCAGACTTACATCCGCATGGAGGGATAATTTCTCCTTCTGTTCACTATATTGTGGCAATGCTTGAACAAGCTTTTGCAAGTCACGAGTCGACAACACATCACCATCTCTATAGAATACAAAACAAAGAATTACAAAGACCGATTTATAAATCATATAATGTTCGGTTTCACAGAAAGAATTAGTAAACATACCTTGAGCCTTGGTGCATTTGTGCAGCTTTATTCTGACATGAAATTTGTTATCTTGTCGTGTAACCGATCACTAGCCTGACAAAGGACCCTTGATCTAAAAACCATATTATTGTAATTATAAAAACTGAAGTAAAATGTGGTATAGAGTATAGACATACATCTGCTATGTGTGAATGTCGGAGCTCTAGCCATACTGGATCATGTTCCGCGTCAAGAAGGACCTCTTTCCTTTCAAAACCACCTGATTCGATTGGGACCTAAGAAGTATAATAGCAAACAAACACAAACTTAGTCCGCAGTTTTTATTCAGTGAAAACTTCGATATATTTACTTGTGAATGGGTCGATTTGGGTTATCGTAAAGCTCAAATGAGTCAGATGAGTCAAATAGGTTGAAAGTTGAGTGACTGTATTTTAATGCATAGAATCTCCACTTTATTCAAAAATTTATATTAAAGATGTATGAGAAGTTTTTGTGATGAAATTTGACGCGTTCACTAATTATAGTAAGAAAAAATATGAATGGACAAAAAGTGTTTACGGGTCATCTCAATCTGACCATACTAAAAAGTGACATGATGCAACCCGAACCCATTCTGACATGCTACGCAACGTGACTAACCTCATGAACATACTTATTCCCATCCATTTCTAGTAAGTCATGACACATGGCATCATACGTCCATTCATGAATGATAGGCGCAATCTACAACGGAAAAATCAGAAAGCAAATTAAAGATGAGAGGCTGCAGAAAGAAAATTCCGAGTAAAATGCCATTTTCGTCCCTGAGGTTTGGCCACGTTTGCGACTCTCGTCCAAAGGTTTGTTTTTTCGCATCTGGTTCCAAAAGGTTTAAAACCTTGCCATTTTAATCTGACTCATTAACTCCATCCATTTTTTTTTACATTAAGTCAGGGGCATTTTCGTCATTTTAGCTATTTGTTTTGTTTAATTGTATCAAAATGGCAAGATTAAAAGATGGAAATACCCTTGACTTTTCGTTAAAAATGGATGGAGTTAACGAGTCGGATGAAAATGACAATATTTCAAACCTTTTGGATCCAGATGCGAAAAAACAAACATTTGGACGAAAGTCGCAAAAGTGGCCAAACCTCAGGAGGGATGAAATGACATTTTATTCAGAAAATTGAAACCACACTATATTCTAACTTTTCATTTCATTAGAAAAAAATAAAGCTAACTTATTCAGCAAAATAACCTGGTCTATTGATCTATCTACGATGAGCAACTCGCATGTTTCTGTCTGCGGAAAATTTCCGAGAGTGGTTTTATATTTCATAAGAATATTCCAAACTGCAGCAGCAAGTTTTGTCGGGATCAGATCAGAAAATGTTGTCATTGTGGTATGGTCAAGGGATTTGGCAGCTCGGTAACGCACTAACGGGAACTCCTGAAAAGTAAAAGCTTATAAGCTACAAATATATTGGAAAATGTAAAAAAAAAAAACAGAATGACCTACCGACATCAAAGCAAAAACGGTTGCAATTCGATTGGCCATTGCAGCCAGACATTCATCTCCTTTTTGGTAAATTCCTTCATCCCCATAAAGGTCTTCCAAGGCCTTACCATGATCAGTGATGAAACACTGTGTGGAATAACTTTCACAAGTCAAACTCAGGAAACATATATAAAATGGGAATAGTTTATTTAGCCTCATTACTAGACACTACTAGAAATACACTTTGACCGACTTTTAACTTGTTTCCCTTTTGAAAACGTTTAGCATACCACCTACAACCAACTTCATGGGGTTATATTGACACGCAACTGATTAATTTAACGTTTTGAGCGTTACAGATTCAACATAATTATACCAAATTTACCATTTACTTTGTTTGTGAGCACTGACATGTATAGCCCTCTTTGACCATTCAAATTCACTCCATTCACTTGTTCGACCATCATAATGAAAAAGCAAAAGAGTGAAGTTTTCTGAGAACTGAAAGCACCGAAATTAGATATATTCATATATGGAGACAAATGGTTGAAAGATGGGCTGGTCAGATGGATCGGGTAACGGGCTTTACAAAGCGTGGGTTTACACTTTACACAAGTCATTCTTTAGTACGAGTTGGGTGAGACAGACCCGCAACCACTTTTGGTCCATTTTTTTATATAAATAGTTCACGAGTTATTTATGGTTAAAACAACATTTAAAGTAGACCCTGGGCGACGATCAACTCTCTTGATCCATTCGCACTTTAGCAATATTTAAATGTTTGGACATTTAAAACACCGATCGACCAATTATAAGTAAACGAGTTGTAATTGTCACATATAAGGACAGAGGACAGGTAACCAACCTTCTTTACTGCTTTATTAATTATTTCCTTCTGCTCATAAACCACAGTAAAGGTTACAACTTACAAGATACTTCGGTTTGATAGTCAAGTCCAGCAAGTTTCACTCACACTACCAGATTAATACTTATCATAAACGAAATCAACAGCATTTAGACCTAATTAGTTACGCTGTAACAAAATAGTGTAATGCTAAATCATAATATAAAGGTAATGTATGAGATAGTTGATAAGAAAAACATATAACTAATTATGTGAATTAATGTAAGGAAAACAGTCTACTTATTCAACAACATGATCTTACAACAACTTTTAGTTCTCTCTTTAAATAGATCTAGTAATTCATGTCAATATGTCATTATCTCAAAATTTGGGACCAAAAATCAACAAATACATCTACCAGTAAATTCATTAAATATATAGAAAAGTAGCTGCAGACTATAGATATGGAAGACAATAATACCTCACTAGGTTTACCCCACAACCTGACAACCTGTGGAGATAGAAATCAGACTCTGGTTCAACTACACCGGGGGGTAGCCTTTCAGCCCCTCTTGGGTTTTCTGTAGCCCAGATCTGCATTGAAAGTACTTAAAAATAAATAAAGTACATCTAGTTATTCCTTCCACATGCATATATTGAAATTTATTAAACAATATGGAACAAAGCTTTCACCTTAGTACCATTAGGCGATGACATGTCATTATTGATGATTCGATTAGTGATGGCTGAGGAAGGATGATTCGATTAGTGATGGTGGAGCGGAAACCACCAACTCCGAGCGCCACTGGAAACCACCACTCTAAGCCTCACGATGGCCGGAAACCACCAACTCCGAGCGATTTAAGCTGGTGAAGTAAAATCTTAGAGAGGGTTAAGAGTAATAGCAAGATTTAAAGACACAATTACTTACCAATTTGGAGCTTCCCCTGAAACCACCAGTAGCGGCCCTCTAAGTTTTGGTTGGGAGGATTAGGGCTAGAACTTTGGTGGGGGAATTGAGAATTAGGGCTAGAAGTTTGGTGGGACAATTGGGAGGGAAATAGCAGGCCAAAGTTAAGCGGGATAAAATAAATTTTAACCTTTTCATTTTGGAGTTCCCTCTTAAATTTATACAACTTATTTTATATAGCTTTTATTTAATATCTTAACTATATATTTATATGATAATAATTATTTATATATAAATTAACTATTTTATTTTTTATTTTAATTTTTACCTTCATATACTGTTACCGTAACCGATATTTTTTGTATCAGTACCGATTCTGTATCGGTTGGCACCGAGCTTATCCCTACCCCTGAAACTAAAACAAGAAAAAGAATTAAAAGTTGAAGAAAATCAAAAAAAGTTGTACGATATTGTTGTTGTTCGTACAAAGCCCGTGATCAGGGATGAGCATATGGTACCGGGTAGCAGCACTGAATTTCCCGAACCAAAAGATTTCCAATATCAATTCGGCACCAACTTTTGGCGTTTTCTGTACTAGTGCCGGTTTTTACCTTCATGTACTGACACCGAACAGGACCGTACCGGTATTTTCGATACCAGTACTGGCTCGATACCGGTTGACACCAAGCTTATCCCAACCTGTGATATTAAAAATTAAAAAATGATTAAATTAAAGTTAAAAAGTAAAGAAATTAACTTTTTTATATTATAATTATAATATTAAGTATATATAGATATATATTATGTTAGAAATAGATTTATAAAAAATTACACTTTTAGTTAAGTTAATGTAAATTATAAAAAAAATAATAGATAAGCTAAGCCCAATTCGAGCTCGAGCTTGGAAAACAAATAATTATATTATATACACATACGCACATACATACGCATATATCAAAACACACACACGTACATACATACATACATACATACATACATATAGAAATGGGTGCATTTGACTAGGTGTTAGTGGGGTCTGATGTAGAAACGGGTTGCAAGGAGTTAAGGTCAGGTTCGAGTGGGGTCAGATTCGGGTGGGGTAGGCATAGAGCTGGGCTCGGGATTGGTTTGGGTAGAAGGCCCATCAGTAGGCCATGGAACGCCCTGGGTGGACGACCCAGCAGTAAGCTCTGGGTGTTGTTTTGATGAAGGCCCATTAGTAGGCTCGGGGTTGGTTTGAGTCGCGTGATACATATCATCTAGGTATCGGTATCATAAGCCCATATGGTATGGTATGGTATAGGATTGTATCGTACAATGTAGTATAGGATCGTATTTTACAAGTAGTGTAGTGTAGTATACTATATCATATGGCATGGTATGGTATGGTATGGTATGGTATGGTATGGTATGGTATGGTATGGAATGGCATGTCATGGCATGGCATGGTATGGTATGGTATATGTAGTATAGTGTAATGTAATATATTATAGGATCGTTATAGGACATGCACTCGTTTTAAAATATGTTTGTACGCCTTTTAGATTAAAAGTGAATACCGGTGGTTCATCATGGTATCGTATCGTATCGTACAATATAGTATATTATAGTATAGTATATTACAATATAGTACAACATAGTATAGTATAGTGTAGCATAATATATGAGTGTAGGATTGTATAGTATATGATAGCATCGTACAGTATAGTATAGTGTAGTGTTGTATAGTATAGGACCGTATCGTATCACATAATGTAATACAGTATACTATACTATATCGTATAGTATAGTATCGTGTCATGTTGCGTCGTATCATGTCGTGTCGTGTCGTGTCGTGTAGTGTCCTGTCGTGTAATGTAGTGTAGGATTGTATCGTATGGTACTCTATAAGATAGTATCGTATGGTATAACTAGTATCGTATAATATATGGTATAGTATGTTATGAGGTATGATATAGTATAGTATAGTACAGAATCGTAGGGTCAATTGCCACACATTTTCGACAAATTTGATATTTTATAATTTAAAATTATATGCTTTTTTCTAAATTGATAAATTAAAATAACCTTTTTGTAGGAAATCTGTAGCAATTGATTTTCATTTGCTACAAATTTTCGACAAACCTAACATTTTATATTTTCAAACTATGTTTTTTTTCTATAAACAACTGTTTTGTAGGAAATTTGTAGTAACTGTTGTCAATTTGCTACAAATTTCCGACAAACTTATCATTTTATTTTTTTAAAATTATCTATTTTTCTAAAATTGATAAATAACAAATAACATAACTTTTTTTTGTAGGAAATATGTAGCAACTAGTGTCAATTTGCTACAAATTTCCGACAAATCTAATATTTTATTTTTTAAAATTATGTATTCTTTTTAATTTGTTGAATAATAGCTTTTTTGTAGGAAATTTGTAGTAACTGTTGTCAATTTGCTACAAATTTCCGACAAACTTATCATTTTATTTTTTAAAATTATCTATTTTTCTAAAATTGATAAATAACAAATAACATAACTTTTTTTTGTAGGAAATATGTAGCAACTAGTGTCAATTTGCTACAAATTTCCGACAAATCTAATATTTTATTTTTTTAAATTATGTTTTCTTTTTAATTCGTTGAATAATAGCCTTTTTGTAGGAAATTTGTAGCAACTGCTGTCAATTTGCTACAAATTTCCGACAAACTTATCATTTTATTTTTAAAATTATCTATTTTTCTAAAATTGATAAATAACAAATAACATAACTTTTTTTTGTAGGAAATATGTAGCAACTAGTGTCAATTTGCTACAAATTTCCGACAAATCTAATATTTTATTTTTTTAAATTATGTTTTCTTTTTAATTTGTTGAATAATAGCCTTTTTTGTAGGAAATTTGTAGCAACTGCTGTCAATTTGCTACAAATTTTCGACAAACTTATCATTTATTTTTTAAAATTATCTATTTTTTCTAAAATTTATGTTTTTTATAATCAATATGTTTTTGTAGGAAATCTGTAGCTACTCGTGTGTTAGTTTGCTACAAATTGCCGACAAAATATGGTTTTGTAGGAAATCTGTAGCTACTGGTGTGTTAGTTTGCTACAAATTGCCGACAAAATATGGTTTTGTAGGAAATCTGTAGCTACTGGTGTGTTAGTTTGCTACAAATTGCCGACAAATTTAACATTTTATTTCTAAAATTGATAAATTAACAAATAAAATAACATTTTTGTAGGAAATCCGTAGCAACTTGCTACAAATTTGCTACAACTTAAGTTTTAATTTTTTAATTTTTTTATTTTGCAGAAATTCAGACATTACAAATATAATAACTTTTGTTTTTGTAAGAAAATTGTAGAAAACGAGGTCAATTTTCTACAAATTTTCGACAAATTTAGCATTTTATTTTTAATTTTTTTTATTTAACTAAGTTAAGAAATAACAAATAATTTGACCCTTTTTGTCGAAAAACTGTAGCAAATAAGGTCAATTTCCTACAAATTATCGACAAATGGAAAATTTTATTTTCAAAACTATATGTTTTTTATAATCAATATGGTTTTGTAGGAAATCTGTAGCTACTGGTGTGTTAGTTTGCTACAAATTGCCGACAAAATATGCTTTTGTAGGAAATCTGTAGCTAATGGTGTGTTAGTTTGCTACAAATTACCGACAAATTTAACATTTTATTTCTAAAATTGATAAATTAACAAATAAAATAACATTTTTGTAGGAAATCCATAGCAACTTGCTACAAATTTGCTACAACTTAAGTTTTAATTTTTTAATTTATTTATTTTGCAAAAATTTAGACATTACAAATATAATAACTTTTTTTTTGTAAGAAAATTGTAGAAAACGAGGTCAATTTCCTACAAATTTTCGACAAATTTAGCATTTTATTTTTAAATTTTTTTTATTTAACTAACTTAAGAAATAACAAATAATTTGACCTTTTTTTGTCGAAAAACTGTACCAAATAAGATCAATTTGCTACAAATTTTCGACAGATTTAACACTTTATGTTATTTAATTATTTATTTTACTGAAATTCAGACTCGAAAAATAAAATAAATTACACTTGTTGCAAATTTGTAGCTAGTTGCTACAAATTTCCGACAAATTATGAAAATTTATTTTTTAAATTATTTATTTTGCTATAGTAACAAATAATTTAAATTTCTTATTTATTTTGTAGGAATTTTGTCACAAAGATAATATATTTTGCTACAAAATTGCTACAAATGCTTGTTGTGTGGCAATTTTGTAGGAAAATTGTGGATAAGTTTTGGGTTTTTTTTTGTTTTTCTTTTTTGTCAAAAAATTGTAGGAAAATTGTAAAAAAAAATTGAGTTGTGGGAAATTTGTAGGAAACTTTTGTAGGAAAAAATGTAGTTTTCTAGTAGTGTGTGGAAGAGGCTTATTTATAAGTGGGAGATTAGGGTTTAGGTTTAAATGGAGTTAGTTGGGTGTTAGGTGGTTAGAAAGTGCAACTAAGACAAAATCCACGAAGCTTCCAACATTCTGCCAGACCTGGGACCTTTACGGACCGTAAGGGCTTCCGGTTACGGTCCATAAGATCAAACCTAAATCAAAAGTTTCATTTTTGGCCCCTCTACTTGGTTATCTTGATATTTTAAGCAATAAGTTCAACGTAAAACCTAATTTTAGGGTTTTCAAGGTGTACATAAGCTTGGTATGAGTATGATGTATGTATAAATAATATTACAAATGCATTATATGTCTCGACTTTGCATATAGACATGTATTTGGGAGATCGATTGTCAACAAATATGTATGATATTAAGATGATTGATAAAAATATGAAATTCTATTAGATCGACATCTCAAATTACAAGGGTTAAAACAAAATACGAATTACAAAATAAATGAAAACACAATGGAAATTATGGAATGTTACATAAGTGTTCATCCATATTACTTAACAAGTACTTAAATAAGAACATAAATTCAAACGGGCCATAAAAAGACATGGGCAAAACACAAGCCCAAACACAAAGTGCATAAAACATGAAGAAAACGGAAAAGTGCCTGTAACTACTACTAGAATACGTTTTTGGACCAAAACTTGGGCAAGACCCATCTGGGACCTAGTTGCAATGTGCCCCTTGCTTCAAGCTTCGATTTAACTGGTAGAACACCTAAAACGAAGACCTGTAGCCAAAGTTATGGCCATTTTCGTGTAGCATATTTGGTAGCCCAGTGGGCCTCCCAAAACGTCATCACTTGATCTTTCACACTTGAGCTTGCATCACTGATGTGATTAAAATACAACATATAAATTATATCAAATACAACTTAAAATCAACCCTTTTCAGTACTAATGTTGGAAAAAGCTTGGTTTTCTGTTCCTTTTTAATTTTCAGGGTTAAAAGAGCTTAAATGTGCAAAAAGGAGCAAAAAGACAGCAAAAACCAACATAAATGTAAAGAAGGAGTAATTTATGTAACTCACCAAGCCCCGATTCACATCCAAACCACAAAATAGCAAGATCAGAAGGCTTGACACGGAGCCATGTCCTCCAGACACGGGCCGTGTCCGAAGGTGGATGTTGTGCAGAAGAAAAGACAACTGCAAAAGACAAAAACTGGCAGCCAACACGGGGGCATGCTAAGCCAACACGGGGCATGGTCAACTCAAAGATTTTCAGAATCTGCGATAGTACAACAAGTACTTTGGCCACGGGCCATGCCGTTGACACACGGGGTCGTGTTAGTACAGGAACTGACAAGCAGTTAATGAGGAAGAGAGAGATAAATGACCACAGGGTCGTGCCAGGCAGGCACGGGCCATGGTGGAGCTTTTGATTTCAGCTATAAATAGAAGTGCTTGGTTCCACTTCAAACCATCCATTGGCAAACCACTTCTCTCTCACTTGCCACCACTCCACCAACACTACAACACCATCATCCACCACCATCATCCATCATCCATTTTCCATCTTTTAGAGTGTGTGTGTAGTCTCGGGATCCAAGATTGATAGTAAGAATCTTTGTCAAACAAAGGCCATGCTTGGCTAAATTCTTACATCACTTGGTGAAGACATATCTTTTATGTATTTTCTTTTATGATTTCCAACATTTGCCAACTTTTTAATTGGGTATGTATTAATGACTTTAATAACTAGTTTTTTATATTGAAGGCGAATTTATTTAATCATTCTTCATATATCGTTGATTCACATATTCGTGTCTTTGCGGTCTATATAAAGCGCGTTAACTACCTGGAAGGGGGTTAGAAGGATGGTTGGGTAATTCTATGTCTCGTTCAGTGTATAGATCCTACAAGAACCTAGTTCAAGTTTAGTACTACTCCATGGATTGGCCAGGAATGACTGGCCCGGCTGAGAGTAAGAAACCGCTTAAGCCCCTTATCTATAAACTACTATTAAAACTTTAAACCAACCCCGCGAGGACTATATCCCTGATGACTCAGACCAACGAGTTGAGGGTGATCGATGCCTGGAAGGGGGCCCACTACATTTTGCATTAATAACTTACTTAATTATCTTTCAAAAATCCGACCTAGTGGGATTGTATCCTTGTTGACTAAAACCACTAGGTTGAGGGTAACGTCGCCTTCACAAGAGGGGCCTACTACTATAACTAAGATAATCTCTTAAAATGTCTAAAGTGCGGAAATCATCAAAAGGGTACATGAAAGATAAGTCGGATCCAAGTGATTCTTTCTTGTCTATCTGTTTTTAATTTTATTTTATTTTCTGTTTTTATATTTTTATTAGTTTAAAAATCTTTTCGCAAAGTTTGGTTCACTAGACGTTGACGATAAGCCGGTATTAAAAGCTCTTGTGTCCTTGGACGACCTCGGTATCTTGCCATCACTATACTACGTCCGCGATGGGTGCACTTGCCCTAACGTGTGTGTAGAGTGATAGTAGAATAACGTGTTTTATAAATTTAAAACTTGAATTGGCGAGTAAAAAGAGCTAAAAATATACAAAAAATATATACACACCCACACACGTCAATCACCATTTCTTCTTGCCATTTGTTTCTTTGAAAGCCTTTTCATATGTCAGCAGATCCTCTCCTATGTATAATTCAAATTTTGCATTGTGACGTTTGTGTAGGTCTTCCACTTGTTGCTTGGTAAGTTTTCTTGCATTTTAATATACATCTTTAACAATTTTAGTCTTCAGTTCTTTGTTTTCATCATCACTACTAGAATCCGTAGATGTTGCATCATGTGTATTATCTGCTAAGTCACTATGATGTGTACTACCTTCTAGATCGCTTTGCTCCATATCTCCCCTTGATAATGAACTATGTGTTCTAGAAATTGAGCCAGAAACCCTGGGACACGAAACAACATTGTTGTCGTAAGTTCCACCTCAGATAACATCATTATAGTGTTGATGTTAGATTTGAATTGTGTCCTGCCTTTGTGACTGTGATCCTTTGCCGTGAATCTCATTCACAATGTATGGTAATTCTTGTCTAGTAGTCCAAGAAAGATGTTCTTCAAAAATTACATCTCTACTAATTAGTATCTACTTTGTTTCTGGATTAAATAATTTTTATGCCTTGTTATTTTCACTATAACCTATAAAGATGGCCCGTTCCGTTTTGTCATCAAGCTTGCCTTGTTTATGATCCAGAATGTGAACATAAGCCAAGCATCTAAATAAACATAAGTGATCCATTGGTGGCTTTTGACCAATCTAGCTATCCGCCGGTGTAATATTTAGCATGCTATTGGTGGTAGTCTTATTTGGAACATATGTTGCAAATGTTACTTCCTCGGCCTAGTAAGAGTGATCCAAATCCTTTGTTTTTAACATGCTTCTTGCTAATTCCATCATCATATGATTTTTCCTTTTGGCTATCCCATTTTGTTGGGGCATATAGCTCGTAGTCATTTGATGGTGTACGCCATGTGTATTTAGAAACTCTTGAAACCTTTTTCCACAATATTGGTTTTTAAAAGAGAAGTAGAGAGCGACAGGAGAGAAGTAGAAGGAAAATAGGGTTTCAAATGAGAGATAAAGGAAAATAGGGTTTCAAATGTGAGATAAAGGATACAGAATGTTTTTTTTGTTGAGTTATAAAGGATCCGAATAACAAATGGATAGTATCTGTGGGGCTTCACTAAAGGAAAAAAAAAAACCAACTCGTTTTCCCTCCTAAACCATTTCTAAGAGGCTCTAATTGAGTACCACATCAGCCCAAATATTTTCATTTATTATGTATAGATAAGATAGGTCGTTTTAAGGATACAATAATATATTTAAAAGTAATAAAATAGTAAACAATTGCAAATTGTGATCCCAAACACTGTTGTTTGGTTTTGTCTTTTCACACTACACATTCAAAATATGTTATGATGTAAGCTACCCCTTTTGACAATACGATATCACTATGATTTAGTATTCGAATACCTTTAAACTTATACATGGATCGCGTTTCTGCTGTGATAAATCATGCACGATAATCAACCTTAGTCATTCTTGAACAAAATTTACGCTAAAACATAGAGTAATTTGAATTCATACCGTTGAGTGAAAACGTATTATATTTGACCTGACTTGTTTCCAAAGAAAATTTATGCCGATTTGTATACCAACTCAAAACATACATAAAATAAACACATGCAGTTGTGTCATACGTGGCATGATAAATTATAATATTTGACCCGATTTGTTTTTAAACAAAATTTTCATCAAAAGGTATATAAAAGTAAAACATTTTATAATTGACCCGACTTGTTTCCAAACAAAAGTTACGTAAAACAATTGTAAACAAATAGTAATAAAATAGTAAACAATTGCAAATTGTGATCCCAAACACTGTTGTTTGGTTTTGTCTTTTCACACCTACACATTCAAAATAGCTCTAACTATTTGCACACCTTGGCAGGCTATCTACACACTTAGGGTTTACATACGCTGCGTAGAGACCTATACGCAGCGTATAGAGGTAACCCTATACGCTGCGTATAGGTCTCTACGCAGCATATGTAAGGGCAGGTACACGACTACACAGTCAAACCTAGTACCATGTCAAATCAGTCTGACATATGATGCGTATAGATCTATACGCAGCGTATGTTCATAAAGTAAGACGCTGCGTATAGAACTATACGCAGTGTTTGTCAGACTGATTTGACAATGATACGATGTTGTCCGGGCACGTGAATAAAGCAATACGGGGAGTAGAGAGCTATACGCTACATATTTCAGTAAATTTAAAAGTCTATTTATTCATGCATCTCTGTTTCCCTTCGACTTCATCTGTGCATTCATTTGTTCTGTTTTTTGTTCAATTCATATGTTCTGTATATATTCAGTTTCTCTGTATCAAACATAATATTGTTAAAATGTCATCATTTTGGGACGAGAATTATTTCCACAATCGCTATTCTAACGACGCATGGGGAGTAAATGACGCGAATGAGGAGGAGGTTGTGTCTGGAGTCCCTGTTGATAAAAAACACACTTGCCAGACTTGAACGAGGCTCCGACTCCACCTGCTGATGAACCAAATTACACGGCGCATCAAGTGTATCCGGATTACGGATACGGGTATGAATCTCCGTACGTTCAACAAAGTGGATACGGTGCTGAGAATGCACCTATTGATGAACCATATTACCTGACGTAACAATCGTATCCGGGTTACGGATACGGGGGTGAAGGTGGATATGGAGGTTACGGTGGATACGGGGGTGAAGGTGGATACGGTGGATACGGGGGGTGAAGGTGGATACAGTGGATACGATAGATATGGGGGTGAAGGTGGATACGGTGGATACGGAGGCTACGGTGGATACGAAGAATACGGTGGATACGGTTATGAGCCCCGTAACACACAACTGTATGATAATTATGAACCATCTACCCCGGGCAATCTGTTTCAAATAAAGGGGGTATCACATTAATATTTGTATTATTTTTATAATAATTATTTTATTGTTAGAATTATATTGTTACTGTTACTGTTACTGTTACTGTTACTGTTACTGTTACTGTTACTGTTACTGTTACTGTTACTGTTACTGTTATTGTTATTGTTATTGTTAATATTATTATTATTGTTAAAAATATTATAATTGTTAAAAATATTATTATTATTGTTGTTGCTGTTGCTGTTGCTGTTGCTCTTGTTAAAAATATTATTATTGTTGTTATTATTGTTGTTGTTGTTGTTATTATTATTATTATTATTATTATTATTATTGTTGTTGTTGTTATTATTATTGTTATTATTGTTGTTGTTGTTGTTGTTATTATTATTATTATTGTTAAAAATATTATAATTATAATTATTATTATTATAATTATTATTATTATTATTATTATTATTATTGTTATTATTATTTTTATTAGTATTATTGTTAAAAATATTATAATTATAATTATTATTATTATTATTATTGTTATTATTATTAATATTATTATTATTATTATTGTTATTGTTATTATTATTATTATTATTGTTGTTATTATTATTGTTAAAAATATTATTATTGCTGTTATTATTGTTGTTATTATTATTAACGTGACTTTTTTTAGCGTTTCATGTCTCTAACTGATTTGAAGGATTGGGTACAAGAAACGGGAAAGGAGAATGGTTACGTAATTGTTACCCGCCGATCGAAAAATATTGGCGGTACTACTGGGATGGTATGGCTTGTGTGCGACCGTAGTGGTGAGCACCATAGTAAAGCAACAGTTAGGAAAGCTGGTAGCAAAAAAAATCGGTTGCCCATTTTCATTACTCGTCATCCGGGACGTGACGAATGACACGTGGGAGTTAAAAGTGGACAACGCGAACCATAACCACGAACGTACGACGAGTCTGTTGGGCCACGCTTTTGTGCGAAGATTTAATGAAGTCGAATACAAGCTAGTGGAGCAGCTAACTGCTCAAAACATGGAGCCACATATCATATTTCAAACCCTAAGAAAACAGTTCCCCGACAGCCTGCATGTTCAGAAAGACGTGGAAAATGCGGTACAAAAAATTAGAGCGACACTGATGGACGGAAAGACTCATATGCAGGCACTGGAAAGCGTGCTGCATGACAACCGATTCATTTACGACACCCGACAGGAACCCAAAACAGATGTCGTAACAGAGATTTTCTTTGTTCATCCTTATTCAATCACTATGTGGCGTGCATTCCCGCACATGATGTTGATCGACGCGACCTACAAAACAAACATCTACAACATGCCATTTGTCCTGGTTGTGGGTTTGACGTCGACCAACAAGTCTTTTTGTATCGCACATGCTGTTATTTGCAAAGAACGAAGGGATAACTACGTGTGGGTGCTTGAGCGGATCAAGTCAATGTTGCATGAATGTATGATGCCGCGTGTGATAGTCACGGATAGAGAGTTAGCCCTAATTAACGCGTGTGCTAAAGTATTTCCGAACGCGTCTAGGCTTCTATGCCAGTTTCACATCAAACAAAATATGTAGACATTGCAAGCAAGGGTTCATTAAATTAGATTGGGAGAAATTTCTGTCGTACTGGCGGAGAGTGTGCGAATCTGCTTCAGAGCCCATGTACAAGTACAACTTGGAGAAACTGTATAACCGACTCGTGGTTGCCAACCGAGAAAGTAAGTGTTCCTTCAACAAACGACTCACCCAATCTATTATATTTTACACACGCTTTTACATTTCATTATTTTATTTTTGCAGGTGTCTTTAATTACGTCTATGAAAACTGGCTCAAAGACTATAAAGAAATGTCCGTTTGTGCGCGGACCAATAAGTGTCGCAACTTTGGTCAGCGCACCACCAATAGAGTTGAGAACCAGCACGCAAATTTAAAACGATACGTTACGCGTGGGAGTTCATTGGAGCGAGTAACAAGATGCGTCATTGATATAGTTGAAACTCAGTACGATGAAATACAAAAAAGTTTCACAGAGAGCATCGAAAAAACGATGAACCACCACAAACACCCACTGTTGGACAACCTACGTGGAAAGGTTTCCCATACAGCACTTGATTTGCTGGCAAAAGAGCTACTGAGGAAGCTGGAGGTGTTGTAGAAACTTAACGCATCATGTGGTTGCCATATGTGGCTTAGCTGTGGATTGTCGTGTGCTTGTAGGCTGGAAAACTACAAACGTACAGGTAAAAAATATTAAAACTACCAACCTTTTGTTATTTAATACGATTTAGCTGTTTCTCACACCATATTAACTTAACTGTGCAGTGCGTATGATACAACTCGACGGCATAGATGTATTCTGGCGTAACCTTGACTTGCTCCCGTGTAAACTGGTAGATGAGGAAGTCGATGTTGTAGCAGAGCTCAATAATGTGCGGAAACATTTAGAGGCGCATTCCCCCAATCAGAAAAAAAATTTGCTTTCAAAGATAAAAGCGATCTTACCCCCGAAATCGTCAACCAAGAAACCACAGATCGTCCAGCAAAATACTCGCGGTCGGCCTACATCAAAGAAAGTACAAGAAAGGCTAGATGAAGCTGCGAGGTTAGACGAAGCTGTGAGATACAGCTCCTATGGTGAGGACAGCAACGTATATACCGATTCCCCAAAACATAGGTACGATTTACCCCGACACAGCTCATACGTACCGTCAGAGGGCTCTCGTGGAACTGGTTCGGTTGTAAAGTCTGAAAAACCTAAAATGCAACGAAACAATTCAACGAGTTCTAAAAAGAAGGAGACGTGGCATGGTTTTCCATTAATGAAGGGGGACGAGCACTTGTTAAGCATTATGAGGTTTAAGGATCAAATTCCATCAGAGTTTCACTCCTACATATCGCGTATACAAGATGTGACCCCAGACGGTCATTGTGGGTACAGATCTGTGGTTGTCGGGTTAGGTTTTACGGAACACGTATGGCCCTGATGTGTGTAAAATGAAACATATAAATTACATCAAATAAGGCATAAAACTAACCCATTTTTAGTACGAATGTTGGAAAAAGTGTGCTTTTGTCTTCCTTTTGTATTTTCAGGGTTAAAAGAGCTTAAATGAACAAAAGAAGCAAAAATGCAGCCAAATCTAACAATAATAAGAGAAAAGGAATAAATGTGGCATGCCCGACCCCTCGACAGCATCTTCCCAAGCAAAAACAAGAGAACAGAAGGCTGAACACGCCCCGTTCTCAATGAGCACGGGGGCGTGCCCAGGTGTCTGCAGATAAGACAAAGTTGTAGAAGCTTCTATCACCCAACACGGGGGTGTCTCCAGCGGACACGAGGCCGTGGTCAACGCTAAGATTCGCAGAATCTAAGCAAATCTTGATAGAACAGATACGCTTCTGCACACGGGGCCGTGCCCAGCGGACACGGGGGCGTGGTCAACTAATGCAGACAAACTGCATTTAATGAAGAAAGAGAAGATGGGTGGACACGGGGCCGTGCCCAATGGACACGGGGCCGTGTCCAGGCTTCTGTGCAGGCTATAAATAGGAGTGCTTGGCTCACTTGCAAATCATCCCTTGGCAAATCACCTCTCTCACACTTCACCCACCCACCACCACCATCCCAACCCACATCCACCACCATCATCCATCATCCATCATAGAGTGTGTGTAGTAGTCTCGGGATCCAAGATTGATAGTAAGAGTTCTTGACAATCAAAGGCCATGTTTGCCTAAGTCTCTTACATCACTTGGTGAAGACAAGCATTTGAGTGTAATACTTTTTATTATTAATATTTTCGCACTTTTTATTTGGTTATGTATTAATGAATTTAATAACTAGTTTCATATGTTGAAGGTGAAACTTCCTTATCATTTGTTCATGGTGTCTTGGCGTTATTTTACTGTCTATATAAAATAAAAGATTTACACCATTCATATCTCCACGGTCTATATGTAGATATGTTGGCTACCTGGTAGGGGGTTAAGAGAATGGTTTGGTTTGGTAAGAGCCTTGCCTTGTTCAGTGTATAGATCCTGCAAGGACCTAGGTCAAGCTTAGTAGGACCTCCTTCAATACCCACTGGTATTGGATGGCGGGGGTTCGAATTTCTTGATCCCCTCATATGTAAACTACTATTAAAATATTAACCCGGCTACTTAGGATTGTATCCCTGCTGACTCAAACTACTTAGCCAAGGGTAACGTTACATTCAAAAGATGGGCCTACCACATTACGCATTAATAACTTAATTAATTATCTTTCAATAATCCAACCCTTTAGGATTGTATCCTTGCTGACTCAAACTACTGGGTTGAGGGTAACGACACCTTCAAAAGAGGAGCCTACTACTATAACTAAGATAATCTCTTAAAAAGTGCAAAAGTGCGGAAATAATCAAAGGTTACACTAAAGGCGAGTCGGATCCAAGTGATTCATCTTGTCTATCTGTTTTTTTTATTTTTATTTTCAGCATTCTTAGTTTTATTTTCATGTTTAAACCTTTTTCTAAAATTTTGATTTGATTAGACGTTGAGAATAAACCGGTACTAAAAGCTCTTGTGTCCTTGGACGACCTCGGTATCTTGCCAACGCTATACTACGCTCACGATGGGTGCACTTGCCCATATGTGTGTTTAGTGTTAGTAAAATATCGTGTTTATAAATTTAGAGTAAACTGCCATATTGGTCCCTGAGGTTTGGTCACTTTTTCCACTTTAGTCCAAAACTCAAACCTTTTACATCTAGGTCCCTGTGGTTTCAATTTTATTGCCATTTTGGTCCAAAAGTGAAATGAGCTCAGATTTCTCAAATTAAATTCTCCTATTTTGTCCTTTTTCTCAGGGGTAAAATGGTCATTTTTAATTAATATAATTACCAAATAAAATTTAAAAACTAAAAAGATGTTTAGCAGTGAATCAATCAAACAACAAATGTTGTAGGTAGATTATGATAAAAGAAGAATCGAATCAACAGCAAAGTATGTTCTAATGAGACCTGTGGCCATCGAATAAAAAGTAATGAAGGAAATATGTGTGGGTATTTATTAAAGATTTCCTAACAACTGCAACAACTTCTGATCTTTTGCATACATCAAGTTATATGTTCTTAAAATTAAAATCAAGAAGTCATAAACGATCCAAAGTTTGTATTTTTATGACCCATGTAATTGAAATGATTTATTTTTCCAAACAGGGGCATCCAAGGATAACCTGGATATTTTGAATATGGTCAGTCTCAGTTTATTTTACTAAAAGCACACACATTACACATATAATCCAAATCCCCAAATCCTTAAATATGTCCGATCTATTCAACCACCACCACCACCACAAACAACCGATCAACATACCTATTCGATCTGTTCAACCACCACCACCATCCTTAAATTTGTCCGATCTGTTCATACGTCGGCGATAAAGCAAGAGCAGAATCACGGAGGTTAATCGCAGAAGCGATGTTGTTATCTTGTGAGTTGTGTTGATAGTGGTGATGAATCGGAGTTTCCGGCAGCCGGAGAAAGCGATGACAGTGCCGGTGAGACAAGGACAAAGGATGTAAACCTTAGTAGTGATGACAGTAGTGGTGGTGTTTTCAAACAATATAGCCGTAGCATCCCTACTTTAACAGATTTGAGCCTTTCTTTGTTAAAACTTGATAGGGGTTTAGGTGAAATGGAGATTTGAGGAAGAATTATGAAGTGGAGATTTGAGGAAGAGGGTGGCATAGATTTTGTGATTTTGAACTATGAGCCTAGGGTTTCAGATATTGATGATCAAAAGGGGAAAGAGAGAAGAAAAGGAGAGAGGGTGGGGGTGGGGGTGGGTAGTGGGCAAAATGACTAAAATGCCCTTCATTAACCTAAGGAAAAGGACAAAAAATCAGGGTTTTTTTTTTTAGAAATCTGACCTAACTTTGCTTTTGGACTAAAATGGCAATAAAACTGAAACCACAGGACCCAGATACAAAAGGTTTGAGTTTTGGACTAAAGTGGCAAAAGTGACCAAACCTCAGGGACCAAAATGGCAGTTTACTCATAAATTTAAAACATGACTAAAGTGTAAAAAGGGCTTAAAATATACTTAAAATTATATAACACACTACACGCATCAAGTTTTTGGCACCGTTGCCGGGGTCACAAGGATTTTAAGAAAGTTAGGAATCAACGGCCTAATCGTTTTTTTCTTACTTTTTTCTGTTTTTTTTTTTTCAGGATTTTTCTTAAATTTTCAGCTTCTGCAGAACTCAGCACGGGTCGTGCCCGCTAAACACACCCCGTGCCCAATTTTTTGTAATGGCAATTCTGTTTTTAAGTCAGACAGTAGCTGAACACGGGGCCATGCCCAATCAACACGCCCCGTGCCCAAGTTTCAGATACTGAAAACAGAACCGTAAGATCCCGACGGTTGGTAGTTTCTGACACAACCATGAGTGATACTGATTTTTTTTACTATCGGCCCTCTTATGGTACGTGGTGTCAAATATGTGGTGGCCCCTATGAAGATTTAAAATGTTATTTTTTAAATTACAAGCCCCACTATATAGACCCATTGTTTTCCTGTAGCCTTAAGAGGGGCGAAAGTGAAAATAATCCCTATCTCTCCCTCGAATGCTCTCAATCATCCCTTCTAGGAGAAATTCTTCTTGATGAATTATTTCAAATGGAAGATCTAATTCTTAATTGGGTAAAAGAACTTGAGATGGATATCACTAATTCACCTCAAGACGATGCCCAAGAAGAATTATTGAGATCGCATTCGGATAAAAACAACTTCGTTGTTCCCGACATCACCTCCAACTCTTGCGAAGACTTGAACGATAGTCGTCCCTATGTCGATTGTGCCGTGAAGGACTCCCCATCGACTTCCTTCGATGCATACATAGACCTGAGCGATTCGACATACACCTTCTTTAACGAGAGCCCGGGAAAGGGTTGGACTTGTCCACTTACATTTAGCATAGGAATCACCCTTACCGATAACCTCTTGCGTTCTCGTCTAAATATTGAGCAACTAAGGTATCTCAGGCACTTCGGTGTTGTTCCGTCCAGTAAGGAACCACCCAATCCGGATAAATTCCTTAGAAATAGACGAAACTTCATAAACAGCCTCTAGGCATGGGGCCGTGTCCAAGTCAGCACGCCCCCGTGTCCACCAAAAGATTCCCGTCTGACTTTCGGTCAGAATACGGACAAAATGTGTCAGGATCTTATCTGCACACGGGGCCGTGTCCAGCCGACACGGGGCCGTATCCAGCAGACTGTCGTTTTCTATAAATGCAGCCAAGATTCCTGCACATTTGGACCACTCCAAAGACAGAGATTTTGTGGGATCTTCATACATACCATCCTAGGCATATTCTAAAGAAGGTTCTCAACAACCATCTTGTCTTTTCTACTTTTGTCCATTGCCTTCTTCTTCAATTTTTCCCTCAACACCTCCATTAGAGCTTGAAATCACCATGGTTCCAAGCTTTATTGTGATGTTTGTTAGGTTTTTATTCAAGGAATCTTGTTAAAAATAAGTTCTATAACATTGTTTTAAGTTATTTCAGCTTAAAAATGCTTTAAAAATCAGAAAAATAATTTGAAACTCCAAGATTCCTTGTTCCAAAAATCTGCAGACGGGTGAACACGGGGCCGTGCTCAATGAGCACGGGGCCGTGTCCGAGGTTACTGTTTCATTAAAATGAACTCTTTTCAGTTTATTTTCATAGAATGTCAAGCCAAAACAGTGGAACTTCTTCAGTGCATTCCAGAAACAGTTGAAGGGAGAGAAGGCCTTCAATCGAAGCAACTCTCGTACGCTATGTGATGGCATTACGTGAAGCTCTCGATGAGATGACATCGGTAGAGGAGATCCTGATAGACCGTATAAATTATCTTACGGTGGGGCTGGAGAATAGTTTTCAAGAAATCAACCTCTTGCAGCAGAGGTTAAACATTCTTGTGACACCTCCCATGGAACCTATCCTCCCTCAAGAGGATTGGAACTTAGCACTTGGAGTCAACAATCCCACCGGATGGGATGACATCCCCTCAGTACCTCCTCTTGACAACTTGCAAGAAGTTCTGGTGGAAGTTACACCCCCTCAAAATGATGATGCCAATGAGCCCGCCTTTCTTCTCCCTAGGGAGATAGAAGAATGGCTCGCCGACGTGTGAGGGACCCATATCCGGAGGAAGAAGTTTTTTTTAAGCAGCATCCAACCGAGAAAATTATCTTCGCATAAATTTTGTTTTTAGAATAAATAATAGGCTAGAACTTCTTTCCGGGTTTAGACTTCTTGTGTTTTCTGACCTATTTATCTAAAGTTTTAGTTTATTAGGAACGTTATGTAACTCTCTCTATTTAATGGAATGATGGTTTTAATTAAATTGGTGTTTGGATGATGTTGTAATGGGTAAAACACACTCGGGATGGTGAAGGATACTAAGGGAAACTTGAACCAACACCCCATGCACAAAAACAGAGCCACCCGACGATTTTTCTTCATTACAGCAAGTTCAGCACGGGCGCGTGCCCAGCCAACACGCCCCGTGCTCATGATCTGCAGAAAAATGCCCAATTCAGGTACCTGGACACGGGGCATGTTCACTGAACACGTCCCCGTGCCCAGCCTTCTGTTACTTTCTAATAATTTCTGTTACTGGCAACCTGAACACGGGGCCGTGCCCGGACACCACGGGCCCGTATCCAGATGCCCAGTAACATAAAATTTTGTTTTTAACACGCCTTTTTCACATTCAATCGACCTAAAAACTTATTTTTGGACACATTGAGGACAATGTGTAATTTAAGTGTGGGGGGATGCTAAAACCTTGAATTTTGCAAGTCCTAATTACAAACCTTACACAAAACTCTATTGGAACCGCTAAACACCAAAAAAAAAAAAATTTCAAAAATTTTTCATTTTTTTTACTTGTCTTGGTTTAATTTGGGAATTACAAGTTCTAAAAAGGTTATATTTTTTACAAATTTACAACCGATAGCGTCGTGATAAAAAGAACCAACATAAGAAAATTATGAAACGGCATGACAAATCTAGTTAAAATTTGATTATATATACTTGATCACATAAAAACCCATTCCCACAAAAAGTGAGTTTTGAGCCTTTATTGAACATACAAATACACATCTTTAAACTAAATGCTCATTTTTCGTTTCTTGTGTGAATAGCCGTTTGGTTTCTTACGACTCTAGAACTTGCCATGACGATACATTCTCATTTCTTACCAACTTAAACCCAAGTAAGTAAATGATGAAGGCATTTGGACTAACCTTTTTTCTTTCAACACCATTATTTTTTTTTTACCACCTACCCAAAATCCCCCTAGTTAACCCCTTTGAGCTTAAAACTTTTTCATTTCTAAACCCACAAAACAAACACCCTTTACCCACCAAAACCCTTTGTTCATTTTAAACCCTTTATTTTAGTAAAAAACTCGATTTTTCATGTGACATTTCTTATAAAAAAAATGATGAAGTCAAGCAATAAACAAACAAGTTCATCAAAAAAAAGAACCTTGTTTGAAAATGCTTCATTAGAATAAAAAGTCACAAAAATAAGTCTTACGAAAACCGACGTTTTTTACGCCTTTCGCCCTTTTCTACTAACCACTAACCCAACCACCTACCTTTAACCCAAGCCTAACCCTTCCCCCAAAAGCCCTTTTGATATTTACAAAGGGGTATAGTTAAAAAGGAGGAGGATTGATTGCTTGGCAAGCATATGGTAGAAGTAAGTTCCATGCCGGTCCCGAGTGTTTCACTAAAATACATCTTCGGCCGAGTGTTGAGTGAGCTCCCGTGAGGTATGTGAACTTGTATATAAATGAAATTTAAAAAAAATGCATGTTATGCCCAAATAAGTAATTTCTCTTATGTAAATGTTCTAAATAAATCATAACGAATAGGATTGTAAATAACATAAAAATAAAACCTAATAAAAAAATCTTGGATTCCCGACACTCAAGATAAGCCCCAAAACCCTCTCTTCTACCCGTTCCATTTGGGAGTGTAAGCCACATTATAAAGAGTTTTGCTGGAGGACAAGCAAAGATTCAAGTGTGGGGGTATTTGATGTGTGTAAAACGCAACATATAAATTACATCAAATAAGGCATAAAACTAACCCTTTTTTAGTACTAATGTTGGAAAAAGTTTGCTTTTGTCTTCCTTTTGTATTTTCAGGGTTAAAAGAGCTTAAATGAACAAAGAAGCAAAAATGCAGCCAAATCTAACAATAATACAAGAAAAGGAATAAACGTGGCATGCCCGACCCCTCGACAGCATCTTCCCAAGCAAAAACAAGATAACAGAAGGCTGAACACGCCCCATGCCCAATGAGCACGGGGGCGTGCCCAAGTGTTTGCAGATAAGACAAAGTTGTAGAAGCTTTTATCACCCAACACGGGGGCGTGTCCAGCGGACACGGGGCCGTGGTCAACGCTAAGATTCGCAGAATCTAAGCAAATCTTGATAGTACAGATACGCTTCTGCACACGGGGCCGTGCCCAGCGAACACGGGGGCGTGGTCAACTAATGCAGACAAACTGCATTTAATGAAGAAAGAGAAGATGGGTGGACACGGGGCCGTGCCCAATGGACACGTGGCCGTGTCCGGGCTTGTGTGCAAGCTATAAATAGGAGTGCTTGGCTCACTTGCAAATCATCCCTTGGCAAACCACCTCTCTCACACTTCATCCACCCACCACCACCATTACAACCCACATCCACCACCATTATCCATCATCCATCATAGAGTGTGTGTAGTAGTCTAGGGATCCAAGATTGATAGTAAGAGTTCTTGACAATCAAAGGCCATGTTTGCCTAAGTCTCTTACATCACTTGGTGAAGACAAGCATTTAGTGTAATACTTTTTATTTTTAATCTTTTCGCACTTTTTATTTGGTTATGTATTAATGAATTTAATAACTAGTTTCTTATGTTGAAGGTGAAACTTCCTTATCATTTGTCCGTGGTGTCTTGGCGTTATTTTACTGTCTATATAAAATAAAAGATTTACACCATTCATATCTCCACGGTCTATATGGAGATATGTTGGCTACCTGGTCGGGGGTTAAGGGAATGGTTTGGTAAGAGTCTTTCCTTGTTCAGTGTATAGATCTTGCAAGGACCTAGGTCAAGCTTAGTAGGACCTCCTTCAATACCCACTGGTATTGGATGGCAGGGGTTCGAATTTCTTGATCCCCTCATATGTAAACTACTATTAAAGTATTAACCCGACTACTTAGGATTGTATCCCTGCTGACTCAAACTACTTAGCCGAGGGTAACGTCACCTTCAAAAGAGGGGCCTACCACATTACGCATTAATAACTTAACTAATTATCTTTCAATAATCCAACCCTTTAGGATTGTATCCTTGCTGACTCAAACTACTGGGTTGAGGGTAAAGTCACCTTCAAAAGAGGGGCCTGCTACTATAACTAAGATAATCTCTTAAAAAGTGCAAAAGTGCGGAAATAATAAAAGATTACACTAAAGGCGAGTCGGATCCAAGTGATTCATCTTGTCTATCTGTTTTTTTTTATATTTATTTTCAGCATTCTTAGTTTTTATTTTCATGTTTAAACCTTTTTCTAAAATTTTGATTTTATTAAACGTTGAGGATAAACCGGTACTAAAAGCTCTTGTGTCCTTGGACGACCTCAGTATCTTGCCAACGCTATACTACGCTCACGATGGGTGCACTTGCCCATATGTGTGTTTAGTGTTAGTAAAATATCATGTTTATAAATTTAAAACTTGACTAAAGTGTAAAAAGGGCTTAAAATATACTTAAAATTATATAACACAATACACGCATCAGGCCCCGTATTCGAAGTGATTTACTACTGGAGATTGACCATAACCAGCCGCTATAGAAGCATGTATTCGAAAGATATAACGAAGGAGACTTTAAACGAATACGTAACAGCATTGAATGGCATTCAGTGAAAGGGTGCGATCGAAGTCACTGGATGGAAATGCCCCACGTAGGGCTTCTGTAACACCCTAAAAATATTAAACTATACATATGTTAAACATGTTTAATTATTGACATCGATAATAAAATAGTAAAATTTAACACTAGGAATAATTAACCTAGTTAAAAGTCTTGTCATAAAAGATGGGTAATCAAGAGATTTAACCCATATTACAAACTATAAAAGAGGAGGGACCAAAGTGGACATTTATGAAAGTCCTTTTTTTAAGACAAGGGATAAACTCAAAACACACAATTGAGTATGTTCTGTAGTTCTATCAAAACCACAGGGAACAGAGTTCCTCATCTCAAACCCTAATTCCCTCAATTACTACCCAAAAATCAAAGAAGGAATCAAGTAGGAATCGATTTCAAGCTAAATTCGTGATCATTACACTTAGGGGATCGCAAGGTATGCTTAATTTTAATCTTTGGTGAAGTCTTAATTCCTCTTGAAATCTCATAAATGAAAATTTTGAAGAATTTATGTATGCTATGGATAAATTAAGGTGAATACATGTCTAGGAACAATCCCTAGATAAGAATTTAGTGATTTTGAATCATAATCACTTGAATTGATAAACTATCATATGAGGGTTATGTGGGTTTTGTGATAATCACTTGAATCATTGTAAAAATTGATGTTAATTGATAGTTATGATGCGAGTTCTAGTGTGGGTATAGTGTTCTTGATATATGAATCGAATTACTATGCTTAAACATGGTTAAAGTCCTTAATCATGAACATGGTAGTGTTAGAATACTAATTATGCACATTAGATGTTTGATAAAATGCTTGAATGAATTTGAAATAATTAAGAATTATGAAGTAATCACTTGTTTGACTAGTTAACAACACTAGAGATTGAATATAGAAATATGGTTTCTAAGCGATATGCCCGAATTGGATTCTATAGGCAATTTGGGTGGAAACTCAAGTAATCAAGGAAGATTAGATACCCGTTTGAAAGGAAAGCGTTAAAGGTACGTGGCTATGCGCTTCGTAGATTATCGTTATTGTCTTATGTTTAGTTATTTGAATAGTGATTAAATCGTTATGAAGTTCGGTTATTACTGAAACGGAGGATTCCGTATGTATTAACCGGTTGAAATCACTAGTGTATAGTACTAATTAAAAACATGGAAGTGGTGGATTCCACTTTAAGGTTTAAACGGGTCAAAGTGATCCGAATCATACATGTTTGGTTATGTGAAAGCGATAGAATTCGCCGACGAAACTAAACGGGTCAAAACAACCAAAGTAATAAACTTTGGTGAAAGAAAGCGATGGGTTTCGCTAGTAGGACCAACCCGGTCAAAACAACCAAAGTGAGGATATTTTGGTTGTGTGAAAGCGATGGACGTCGTTAATAAAAGACCGAATAGGTCAATGGTGAGTCTTGATGTAAACCGGAAAGGTTTCATAATAAACGACTTTGAAATTATACCCGGCTATGGGTGAAAAGTCATAAAATGCATTATCCGAGAATAGGAAATGCGGGTCTATACTCAAAAACTCAGATTTAGTATGACGAAATCGTCAATATTTCATAAAAAGAAAATTATTAAATAAAGATTCGACTAGTTGTAGTCGAATGGGTCGAACAAGTAATGAAATTAATTCATAACGATGGCATAAAGTTATGATTAACACCTTACGAATAGGAAATATTCATTTGGTAAGGCTAGTGTAAAAATGAAAACTATTTGGGACAATAGTGATGTTTGAAACTTGAATGGGTCGAATAATTTGGAATTTATTATAATGCCGAGAGCATAATTTTAAGAATTTTGTAAATTCAGAAATCGGGTTTGAGTTCATGTTATAGAGGGTTAAATCACGATCACATAGGAAGAAACGTGACCTGATTCGGACCAAAAACGAATGAGTTATGAGGTTTTTTGTAAAGACCATTTGAGCTGGGAAAATGCAGGAAATAGAACAAACTCGTTGGAAAAAGACCTTCATCGCGCCACGCGACAGAAACCCAAGTACACGTCACGACACGCGACGGCCCTCGCGGCCCGCAAAGGCTGGGGTGTTCTTTGTCGCGGCCCGCGACAACCTACCAGTGCTGGAAAAATTTGTTCTTGATATGTTTTGACATCTAGGACTTGTTTAATCATCTTATAAACACATATAACTAATGTTTTGGATGATTTTGGTCATAGGTAATCGTAGCAACTTGCGGATGAAGATCAAGCTTGTTAGAGGATCGAACACGCACACATGATGAAGCTTCCGCTAAATTAATCGTGTCTTTTGGGTCACTAAACTTATGTTTAATAAGTATAACTATCTTTGTGATGTTTAACTTATGTAAATACTGTTTAAAGGTTTCGAAAGTTTAGTATGTGTAGTTATGACAACATGGTTTAAATCTTTAATAAAAGTCTTTTGAAGGTTTGAACTTTATATAAATGTTGTTTAGTAGATGTTTTTTTATAATAAATGAGAGTTAAATACATGATAAATTGTATGAATTAGAAAAAGACATGTAAGAGTCTTACAGCTTCTCGTAGCGCAAAGGTATAATATTGTCCTCCACGTGCTAAGCATCGAAGGGAGCTCTACCATCTTCCCATTAACGGATGCCCCACTAGATCCACGACCTCAAGCGATAACGCTCGTACATGTTTACGGGGGACACTTCATACATGCTAAGTTGGAAAGAGACTACCCCATGCCTACACTGACCCCATTGTGGTCGACACATCGATCAATAGCTGCGAAATGGTGGGAAGAAATGTATAGACCGCGGTTACAGCACTACTACGAGTTAATCAATCCTAAATAAGACTCAGACAAAGACAGAGACCCAAGTTTAAATCTTATCGAAGATTAAGCGGAAACTTGTATTTTTGTTAATTATAGAATTTTTTGATTTATAAAATTTGTATCATTTTAAATTTTTATAACTCATAATATTTGTATTATGTTTAACTTTTATAAATTATATTTGTATTATTTATCAAATAATATTGTTTTCTATAAATAAACAAAGGATAACACAAAAAAAAATAAAAAAGGGGCTTTATATACGTTACGTCGGGATCCCTACGCAGCGTATGAGAAGCAAATGACAAAACAACCCCTGTGTTTGGCTTCGTATAGCCTCAGCACAAGGGTAAAAAGGTAAAATGATAAACCAAATACGCACAGTATCGATCCCTACCCAGCGTCTGTAAAAGGCGGACAATTTCCCCCCAAATCAAGTTTCAAAATATAAATATGTTAAATTACTTTTTTGCCCTTGAGTTGGGGCTATACGCAGCTGGATAGAAGGGTAAAAAGGTCATTTTCTGACCTTTATCTATGATGCGTATGGCTCTCTACGAAGCGTAGATAAAGGTCAAGATAATGACCTTTATACCCTTGTATCCAGGCTACGTATTGTCTGTAGAGAAGGGTATAAAGGTCATTTTCATGACCTTTATATACGCGTCATAGAGGGCCATACGGAGCATAGATGGAGGTCAGAAAATGACTTTTTTACCCTTGTAATAAGCTGCGTATAGCCCAAACACTAGGGTAAAACAGTAATTGGACATTCTCTACGATCCGTAGGGATCTATACGCTGTGTATAGATCCCTAAATTAAAACTGAGAATCCCTTTTGGTTCGCTGTTCTTCCCCAAATCAACACACACACATACGCTGCTATATACGAAGGCGATTACGTACATACACCGTATTCGACGCGAAATTGAGGCATAAACCAGGTATTTGTTCTACCTATTTCACTGATTTTGGTTTTTTTTTTATTTAATCCGTAAATTAGGGGTGTATCTTAGGTAAATTAGGGTTTACAATGAATTAGGGGTGTTTGTTTGAGTGCTGTGTGAAGTTGGGGGGTATTGTTCTTGGTCGATTGATGTTCTTGTGTGAATTAGGGGTGTTTGTTTGATTATTGTGTGAATTAGGGTTTACAGTGAATTAGGGGTCGTTTGATTGTTTGTTTGATTGTTGTGTCTAGTTGTTTTACATGTCTAGGAATCTG
Organism: Helianthus tuberosus; assembly: GCA_030545235.1. Taxonomy (NCBI): domain Eukaryota; kingdom Viridiplantae; phylum Streptophyta; class Magnoliopsida; order Asterales; family Asteraceae; genus Helianthus; species Helianthus tuberosus. Next base: position 76,252,642 of record CM060377.1, on the reverse strand, counting down.
GTGCCCATTGCTCTCATTTTCAACATAGTTGACATAAGTACTTATTAAAATAAATACAGACATATTCATCATCCAAATTCAACCTCTCCTATAGATCTGAAGATGAGATTCTCTATGTGTTTGCTGTTTCTATATGGCACTTTTGTTCTTAAAATGTGTATTGTGCTTGCAAACCATGGAAAAACACCAAACTGTTCAAAACACCAAATAGTGGTGAACCAAACAGTAGTTTGTTTTTTTTGTATTTAGTTATAAGTTGGGCAGCCGCAAACGGCTGCGAGTGAGTGAATCTTGTCGAAATAAAGTCGATAGGGTACAGTTTGCTACTTGTGAGTGAATTGTTTTGGTTTAGTTTTAAGTGTGAAGTATCGAAACGATGAAGTATATATAGTTTTTTGTATGCGTGTGCAGTAAGAGTGTGTGTGGTGGGGTTGTCGGATACAGCCTGGGTACTGTGGATTATTGGATTAAGTTAATAAGGATGGCAAGTAGAAGGAGAGAATGATAAAGTGGATAACCAAGCGATTTCGTAGCCGTTTGCGGCCGCATTTGAAGCCGTAAACGGACGTTTAAACGGCTGCAAACGCGGCCGCAAAAGGCAGCGATTTCGCAGCCGTTTGCGACCGCGTTTGCAGCCGTAAAACGCCCGTTTGCGGCTGCGTTCGCTGGTTCGGACCTACAAAGGCTTATCTAATAAATTTTTGGTTTTCAGGACGAGAAAGATGGAGGATGAAATGGAAATAGAAAAAATTAATCCGGAGCAGCCGCAACCGCAGGAGCGTCAATTGCCGGATCCTCTCGAGAATCACCCGTATTTGGAGTTTCCTCCGGACTTCGACGCTGCTCTCCGTTGCGAGAAGCTTCGGAAGATGCATGTCGGTGCCCATTTTGCGGTTTCTTGGAAAACCCTCCGGGAGCTCGCGGTTGAAGATTGGGCGCGGGAGTTTTTCCCCGTGATTCACCGTGGGATCGGCTGTTTGAGCTATCGTTTATGCCGAGCTACAGGGAGATACTGATCGAGTTTCTGTCGTCGTTCGAGTTTCAGGTTGTGGACCCCGCGCAGCCCCCTCCCTCGCCCGAGGTTTCTTTTTGCATGGCTGGCCAGGTGCGTTCTATGTCGCTTGCATACTTTGCGGTGCATAACGGTTTGTATACGGAGGCTGAGATCGCTACGGATCTATATACGACGGTACGTTTAACACAAATTTTTAATTGTTATTATTATTATTTTAATATGTAACATTTAAGATTTAATATTAATTTAACGTTTAATAAACATTCTTGTAAGCAGGAGTTGGTAATGGTTGATAAACCCACGCTTTTAAGGTTTTGGGCTCTGATCGCGGACATCAGACATTGGGACCACCGACAATCCAAGGGGAGGGTTACGCTGATTAAGGATCTGCTCTTTAGGTACGTTAGTTATTATTATTTTAATAATAGTTATTATTATTTAAATAGAAAATATATTTTTTTAAACAGAAAACTGTTTTATTTTAAAATACAGTAAACTGTTTTTTTTTAACAGAAAAACAGTTTGTTAAAATACAGTAAACTGTTTTTTTTAAACGTCGCCCGTAAGGCGCATAGGTGACTAACGAGCGACGAAATTAAGATCGCCGTTAAAATAATTTTTTTTATTATTTAGTCGAAGTATAACCGTAAGGCGCGTAGGTCCCTAACGAGCGTCGAAATATGTTCGTCGTTAAAATATAAAACGACGAACTTAGTTTCGACGCTCATTAGGGACCTACGCACCTTACGGTTCGACTTCGACTAAATAATTAAAAAATATATTTTAACGACGAACTTAGTTTCGACGCTCGTTAGACCCGTACGCGCCTTACGGACGATGTCGACTAAATAATATTTTAACGATACGGTCCTAAAGAGCGTCGAAACTAAGTTAATCGTTAAAATATATTTTTTTATTATTTAGTCGAAGTCGAATCGTAAGGCGCGTAGGTCCCTAGCGAGCGTCGAAACTAAGATCGTCGTTAAAATATTATTTAGTCGACGTCGTCCGTAAGGCGCGTACGGGCCTAACGAGCGTCGAAACTAAGTTCGTCGTTAAAATAATTTTTTTTTATTATTTAGTCGAAGTCGAACCGTAAGGCTCGTAAGTCCCTAAGGAGCGTCGATAGAAAACTGTTTTTTTTAATAGAAAATATTTTTTTTAAACTTAATTTTTTTTTTAAACAGAAAACTGTTTTTTTTAACAGAAAATATTTTTTTAAACAGAATTTTTTTTAAACAGAAAATTGTTTTATTTTAAAATACATTAAACTGTTTTTTTTTAAACAGAAAAACCGTTTGTTAAAATAAAGTAAACCTATTTTTAAAAAACGTCGCCCGTAAGGCGCATAGGTGACTAACGAGCGTCGAAACTAAGTTCGTCGTTAAAATATTTTTTTATTATTTAGTCGAATTCGAACCGTAAGGCGCGTAGGCCCCTAACGAGCGTCAAAACTAAGATCGACGTTTTATATTTTAACGACGAACTTAGTCTCGACACTCGTTAGGGACCTACGCGTCTTACGGTTCGACTTCGGCTAAATAATAAAAAAAAATTAACGACGATCTTAGTTTCGACGCTCGTTAGGGTCGTACGCGCCTTACGGACGACGTCGACTAAATAATAAAAAAAATATAATTTAACGACGATCTTAGTTTCGAAGCTCGTAAGGCGCGTACGGGCCTAATGAGCGTCGAAACTAAGTTCGTCGTTAAAATATATTTTTTTATTATTTAGTCGAAGTCGAACCGTAAGGTGCGTAGGTCCCTAACGAGCGTCGAGACTAAGTTCGCCGTTAAACTATAAAACGACGATCTTAGTTTGGAATTATATTTTTTTATTATTTAGTCGACGTCGTCCATAAGGCGCATACGGCCCTAAGGAGCGTCAAAACTAAGATCGTCGTTAAATTTTTTTTTATTATTTAGTCGAAGTCGACCGTAAGGCGCGTAGGTCCCTAACGAGCGTCGAAACTAAGATCGTCGTTTTATATTTTAACGACGAAATTAGTCTCGATGCTCGTTAGGGACCTACGCGCCTTACGGTTCTACTTCGACTAAATAATAAAAAAAAATTACGACGATCTTAGTTTCGACGCTGGTTAGGGCCGTACGCGCCTTACGGACGACGTAGACTAAATAATAAAAAAAAAGTATAATTTAACGACGATCTTAGTTTCGACGCTCGTAAGGCGCGTACGGGCCTAACGAGCGTCGAAACTAAGTTCTTCGTTAAAATATATTTCTTTATTATTTAGTCGAAGTCGAACCGTAAGGCGCGTAGGTCCCTAACGAGCGTCAAAACTATTATTTAGTCGACGTCGTCCGTAAGGCGCGTACGGGCCTAACGAGCGTCGAAACTAAGTTCGTCCTTAAAATATACTTTTCTTATTATTTAGTCGAAGTCGAACCGTAAGGCGCGTAGGTCCCTAACGAGCGTCAAAACTAAGTTCGTCATTTTATATTTTAAGGACGAACTTATTTCGAAGCTCGTTAGGGACCTACGCGCCATATGGTTCGACATGGACTAAATAATAAAAAAAAATTAACGACGATCTTAGTTTTGACGCTCGTAAGGCGCGTATGGTCCTAACGAGCGTCGAAACTAAGTTCCTCGTTAAAATATTTTTTTTTTTATTATTTAGGCGAAGTCGAACCGTAAGGCGCGTAGGTCCCTAACGAGCGTCGAAACTAAGATCGTCGTTAAAATATAAAACGAAGATCTTAGTTTCGATGCTCGTTAGGGACCTACGCGCCTTACGGTTCGACTTCGACTAAATAATAAAAAAAATATTTTAACGACGAACTTAGTTTCGACGCTCGTTAGGCCCGTACGCGCCTTACGGACGACATAGACTAAATTATAAAAAAAATATACTTTAACGACGATCTTAGTTTCGACGCTCGTAAGGCGCGTAGGTCCGTTACGCGCGTCGAAATCCGTAACGACTGAAAAATATATTGTTTTTTTTATCCTCATTTAGTCGATGTCGTCTGATTATTATTTACTGACTGGTTTCCTTTTGTGTAGGTATTTGCACAAGATGATTTCCACTTCGATCGCTGCTCGAAACAAGAGCCGGGAGTGGTGTACCAGTGGTGACTTGTTTTTCTTATATTGCCTCTTATACAAGAGGTCGTGCGCTCTCGCCTACGGGTTGGCGCAGCACTTCGCCTCCGCGCATCATCGACATCGACAAGAGCGCGGACTGTTATACGGCGACGCCTACGTGACTAGGATAGCCCTTTCGTTGGGCTATCATCCGGAGAATGACCGCGACCGTGTAGGCCCGGCGAAACAGCCGAAGGGGATGGGGATGAACACAGTATCCGGAATGCACGTTACCAAAGAATTCCAATGCGGGAAGTGGTTTAAGAATCAGGACGGCGGGCAATACCAGCTTACACAGCTGCCGGCACAGTTCGAACCGGTATTTCCCCCACGCGATCCGGAGGTGCCGGAGGCGCATGAGCCGGTCGTCGTCATTCCGGAGCCACCACAGCCGCGTGGACCACCCAGGGCGCCTCAGTTCCCACGACATGTTTGGCCCGGTCCTGACCCATCATATCAGTGGCTACGTCACGACGTTGAAAGGAACAACTATCTGTTGGAGTGGGTGGCTGCGGAGCTGCAATAGCGCCGACAGCGTGACGGGTTACCTCCACGACCCTTCATTACGGATGCGGAATGGGATCAGCATCAGCAGCAGGAACAGCAGCAGCTATAGTATTTTATCATTTTGTTATGTATGCACAAACTTTTGCTGTATATATCAAACTTTTGGTGTACGTATAAAACTTTTGCTGTAAACGGTTTAACATATTCGAACAGTACCCGGGAGTTTCCACTTATTTAAGCTATAATATTTTAACGTTATAGTATTCGAACCGTATATACGCTTTTCAAAATTTTAACATTATACGCTTTTCGACGACATCGACTAAATAAATTAACGACGACGTCGACTAAATAATAAAAAACATTATATATTTTTAACTCGTTATATATTTTAAGCGAGTTAAGGTTGTAACCGGGTGAGAATTTATACCACAAATAGGCCGAATGATGAAACAAAATTCTGAAAGGTTATATACGCTGCGTATAGCTCTATATGCAGCGTATATAAACCTTGTAAAAATCTGATGCTTCAAACCTACCAAAATGACCCCAAATTTTCAGATGGTTTATATACGCTGCGTAGAGAGCTATACGCAGCATATATAAACCTTGTTTTCTGTGCAATGATTGGTTATTAGGCACTGAGATCCATGGTTTACCTACGCAGCGTATAGGTCTATACGCAGCGTATAGGGTACCCCTATACGCTGCATATAGACCTATACGCTGCGTAGGTAAACCCTGATTTTACTAGGGTGTAACACCCCGAAAACGGGTTTGGTAACCAAACCTCGTTAATACTAAAAGACGGGTAAAGTACCGTTAGTGGTAAAATTTACCCGGTGAGTAATTAGGATTTTTAAATAAATAAACCTAATATTTAATAAAAAGCCAAATAAAGTCCTATGAATAAATAAAGTTTATAAAAGGCCCGAGTTAACGGGACCTAAAATAAACTTAGTCGTAAATATCCCCGAACCCGCTAAGTTAACTAGGAATGTTTAGCCTAGTTAATAAAGGGGAATGTGGATTTAAAATAAGTAGGTTGTGGCCTACTTAATAACTAACCTAACATGAGGGGCCAAAGTTGGATAACTTGAAAATGGTTTTATAAAAATAAAACTTAACACAAAACACACACAAGAAAGGTGTGTACGTGCGTGGAGGTCGATCAGGAGAAAGCACCATGGGAGCTCAAACCCTAAATTCAACAAATTGATCAAATTGAGAAGCCAAATCGACTCCAAATCGAAATCTAAGTTTAGATTAGTGATCACCTCAGTGAAAGAATCACAAGGTATGTCAAATCTCATCTCCTAGTTACATCTTGAAATTTTGATGAACATATGAAATCGAAAATTTGGCTTGCATGAATGTTGTTTGGATGAAATTAGAATAAAATAGTGTCTAGGAATAAACCCTAGCCATTAGATTCTTGAAATTATGCTCAATACTTGAGAATTCCATAATCACCATTGAAGGTGTTAAGTGGGTGATGTAGAAGTATGAAGACAATAGGATTATGATAGTTGTACTAGTGTAATTTGAATTCTATAAAGCAATTTCAGGTTTGTTGATGTTAAAATTGATGTGAAATTGCCAAATTGATGTTAACCTTGGTAAAAATAACTAGTTATGAACTAGTTAGTAAATATGTAAAATTATGCACACTAGGTGTTTGTTAAAATATCTAAATGAAAACTAAGGTGCTGAAATTGTAAATGAAATGAGTGATTGCCAAACTCGATTTATCCCGTATGATATGGGGTAATATGAACTCTAATCATGATGTTGATTTAATTTAAATGGTACTTGTCATATGAATAACGGTAGTTAACTTTTAGAAAGTTAAACTAACCAATGTTGAAGTCGAATGGTAGATTCGACATAAAATTTGTAAGACGGAATAGTCGTAGCTAATAATGACTAAACTAACCGTCTCATGGATTATGATGATAGTTTGACTCATGACAAGCTAGATGGAGGTTTGGGAGGAAGCGGGTCAAACGGATCGGGTAAGCGGAAAAGAGCATAACCGGATGCATGGTAAGTATAGCTTACACTAGTCATATATTTTAGAATGTTCTTTTCTCGTATTGATTACGAATAAGACAAATGACTAATTGAGATATTATGTTCTGGAGTGTAGCCACACGGAACAAGATAACCAAATAGGATAAGAAACCATATTGATGGTTAAAAATGAGTTAAATCGGTAATTCGATCATATTATGACGAATGAAACATGTATTTTTTTTAAAGGTTACCATATCAGGTAAATCATGATAACCAATAAGGTTAAAATTGTAATTTGGTCACTCGTTGACAATAATTGTTAGTTTTGAAAGATACTTATTTCGTAAGCCTTAATAGGCCAAAAAGCGTTAAGAGGTGATTTATAATTAAAGCGACCGTGTGGTGTAAACCGGAGCGAGTCGTGTAGATGAGATGGCAATAAGCCTCATCTCGCTAATATAATCGGTCATTTAGACCAAACGGGTCAAAAGGTGAAAATATCACTCTTTGACAATATCGACTAATGGTTTGTTGAGTTGTATGATTTCAGAGATAATTATCGAGTGGATATTTACATCGCTATTACTTAGCGGCTATTAAGGCAAGGTATTTAAATGGGTCAATATAATGGTCCGAGCCAGGTACGCATAATAGAATAACTCTCATTTAAACGTAAGGTTAAATGAGAGTTAACCGGAGTCTAAAATAGATTTTAGGTTACTTTAATAGGTAAACCGAAAGTTACAAACGATGGTCATTACGTTTGAAAGGCCTAATGACTTCACAAACAAAATCATAGTTAAAAGAGGACTTATGGGTCAAACATGTTTAGAAAAATCTCTCATCGTCAATGAAGGGCCTAAATGGACCAAAACGTCCTTATAAGTTAAACTGAGCAAACAACCCTTAAAGGTTGTTTGGAAACGAGTTATATGATTAGATAAATACTTAGGACAAGTATAGAAGTTGAAAGATGTAATACGTTAGTCAAATGGCTCCATTTGAGCCTTTGCCGTAAATTAATGAGTTGAGGGGTAAAACCCAGTTTATATAGAATACCTTTTTAAACCCACCATAAATACAGTTGTGATGGAAAATTTTATGGTAAGAAATGTGCTAATGTAATGTTAGATACATTCGAAAACGATTTTAAGCTAGAAAGTGCTTAAATGCCCTTAACGGGTCAAAATAAGCACTTGAGCGTAAACGAGTTCTAATTACGTAAGAAACTCGTGACTTGAACCTAATATGATAGGAGATATTGAAATTATGAATTTCATGAGTTTAGAGAGCATACAAACCTGTTTTTGTTTGATTTATACATGAACGGGTCAAAACAGCAAATGTGGAGAACATGCAGTAGCTACCGTAAGTTGCGGTAGCTACCGGAACTTACGGTAGCAACGAAAGTTGTTACGGTGGTATTCTACTGCCTTACGGCAGGCCCTGAAATCCCAGTGGCTACCGTAACTTACGGTGGATACCGTAAGTTACGGTGGCGCCCAGTTATTTTTGTTAAGTTTTGTTTCGCGAATCCGTTTAAACACGTTTTAGACCACGTATGACTAAAATCATTTCATGTTTATGGAATGTAGGTTGCCTAGTAGTACCGGATGACGACTGAGCCCGATGAGGAATCGAACACGATCGAGATTAAAGCTTCCGCGATTAGTTTCGTCGTCACACTTTAAAACGGCGAATTAAATTACAAAATGTTGGAATGTTTTATTTAATAAAATGTTTAAACAAAACTCGTATTTTTAAGTGTATATTAAATCTTAATACACTATTATAATCGCAATTTATCGGTTAACCGATCAAAATGGATTAAGGGTCTTACAAGTTGGTATCAGAGCCCTGATTTAAGAGATTCAAGTATGGTGGGGAAAACCATGCTTGGACTTAAACCTTATGCTCTTGATAAAGATTGGTGTTCGGTTCGAGGCTTGATTGCAAATCCGGTAAGTGCATGTATGTTAATCGTTTAGCGTATTAAAGTGTTGTAAACAACACATAGGGTTATCGTGTAATACACATTACCCCCATTTAAATGATAGATATAACTAACAAAATTTCGTGCGTTGACACATATAGTAGAAAAGCCTTGTATTATGATACGGGCGTTTAGTAAAGTCGACATGACTAACTTTTGTGAATGTCTTAATTGAAGGACACTTGCATTTAAAGATGACAAGGGTTAAACAAATTACAGATATGATAGAGGAACGGTCCGAAGTATGATAAGAGGAGCATGCTCACCAAGGACTAAATCGAGTAACGACCGCAAACAAGGTTAATGGCAAGGAACGCCCGTCGAGGCAAGCATTACCATGTGCACGCTTTTAAATATAATCGTACAAATAGCGATATGCAACAAACATGTAGAGAATGATTGTTGCATATGTAAATTAGAAACTTGGAAAAAACTGAATAGAATACCTATCCAGGGTATTATTTCCAAGAAAACTAAATAGAGGCGTTACTTACATAGGGCGTGATGTGAAATCTATAAAAAGGTCGTGTGTGTCATGTGTTAATCGCTTACTCTGGCCAAGTAAGTAGTGGCATATGATACCATGAGTAATAATTGTTTGATGTCACTTATGTGGTATATACTTGTGAGTATATATACTACTACTGTCTAGTATGACGATATCAAACAAATGCCTAAACCTATTGGGTTGTGTTCTTTAGAACATGGCACCCAGAAGAGCTGTGAACGCTCGTGACCAACCTCCTCCTCCCCCACTGCCAAGAATTGCCGAAGGGCTGGAAGCTCTACTAGAAGAAAGGATCTCCGCTGCTATCGCCCAGTACGAGGCGAACCGTACTCAAGACAGTGGAGGACCAAGCAACGCTAGACGTAACGGGCATGGAGATTCGTCTGGAGGCAACGCAATTCAAGGCTTCACTTTTAAGCAGTCCCTCGACTGCGCCGATGAACTAAGACGGCACAGGAGGTGCAGTAGCCTTTGTACGCTGGACGGAGAAGACTGAAACTACTATCCGCATGAGCAAGTGTACCGCGGATCAGCAAGTCACTTTTACTACTGGATTGTTCGTCGATGAAGCTCTGACTTGGTGGAACCTGCAGGCCCAAACTTTGGGTGATGATGCCACTTATGGCTTAACTTGGGAGGAACTGAAGGAAAGAATGAGAGAGAAGTATTGCTCTCGTGCTGAACTCCAAAGGCTGGAAACGGAGTTCTGGCACTTGACCATGGAAGGTGCGGATATTAGCAGTTATACTCGAAGGTTCCACGACCTGTCTAGAGTGCTTCCCTACATGGTGACTCCTGAGTTTAAGCGTGTTGAACGCTACATTTAGGGACTGGCCCCAGAGTTTCGTGGCATGGTGACATCGCCAAACCTCAAACGATCACCGAGGCTGTAACTCTGGCTGTCAGCCTTACTGAAGATTGTGTGCGTATGAAGAATCTATCGTTGAACCCCACTGAGAAGACCGAGACGCATGCTGAGTCATCCGGCGACAAGAAAAGAAAACATGCAAACCTGAACCAAGCAACTCGTAACAATAAGGGTTTCAACAACAAGAAGCGTGACGCTAACCCATCTCAGGAGGCGAAAACCCATGCAACCAAAGCATACCAAGGTTCCATGCCTAGATGCCAAAAATGTAAGTATCACCATGATGGAGCTTGTCGCATTCCAAGGTGCGACAAATGTGGTAAATTAGGTCATCAAACAGAAGACTGTTGGGGAAAAGGAAAGAACCGAAATGGAAACGGTGCTGGTAACAAGAATGGTAACGGGAAAGGGCAGAACCAAGGATGCTTCAAGTGTGGAAGCAATGATCATTTCATGAAGAACTGCCCAGAGAGAAACAATGCTCAGGCTCGAGCATTTGTGATTGGAGCAAAGAACGCACGCGAGGACCCTAACGTGGTCACCAGTACGTTTCTCATTAACAATCACTTTGCATCCATATTATTTGACACTGGCGCCGATTATAGCTTCATGTCTGTGGAATTTAAACGCATACTCGGAATAGAATCTAGTAGATTAGAAATTCCTTATTCCATAGAACTAGCCAATGGTAAACTTGTTGAATCGGGAGAAGTTGTCAGAGGTTGCACATTAGAACTTGGCGAACGAAATTTTAGCATCGACCTCTTACCTATTCAATTGGGTAGCTTCGATGTAGTAGTCGGAATGGACTGGTTGTCTCAAGAATCCGGCAATCATTTCAGGAAGCCCTTGGATCTCAGTTAGATCTAAGCACGGCATTCCATCCACAAACAGACGGCCAGAGCGAACGGACTATACAAACGTTAGAAGATATGCTTCGCGCATGTGTCATGGATCTAGGCGGCAGCTGGGATACTCACCTACCCTTGGTGGAGTTTTCCTACAATAACAGTTATCATACGAGCATAAAAGTCGCACCGTTCGAAGCGCTGTATGGCCGCAAGTGCTGATCGCCCTTATGTTGGGCAGATGCTGGAGATAAACGTATGGTTGGTCCTGAACTTGTACAGGAGACAACCGACAAGATTGCGCAGATCCGAGAGCGCATTAAGGCGGCTCGAGATCGACACAAGAGCTACGCTGATCCGAAAAGAAAATCGGTAGAATTCGAGGTGGGAGACAAAGTGTTGTTAAAAGTCTCACCATGGAAGGGCGTAGTCAGATTTGGAAAGCGTGGAAAGCTGAATCCACGATACATCGGACCATTCAGAATATTGAAAAGAATTGGTACCGTGGCATACAAGTTGGAGTTACCGGAAGAACTTAATGGAGTACATGATACGTTTCATGTATCCAACCTGAAGAAGAGTCCAACACAAGAAAACGTGATCATCCCGATGGATGAAGTGCATATTGATGAAGCCCTCCGATTTACAGAGCAACCCGTTGAGGTTACCGACTGGAAAGTCAACAAGACCAGGAGGAGCAGTGTGAAACTTGTCAAAGTACGTTGGAGCTCTAAGCACGGACCCGAGTACACATGGGAACGTGAAGACCAGTTCAAAGAAAAGTATCCCCACCTATTCAAGAAGACTCCTACGAGAGTTAGTTCAGCCTGAATTTCGGGACGAAATTCTTTTAACGGGGGGAGAATGTGACAACTGGCACAAACCGGTAATTTCCGTACACTTTAGTCATTATTTAATGACTACAATTATGTGCTTAATTGTCAGCAATGTCTGAACACATGATTAAGCAAGTGAATTCATGCACGTTGTATACTACAAAATATTGCTTTATGCATAAACGAGAGCGTTGCGTCAAAAATAATAGTAAACTCACCGGTAAGACACACTGTGTCAACAGAACTGCAGAAAGCAGTCAGACAATAAAATTGGAGCCTAGGTGTAGGTCCGACAACAAGAATGCATTAAAACCCAAGAGTACATATAAGGGTTTAATATATATACTCTCCGGAAGCAAAAATAAGCACTAAAAAGCACCCGAAACGCACTTTAAGTGCAGAATTTATATAATTCAGCAATAATTCAGCATTTAAACATATGAATATTTTGCAGAAATGTCGTTTTATTATCCAGAATATTTCCCTAAGTATTGGGAATTGTAAGAGTACAAGAAGGGTACTTAAAAGACACTAAAAAGTGTAATTTAGCACTTTAACGAATCGGTATCTAACCGAACAACCGGACATAACCCGGAACATCAAATTATTATATGAAGCATTGTTTTTATTTCTCTTCGCTAGTTATGGTCCCCGAGTATCATAACACCTCTTAAAATATCATGTAACTAAGCCTTCCAACTAATACTTGATTTCTAACCTTAATGTAACTAGTTTAGTTACTACCTAGCCTACTACCCCCCCCCCCCCAACCTATGATCCGCCAACATGGCCTTACACATTTGATTTTATATCATTTATTTAATAGATCTTGTTCCCCCCTAAGTGGCATGTTATACAAAGGATAAAAGGTTTAGAAAGGTTATAAGTGATACCCTTGGGATCATGCTTCACTCTTACACACACTAGAAAAACACACAACTTCTCTACTCCCCTTGGGAGCTCTCGGCCGACCTCACCACCACCTACAACCACCATCATCCATCCATTCTCATATGTTTCAAGCTCATACAAAGGTGTGAAAGGTCATACAAAGGAGCTAGGTGCGTTCGGAAGTTGAAGAACCTCCACCATTTGCTTTTATCCACCTCATTTGCACTCTTGAACTTCCCTAGCCTTGTGCTAGTAGTAAGTGCTTCAAATCTCCATCTTGTTCTTGTTTATGGTGGTTAATAGGTGATTTAATGGTTAAAAACTAAGAACACTAAAGAACATAACTTAAAGTCTTGGAAATAAGATGGATATGTTGGATAAAAAGAAACTAGTTGTGTAAATCTTGTGAAACTTGTCTAGTTGTGATTATGTGATGTTGTTTGTTGCTAGAAGTGGGATAAATCATCATCTACGCATACTAGATCATGTTCAAGAACATGAACTAGTAGTATGTTAAGTGTTAGAAATATAAAAGATGATGAAATCATCCACCATGAACTTGGAACTTGTGTAAACATAATTTTCCTTGTAAAATAAGACTCTAAACATGTAGATCTAAAGATCTACAAGTGGTTTTTCGGAAGAACCAAGCAAAAATATTAGTCTTGTTTAAAACCCGGATCTTACATGAACTAAATATATTTTTTAGTAAATAAACAAGTGTGTAAACACTTGTGTAACAAGGAAGTTCAACAAAGAAATATTTTTGTGAATCTTGACTAGAAGTTGTGAAACTTCATATTCTTTAAAAATAAAGTTTTTAAGAAACTAAACTTATTTTTAAAGATAACAAGACTTACTAAATGTGCTAGTAAGTTACTACACATTTTTGTAAATATTCAAGTTCATGAAATGGAGGAATTAGTGATTATTGTTGATAATTATTGTTGATGATTGTTGTTGATGATTGTTGACAATTTAAAAGAAAATAAACACATGTTTTGAAAACATGGGAAACGTCCATTTTTAGGGGAAACTCTGTCAAAATTTTTATAAATTTTGACACTTAGAAAAATATAAGTTTTTGAGAAACTTATTCCCTAAAAATGTATTTAAAAATATTACCAAGGTTTCCCTAATTTTTGGTGATAAGAAATGAGGATTTCTTCAAGAATAAAAATGGGTATAAGTATGTATATTTTGAGAGAAAAATATATATTATTTTATCACCAACTTTTGTGCTAAGTGTGTATAGTATGTGTTATACGTGCTAGTGTATTAAGACTTAAAAATACACTAAATACTCATGAGGAGTATAAACATAAAAATACACATACAACATACAAGATACATAATTCGGGTGCAAAGTGCAAAACACGAGATACTTATATTAATTTTAGAGAAAATAATATAAGTAAGATACGTAGTTAAAAATATAGAATATTTTTAACACAAGAATATACACAAAAGAGAGTGACTGTACTTGTGCGACGCAAGTCTAGTGACTAACGTTAAGAAAATGCGTATAGGTTACGACGTTAATTAAGCAAATCCGGTGAAGTTTACGACGCAAGGAACGCAAAGTTGTGAGTTCATGCTCCCCCTTTTCTTTTAACTGTTTTCAGTTTTTATAACTTCGGGGGTGAAATACATGTACAAATGTACAATATTTATAATTGGTATGATATAAATATAAGAAGCACACTTGGTGAGAACGAGAATCAAGTGTGATGAAATATAAGAATACAAGAAGTACACTTGGTGAGAACGAGAACCAAGTGTGACGAAATATAAGATGATAAGAAACGCACTTGGTGAGGACGAGAACCAAGTAGGATGAGTTATGAGAAATGATAATAAGAAACGCGCTTGGTGAGGACGAGAACCAAGTAGGATGCGTTATGAGAATTGATAACAAGAAACGCGCTTGGTGAGGACGAGAACCAAGTAGGATGCGTTATGAGAAATAGTGTCACGAATAGGGTACAGAAGCACCATTAATCAACAATATACCTAGACCGCAGAACAAAAGGTTAGATCTAACGGGTGCCTGGCAGCCACACTCTCGGTGAGGGCGAGAATCGAGTAGTGCTTTTGTGTCTCAGAATATACCAATTAAATGCCTTAGGTTTGGTGACTTCCTCTGTCGTGTCACATGTTAATGGCTTTGCAACCCATTAACAATCCTGAAACTTACAGGAATACTTTATTTACATAAAAGTCATACCATACTAAAAATTGATGGATACTTGAGTACGTGGGGTACTCAAGAAAAGAATGATTTATACTTGAAGTACGTGGGGTACTCAAGAAAAGAATGAATTATACTTGAAGTACGTGGGGTACTCAAGAAAAGAATGATTTATACTTGAAGTACGTGGGGTACTCAAGAAAAGATTGAATTATACTTGAAGTACGTGGGGTACTCAAGAAAATGGGAATTATACTTGAGTACGTGGGGTACTCAAGAAGAAATTGAATTATACATGAGTACGTGGTGTACACATGAAACTGAATTAATATATGAAAACTTGATTTATTCACAAACTATGTTTTCATACAAAGTATACAAACGCGAAATACAAAACTGCATGAATTCACACCAACATTATGTTGACGTTTTTCCAAAACTCACATGTATTTCAGGTAACTAGGATGGATGTGCGCGTGGTCATACTCATGCTCGTGGATGTCGCATGTTTACCTTTCGTATGCAATGAAAACCTTTCATGATCACACCTCGTGCTTCCGCCGCAGAAAGGGGTGTGACACGAGGCTAAGTGAAAGAACCTACGGGTCAATGGTATAAAACAAGGAAACTGATTGTAACTTCCCGCGTAAAACAATACCGGGAGATAAAGTTCGTATAAAAGCGATGGGTTTCGCTAAGTTAATTAAATGGGTTAAAAGCGAAAGGATTGTGAAAGGTCTAGTTGACAAAAGTGAAGAATTTCACTAAAACATTCAAACTGGCAAAAATGACAAAAGAATTCACAATTATTTAAATTGTGATACGTCACAAAAAGTGATATAGAATACAATCAAGTCGTGACGTGAGTTACGAGATATGAAAATCAGAAAATACGTAAAAGACCGGGTTGACAATAAGATATACCCTAATGACGGGGAGTAAAATGACGGAGACAAATTAGTCTGGCCGGTAAAACCCTTCAAGTCGGATTAGTGTTACGACTTATATAAAGCGCATGTTGAAATAAGACTAACTTGAAGTAAACATAATGAAAATAAATACAACCGAGCGATCAGATGACAACTCGGTCAAATAAATGACCAGAATAAGAAATACAAAATGAACGTATCGGCCTGCGAGGCCATACACATAAAAGGCGTATACGTTTTGAAACCAAAGGCGCATTACCATACTTCCCTGGTAAGAGTATTATGTGCAAGCAATGCTCAAGCGATCACCGAAGCTAAGGTTCGGATGATCTAATCTAGTAAAGTACGTAAGAAAGGTTTCGGGGACGAAACCTCTTTACGGGGGGTAGACTTGTAACACCCCGAAAACGAGTTTGGTAATCAAACCTCGTTAATACTAAAAGACGGGTAAAGTACCGTTAGTGGTAAAATTTACCCTGTGAGTAATTAGGATTTTTAAATAAATAAACCTAATATTTAATAAAAAGCCAAATAAAGGCATATGAATAAATAAAGTTTATAAAAGGCCCGAGTTAACGGGACCTAAAATAAACTTAGTCGTAAATATCCCCGAACCCGCTAAGTTAACTAGGAATGTTTAGCCTAGTTAATAAAGGGGAATGTGGATTTAAAATAAGTAGGTTGTGGCCTACTTAATAACTAACCTAACATGAGGGGCCAAAGTTGGATAACTTGAAAATGGTTTTATAAAAATAAAACTTAACACAAAACACACACAGGAAAGGTGTGTACGTGCGTGGAGGTCGATCAGGAGAAAGCTCCATGGGAGCTCAAACCCTAAATTCAACAAATTGATCAAATTGAGAAGCCAAATCGACTCCAAATCGAAATCTAAGTTTAGATTAGTGATCACCTCAGTGAAAGGATCACAAGGTATGTCAAATCTCATCTCCTAGTTACATCTTGAAATTTTGATGAACATATGAAATCGAAAATTTGGCTTGCATGAATGTTGTTTGGATGAAATTAGAATAAAATAGTGTCTAGGAATAAACCCTAGCCATTAGATTGTTGAAATTATGCTCAATACTTGAGAATTCCATAATCACCATTGAAGGTGTTAAGTGGGTGATGTAGAAGTATGAAGACACTAGGATTATGATAGTTGTACTAGTGTAATTTGAATTCTATAAAGCAATTTCAGGTTTGTTGATGTTAAAATTGATGTGATATTGCCAAATTGATGTTAACCTTGGTAAAAATAACTAGTTAGTAAATATGTAAAATTATGCACACTAGGTGTTTGTTAAAATGCCTAAATGAAAACTAAGGTGCTGAAATTGTAAATGAAATGAGTGATTGCCAAACTTGATTTATCCCGTATGATATGGGGTAATATGAACTCTAATCATGATGTTGATTTAATTTAAATGGTACTTGTCATATGAATAATGGTAGTTAACTTTTAGAAAGTTAAACTAACCAATGATGAAGTCGAATGGTAGATTCGACATAAAATTTGTAAGACGGAATAGTCATAGCTAATAATGACTAAACTAACCGTCTCACGGATTATGATGATAGTTTGACTCATGACAAGCTAGATGGAGGCTTGGGAGGAAGCGGGTCAAACGGATCGGGTACGCGGAAAAGAGCATAACCGGATGCAAGGTAAGTATAGCTTACACTAGTCATATATTTTTGAATGTTCTTTTGCCGTATTGATTACGAATAAGACAAATGACTAATTGAGATATTATGTTCCGGAGTGTAGCCATACGGAACAAGATAACCAAATAGGATAAGAAACCATATTGATGGTTAAAAATGAGTTAAATCGGTAATTCGATCATATTATGACGAATGAAACATGTATTTTTTTAAAGGTTACCATATCAGGTAAATCATGATAACCAATAAGGGTAAAATTGTAATTTGGTCACTCGTTGACAATAATTGTTAGTTTTGAAAGATACTTATTTCGTAAGCCTTAATAGGCCAAAAAGCGTTCAGAGGTGATTTATAATTAAAGTGACCGTGCGGTGTAAACCGGAGCGAGTCGTGTAGACGAGATGGCGATAAGCTTCATCTCGCTAATATAATCGGTCATTTAGACCAAACGGGACAAAAGGTGAAAATATCACTCTTTGACAATATCGACTAATGGTTTGTTGAGTTGTATGATTTCAGAGATAATTATCGAGTGGATATTTACATCGCTATTACTTAGCGGCTATTGAGGCAAGGTATTTAAATGGGTCAATATAATGGTCCGAGCCAGGTACGCATAATAGAATAACTCTCATTTAAACGTAAGGTTAAATGAGAGTTAACCGTAGTCTAAAATAGATTTTTGGTT
Organism: Helianthus tuberosus; assembly: GCA_030545235.1. Taxonomy (NCBI): domain Eukaryota; kingdom Viridiplantae; phylum Streptophyta; class Magnoliopsida; order Asterales; family Asteraceae; genus Helianthus; species Helianthus tuberosus. The sequence goes on along the minus strand of CM060377.1, from coordinate 76,234,570 downwards.
ACTTTAATAGGTAAACCAAAAGTTACAAACGATGGTCATTACGTTTGAAAGGCCTAATGACTTCTCAAACAAAATCATAGTTAAAAGAGGACTTATGGGTCAAACATGTTTAGAAAAATCTCTCATCGTCAATGAAGGGCCAAAATGGACCAAAACGTCCTTATAAGTTAAACTGAGCAAACAATCCTTAAAGGTTGTTTGGAAACGAGTTATATGATTAGATAAATACTTAGGACAAGTATAGAAGTTGAAAGATGTAATACGTTTGTCAAATGACTCCATTTGAGCCTTTGCCGTAAATTAATGAGTTGAGGGGTAAAACCCAGTTTATATAGACTACCTTAGTAAACCCACCATAAATACAGTTGTGATGGAAAATTTTATGGTAAGAAATGTGGTAATGTAATGCTAGATACATTCGAAAACGATTTTAAGCTAGAAAGTGCTTAAATGCCCTTAACGGGTCAAAATAAGCACTTGAGCGTAAACGAGTTCTAATTACGTAAGAAACTCGTGACTTGAACCTAATATGATAGGAGATATTGAAATTATGAATTTCATGAGTTTAGAGAGCATACAAAACCTATTTTTGTTTGATTTATACATGAACGGGTCAAAACAGCAAATGTGGAGAACATGCAGTAGCTACCGTAAGTTACGGTAGCTACCGTAACTTACGGTAGCAACGAAAGTTGTTATGGTGGTATTCTACTGCCTTACGGCAGCCCCTGAAATCCCAGTGGCTACCGTAACTTACGGTGGATACCGTAAGTTACGGTGGCGCCCAGTTATTTTTGTTAAGTTTTGTTTCGCGAATCCGTTTAAACACGTTTTAAGCCACGTATAACTAAAATCATTTCATGTTTATGGAATGTAGGTTGCCTAGTAGTACCGGATGACGACCGAGCCCGATGAGGAACCGAACACGATCGAGATTAAAGCTTCCGCGATTCGTTTCGTCGTCACACTTTAAAACGGCGAATTAAATTACAAAATGTTGGAATGTTTTATTAATAAAATGTTTAAACAAAACTCGTATTTTTAAGTGTATATTAAATCTTAATACGCTATTATAATCGCAATTTATTGGTTAACCGATTAAAATGGATTAAGGGTCTTACATAGGGTTTGGTGTGCCAATAGGTACACCCTTCAAAATATGTTATTGCAAGCTACCCCTTTTGACAATACGATATCACTATGGTTTAGTATTCGAAGACCTTTAAATTTACACATGGATCGCGTTCCCGGGGTGATAAATCATAGACGACGATGAATCTGACTCGTTTTTGCACAAAATTTACGCTAAAAATCTGAATTCATAACATTGAGTGAAAATGTATTATATTTGACCCGACTTGTTTCCAAAGAAAATTTATGTCGAGTCGTATACCAACTCAAAACGTACATAAAATAAACACGTGTAGTTGTGTCATACACGACATGATAAAGTATAATATTTGACCTGATTTGTTTCCAAACAAAATTTTCGTCAAAATGTATATAAACGTAAAACATTTTAGAATTGACCCGACTCATTTCCAAACAAAAGTTACGTTAAAGCGTAGACAAACTCAAATTTATACCGACACGTACATAAAAAAACGAAAGAAATTACTTCTTTTAAGTAAACATGTACATAGGGTAAATCCGAACTTTTGAAACATCATACATGTTACAAACAGAATAGGCTAAAAGTGTAAAAAAAAACATAAAATTAAGGGGGTGGTATGGCCAAAGTGACACCAAAATACTATTTTCAAAGTTTAGGGTTGTTTTAGTCAGTTCGTTCATTGTTTTTAAGAAAATATATAATATAATACAACTAGTTATAAAAATCGTAGCCGCGTTGCGGCGAACTTTTTTTGTTATTTAGTCTGTGTTTATATGTGTTTGAAATCACTACGAGCGTGTTGCACACGGAATCGCTGACAAGAATAAAAAGAAAATGTAGAAAAAAGCACTAGAAAATAACCGAAAGAAAATCAACTAAAAAAGTTGTATGGTAATGATGTTGTTCGGTAGAAGCCCGTAGTCAGAGATGAGCAAATAGTAATGGGTACCGGTACCGAATTTCCTGAACCGAAAGATCCTAAGTACCAGTTCGGTACTGACGTTTGGCGTTCCTAGTACCGGTTCGCTACCGGTTTTTATCTTCATATACCGATACCGTAACCGGTATTTCGGTACCAATACCGATTCGGTATCAGTTGGCACCGAGCTCATCCCTACCCCTGAAACTAAAAAAAAGTTGTACGATACCATTGGTGTTCGTACGGTACCCGTGATCAGGGATGAGCAAATGGTACTGGGTAGCAGTACCTAATTTCTCGAACTAAAAGATTATCAAACTCAATTCGGTACCGACTTTTGTGGTTTTATGTACCACGCTGGTGTTGGTTTTTACCTTCATGTACCGATAATGAACCGGTATTTTCGATACAAGTACGGGTTAACACCAAGTTTATCAGACTTAAAAAGTAAGGGAGGTAACAATTATTATAATATTAAGATAATAAAACTATAAAAAAAAACTGTTACTGTAACACCCCGAAAACGGGTTTGGTGATCAAACCCCGTTAATACTAAAAGGTGGGTAAAATACCGTTAGCGGTAAAAGTAACCTCGTAAATATTAGGATTTAAATAAATAATCCAAATATTTAAATAAAAAGTGAATAAAAGATTTTAAGAAGGATGAATACTTTGAGAAAACAAAGTATATAAAAGGCCCGAGTTAACGGGACATAAAATACAACGGGTTATGACTTCCCGAACCCATTAAATTAACTAGGAATAATTAACCTAGTAAATAATATGTGATTAAGTTATAAATAGTGGATTATAGCTTAAATTGATCGAAATAAAACTTGAGGGACTAAAAGTGGGCAAATTGGAAACAAGTTTATAATTAAAACTTAAAAACACCAAAACACACACACATGTGTGTGTTTGGTTGATGTCCACAGGAGAAGAGAAGGGGAGAAACACTCAAAATTCAACAAAATCAAAGAGAGATCGAGCCGGAAAATTGGGGCTTTTAATAAAATCGTGATCACCAAGCTTAGGAGATCTCAAGGTATGTTGAATTTTGATGTTTTGTGATATTTCGAATTTGTGATAAACATGCATGAATGAAATTCTTGTATGAATGTTGAATGTTATAGTGATATTGATGTGAGTATGAGTCTTGGAACAAACCCTAGATGCGAACTTGTAGAATTGTGCCATAAACTAATGATTAGTCAACTAATCAAGTATGAGCTAAGTGGGAATTTGGATGACATGTTAGTTAATTTGGCGTCTCAAAAGATGATGCTTACTAAGTGTTGATAATGTGCCTAATTGAGCCTTGTGAACTTGATAGTGCAATCATATGTGTTAATTGGCGATTTGACTTTTAAAAAGTCAAACCGACCTACAATATGATGAATACTAATTTTTATACGAAAAACGTAAGGTGGGAATAGTCATGATTGATAATGACTAAACTAACCATCTTACGAATTATGATGATAGTTTGACGCTTAACGAGCTAGGTGGAGGAAGCGGGTCAAACGGATCAAGTACAAAAAGAAAAGCGTGGCTTGGATGCGAGGTAAGTATAGCTTATACTAGTCATATACTTTAGAATGTTCTTTTGTCGTATTGATTACGAATAAGACAAATGCCTAATTGAGATATGGTGTTCCGGCGTGTAGTCGTACGGAACAAGATAACCAAATAGGATAAGAAACCGTATTGATGGTTAAAAATGAGTTAAATCGGTAATTCGATCATATTATGACGAATGAAACATGTACTTTTAAAGGTTACCACATAAGGTAAATCATGATAACTAATAAGAGTAAAATTGTAATTTGGTCACTCGTTGACAATAATTGTTGGTCTTGAAAGATACTTATTTCGTAAGCCTTAATAGGCCAAAAAGCGTTAAGAGGTGATTTATAATTAAAACGGCCGTGCGGTGTAAACCGGAGCGAGTCGTGTAGACGAGATGGCAATAAGCTTCATCTCGCCAATATAATCAGTCATTTAGACCAAACGGGTCAAAAGGTGAAAATATCACTCTTTGACGATATCGACTAATGATTTGTTGAGTTGTATGATTACAGAAATAATTATCGAGTGGATATTTACATCGCTATTACTTAGCGGCTATTGAGGCAAGGTATCTAAATGGGTCAATATAATGGTCCGAGCCAGGTACGTATAATAGAATAACTCTCATTTAAACGTAAGGTTTAATGAGAGTTGATCGGAGTCTAGAATAGATTTTTGGTTACTTCAATAGGTAAACCGAATGTTACAAACGATGGTCATTACGTTTGAAAGGCCTAATGACTTTTCAAACAAAATCATAGTTAAAAAGAGGGCTTATGGGTCAAGCATGTTTACAAAAAAAACCTCTCATAGTAATGAAGGGCCAAAATGGACCAAAACGCCCTTATAAGTTAAACTGAGCAAACAACCCTTAAGGGTTGCATGGAAACGAGTTTTATGATTAGATAAATACTTAGGACGAGTATAGAAGTTGAAAGATGTGATACGTTAGTCAAATGGCTCTATTTGAGTCCTTGCCGTAAAATAATGAGTCGAGGGGTAAAACTCGGTTTATATAGATTACCATAGTAAACCCACCATAAATACAGTTGTGGTGGAAAATTATATGATAAGAAATGTGGTAACGTAATGCTAGAAGCAATCGAAAGCGATTTTAAGCTAGAATGTGCTTAAATACTCTTAACGGGTCAAAATAAGAACTTGAGCGTAAACAGGTTTTATTATGTAAGAAACCCGTGATTTGAGATTAATATGATAGGAGATATGGAAATTATGAATTTCATGAGTTTAAGGATCAAAAAAACATGTTGGTTTGATAAAAATCGAACGGGTCAAAATTTGGTAAAAAGGGTAATAAGCCGAAGACTTAAAAGTCTAAAAATTTGTTAAACCGAATGTTGGATTTTAACTCCATAAGGTTGAGAATCAAATTACAATCACGTAGGAAGAAACGGTAGGTCAAACGGACAAGCGGATTAAAAGTTATGAAGGTTTTTCGTTTTAGCAAACGGTAAACTTGGAAAAATCCTGCAGAGGCCACCGTAAGTTACGGTAGTTACCGTAACTTACGGTAGCCTTAAACTCTTTACGCCATACACCCACTGAGTTACGGTGGAAAATTCAACATTCAGGGGCTACCGTAAATTACGGTAGCCACCGTAATTTACGGTAGACCTACGGTAACCACCGTAATTTACGGTAGACCTACGGTAACCACCGTAATTTACGGTAGACCCTGTAATAAAAATTTATTTTAATCAGTTTCGTTTCCTAGACTCGTTTAGACACGTTTTAATCCCCGTATGACTAAAGCATTTCATTTTTATGAAATGTAGGTACATTTTGGATGCCGAAAGACGATCAAACTCAACGAAGAACCGAACACGATAAAGATACATGCTTCCGCACATTGCCTCGTCGTAAATTTTAAACGACGAATTCGATCACATTGTGTTGAATAACTTATGATTTGTAAAAGTTTTAATAAACCCGTATTTTTATATTATGTGTAGTCTTAACTACACATCAAATTGTTGGTATTTACATGTAAAACCGTTAAATAGTAACTAGGGTCTTACAAGTTGGTATCAGAGCCTTGGTTTAAGAGATTCAAGTATGGTGGGGAAAACCATGCTTGGACTTAAACATTCTGCTCTTGACAAAGATTGGTGTTCGGTTCGAGGCTTGATCGCAAATCCGGTAAGTGCATGTATGTTAATGGCCTAATGTGATGACAAGTGTCCCTAGAGTGGTTTCTTTTATTATATAGTATAGATTATTATTATTATTATTATTATTATTATTATTATTATTATTATTATTATTATTACTAGGTTAAAACCCCGTGTATTACACGGGGTTGAATAAATAAATTTTATATACTAAATAATAAAACAATATATCTTTAAAAACCTCATTTATTATACGGGTTGAATAAATATAATTTTATATATTAAATAATAAAAAGTTATATCTATAAGAACCGTTTGATGAGATTTTTTTTTTTTTTGAAATTTCACAAGTAAAGGGCCTGAAATGTAATTTCTTTTTAAAGTCTAACTTTATAAAAGTAAAAATTTACATGTAAAACAAATTGTAGAATTATACATAGGCCTATTATGGTATCTTTAACTTTCGTTTTGACGAATTATACTTATATGCTCTGGAGTATTACAGTCATATGTCTATTTTTAACATATTTATACTTTTTGTTTATTGATAAGAAACATGTGAATATCACATTCTAAGTGTTCTTAGTTTCATGTTTACTTCTTCTGTTTCCTCTTATCCCTCTCCATTATATTTTGTAAACAGAATATCATCATGTGCTAATTTTACAAATTTATGAAACCGAATATAATCATGTCCTAGGTAGTCTTAGTATTATTGGAATTTCCATTTGATTCATGGTTTCTGTTAGTTACTTCAAATTTCCTTGTTTATTTTCTGTCTGAGGTATGCGTGTATCCCAAAAACGTGAAAGGTTGAAACCGGTAACCACTTCATTTAGCTGCAGTGTGATGACAGTTTAAACCCATTTAGCTTTTTTTTTTTTTTGTTTATGATCTACCCAACTGTAATATGAGTTCAACTAATATGTTCAGTTTAATTTATTTCATTACGTACAGGTCGATACATAAAAGGTTTTGTTGAAGGGCATATAGTGATGGGTACTGGTCGATACATCTTAGTTTTATATCTATTTATGAGCATTACATGGTGGATGTGAGTAACGGTGTGAGTGGTAGTTGATGGTTTGTTTTGAAGGTTGTAGACAGAGAAAGCAGAGGGTAATGGTTTTATGTTTAAAAAGAAATTACATTTCAGGCCCTGTACTTGTGAAATTTAAAAAAAAAAAACCTCATCAAACGATTGTTTCTAACCCAGTTAGGCATTTGGATGAAAATGGCAAAAAGTTACAAACGTGGGGGGCTATTTGGTACAAAAAAATCATTTTGGACGCAAATGGCAAACATGCCCAAACCTGAGGGACGATTTTGGCAATTAACTCTAATAATTATCCATAAGATATTAAATTAATAATATTTAGTAGAAGGATTATCTATAATATAAGATATTAAACTAAATAATATTTAGTAGAAGGGTTATATATAATTAATTAGAAAAGATTAAACTAATATTACAATTATCTTTAAGAGATGGTTTAATATGATGACAAGTGTCCCAAAAGTGGTTTCTTTTATTATACAGTATAGATTATTTTTGTTATTTTTTCGGTTCAAATTTGTTGTCATCATTACGAAGTGTTTAAAAAAACCCTTGGGAGTGTTAAAAACCCTTGGGCTCCAGACTCGCATTAGTAGTTTTAGACGATAGTAAAAATCAAACAAAACCCTAACAGCAATAACAAAGATCGTGGAGTTTTGAAGCAAGAAATCATCGTTCGAGTTGGTTACGGTTTAGGAACTCTGTATCGATTTTGAGGTAAATCTTGATTTTAAGTTGAAATCATTGTTGTATTATGTGTTGATTATCTGTTTATTTTTCAAGTTTAAGGTTTAAAAACTTAAGTTAGCTCGTTTTAACTATAGTTATAGCCATAAATCATTTGAAATGTGTGTGTCGGTGTGAATATTCTCACAAAATCGCGCCAAAATATATAAAATAATAAAGCATGTTGGGTGAAAACAAATGGGTTTGGGTCAAGAAATAGGTTGAAAGAGGGGACCAACTGACTACTTTCTCTATTTTTTATATAATTTTTTTTATAATAGTCCCTGGAATGTTGAAGTTTTGCTAGAGGATTCCAAATATTTCAAAAACGAAACTATACTTCTTGGAAATATAGTTTCCTGTTTTTGGATAAATTGGCTCTAGAGAAAATATTTTTTTTTGTATGTTTGTGTGTGTGTGTGTGTGTATATATATATATAATTATATGTATTCGCGTGATAATGTTATGTTGAGAACAACCACATAACACGAGTGCATAGGGCTACAAAGAACTACGAAAAACGCTTACATATGCATTACTACATATGGTGTACGTGCACTTATGACAAAAGACTATAAATACTATATTTTCAAGAATAAATATGAACACATATTGAAATTTACATGCATTCTAATCAATATATATATATAATAGTACAAGCATTAAAATGGTTCTTGTCTTGCAGTTCTCACAAAGAGAATGGTTTAGAAATGAATTAAAGTCATATAAGATGTATAGGAAGGAAATGCATATGCTTTGTCAAATAAAAAAGTTACACATGCTTGGAAGGGAAAATGAGGAAATGCAATAAAAAAAGAGTTTTCATTTTTTTTTAATCTCATGATTTTCTTTTGTTTTCCTTTTTAAATTGTACCATTGATTCTGATGCGCCTATTCCCTTACAAGGATCTGTCCAACTTTGGAGCTTTGATTTGTTGTGTATAATGAATTTTGACGCACTTGTATATAATGGTTACTAACGGTTTATCCACTTTCGAGGTTTGATTTCTTGTTGTATTGAATTTCGACACTTGTATAACAATGAGTTTTGATACACATATATAGAATGATGCGTCCAACTTGGTAGTTTTAAATGTAGAAAGACGCAGGTACGACACATATCCTTTTGCACTTTTTAGCTGCAAGGTATATGCGTCCATCTTATAAATGTGATATATGCAAAAACATGTGTTTGTTATGGAAGTTTTTAAAAGCAAAAGAAAGTGAAGATGAGTATCATGCATTAATTTAGGAAGCTAATTAGACTAAGAAACCCTTTTTACATTAACCTCTCTCGCCCTAAGGCCTCATTGTTTCAGGAAGCTAGATTATGAAGATTAAATCAAACTTCTAATGCTTATAATGCAAAAGTACATGTCTTGTAGAAGCTCGATGTGATACTCTTTTGTAAATATGGACTGACTGTTTGTTTGATTTGTTCGTTTACGTTTTGGTTTTGCATTCGGTGTTTGAAATAATTTTAGAACAAAATGGTATTTTACAAACGTATAGAAATTTAGATTTGAAAAATCTTTTGTTTGTTTTGCATATTTTTATACGTTATACTCTTGGAACTTTCAAAATGTTGGTATCGTTAAGACCATTTTGCTGATGGATGTTTGAAGATCTTTATTATCTTATTGTGATGCAGGGATATCAGATATTATTTTATATTTATTTGAATTTTAATTTCCTGATATTTTGTTATTTAGTTTCCTATTTGAATTGTAATGCCCAACTATAAAATGGGATCTAGGGTTTATTGTTTACTCAGTTTTTGGTTGATTATTAATATAAAGAACTTTGTTCTTGGAACCTTTGGTTCGATTTATCGTCTTTGATTATCAATTGTTTCTTGAGCCATTTGATCGCTTCCAAAACTGCATCAGTTGGTATCAGAGCTTTTGGTTTTCAAATGGCTCGACGTGGTAGCGATTACTCTCGTGTCCGTAGAATCGCCGACCGAGGCAACGGTAGAGATGGTCTTGATTCACGTGCTCGTGTTGAAGATCGACGCCCTGTTCGTAGAACCGCCGACCGAGGCAACGACGAAGTTGATTCCGACCCACGGGATCTTAAGATCATGCGACTCCAATGGCGAGTCCGAAATCTCGAGTTACAACACGAGATCATGCGACTCAAGAAACGGATCCGAGATCTTGAGGCATCACCGGTATGGGAGGAAACGGAACCGGAAAAAACCGTCTGGGACGAGTTAACCGGGGATGAGGAGCATCCTACCCATGGCGGCTTTATCTATCACTCACCTCCTTGTTTTGATAATTACGAGGACGAAGAGGTGAGCCGGGAAGATTATTTATGGGTTACAAAGGCCTTGAATAGATCAGACGAAGAAAGCGATAACGGACAGGCGGAAAAGAATGAGGTAGAAGAACATCACAAGGTTTCATCAACACCGTTTGTATCTCAAATTTTCGGATCAACTGAGAAAAGTATGGAGTGTTCTACTCCATCCTCGTCGGAACCGTTAATATCGGCACAAAAATACATCGACACTTTCTGTCCCAGTTCTGCTCTATGTGGGTCAATAGAAGCCATGGGTCTAAATGGTGGTAATACGATGGCTATCAGTGGGGAAGAATTGTCTGTTGGGTCTCATGCAACGACTTCGGAGGACCCCAATAATGTTGGCGACAATCATGGGGTTGTAAAATCTTCTCACATTCAAAAGAAGGATGAGATTCACGTTGGTAAAAGTGTAGATAATGATACCTTAATTAATGGAAATCTTGTGCATTATATGCATGTAGGGGATATTAAAATAAATGAAAATATTATGGGTTCGCAAGATAAGGAAGGGCCTGTTTCTTATAAGAATTCTACACGACTCAAAGAAAATATTGAAAAACTAAATAAAGCTGGAATGTTTGAGTGGGTCAAGTCGATAGTGAACGGGAGACAGTCCAACGCTCCATTCGACCCAGGTGGTACATATCAAGTGTCAAGCGAGAGGACCCGTGAAGTTGAACAATTTGGGTGGGTTGTGATAATAGTGCAAAAGGATCGGGTTGATGTTCCATTCGACCCAGGTGGTTTGGTTCGAAGGCAAAACTCGAGGACGAGTTTTTTCGAAGAGGGGGAGTATGATGCAGGGATATCAGATATTATTTTATATTTATTTGAATTTTAATTTCCTGATATTCTGTTATTTAGTTTTTCCTATTTGAATTGTAATGCCCAACTATAAAATGGGATCTAGGGTTTATTGTTTACTCAGTTTTTGGTTGATTATTAATATAAAGAACTTTGTTCTTGGAACCTTTGGTTCGATTTATCGTCTTTGATTATCAATTGTTTCTTGAGCCATTTGATCGCTTCCAAAACTGCATCATATTGAGTTATCGTTATACCATAGAGTAAGTTATTAGTGTTAAGTTGTATTCAAAGAGTTTGTTTATGATACATCATGGCATTTCTTTCTTGGCTCGGGAAGAGAGTGTTACAGTACGCGTGTTTTTTTTTTTTCCATTGAGTGGGTTATTTGTAGCTAAATATTTTATTTTTAAATGCTTATTAACAGGTGATCACAATGGAGACGAATACTTCAGGAATGATTAATCTAAATGGTTCGAATTATCAGCTGTGGAAAACTAGGATGGAGGATCTTCTTTATGTTAACGGATTTCATGAACCGATTATCTGTTCTGAAAAACCCGATGGCAAGACGAATGATGAATGGGACTTGTTACACCGTCGAGTTTGTGGGTATATTAGACAATGGGTAGATGACGGTCTGTTAAATCATGTTAGTGTGGAGATAAATGCCCGTACCTTGTGGAATAAACTTGGACAGCTGTGTGCTCAAAAGACATGTCATAGTAAGTTTTTTCTGATCAAACAACTGATGAGTTTGAGGTACCATGATGAAACTGCAATGTCAGATCACTTGAATACTTTTCAAGGAATTATTAACCGGCTTTCTGCAACGGGTATTAAAATTGATGAAGAGGTTCAAGGATTGTGGCTTCTTGGTACTCTACCGGATTCATGGGATGTGCTTAGAACTTCGACACCAAATGGTGTTATTTCAGTGGAATCGGCTAAAAGTAGCGTTCTGAATGAGGAGATGAAAAGGAAGTCACAAGGATCCACTTTATTTTCAAATAAAAAAACTGATGCAGCGGCACATCAATATACCATTATAAAGGTTGCAACTTACAGTGACCCGTTTGAAAAATACTTAAATCTATATACGTCATTTTTTCTTACCTGATTAATTAATGTGAGTAGGTTGTTCGTGATGAGGATCTTTATGAACAAATAGGGAAAAATATATTTTTTGATTTAGTGGATCATGATAAAGTTTTTAGTTTTCGTATTCAAAAGCAAATGTCGTTTGCCCTTTTCAAGGTATTATGACTAGTTACTGACCCACTTTATAATTATACTTTAATATTAAAATGAAACTTATTCTAGTAGCACTCGAATGTTATTTTTTTTCAGGAGGAAGTAGCTAGAAAATTTGGGATACCTGTACAGTATCAACGTTTTTGGCTTTGGGCCGAGACCGGAAATCTAACTTACCGCCCTGATAGACCTTTGACTCCACTAGAAGAAGCTCTGCCTGTATGTATTTATCATATTTGTATTTAATGATTTTAGTGTTGTTGTGAAGTGCATGCTTGGGGCTGTGTGTGTGTGTGTGTGGTGGTTTGGGGGGGGGGGGGGGGGTTTAAAAAATATTCAAACAAAAAAGGGAGTAGGAATTTAAGGTAATCTGACCGGGTCAAAATGATGACATGGCAGCTGACGTGTTCGTATCTTTGGCGATGTGGCTTTAGGAAACTATTTACATATAAGATTATTTATATGGGTTTTTTTGGCGATCATTAACGTGCTGAATCTAATGTGTTTTTTAGGTCGGACAGTTCCCTAAGGTACCAAATAAGGCTAACAATGCTGAAGTTAGGTTGTTTCTAGAGGTAGAAATTGGACATGTAACATTTCATTGATATGCATTCATATATAGGGTATGTTTGGCATGGAGTTTTTAAGAGCTTCTAGCTTTAAGCTCTTAAGAAAAAGCTCCTACTCAATAAAAAGCCTTGTTTCGTTGAAGGAGCTTGAAGCTTTTAGGTTAGGAGCTTGAAGCTTTTGATTGAACGCTCTTACTAGTAGCGTTTAGAAGCAGCTACAAGCTTTTAGGGAAAAAATGGCTATTTTAACCTCTAAAGATAATGAATTTTTAATTATGTTTTTTTAGTTATGTCCATTTTGGTCATTTATACATTTTATTAAAAGCTTCAGCTACTCTGCCAAACACCTAAATATATCTAAAAAAAGCTACAGCCACCAGCTACCAGCCAACAGCCATCAGCTTCCAGCCACTAGCTACTTTTGCCAAACATACCCATATTCAACATTTCAACTCATTATATATTAATATTTAAAGTAAAATATAATAAACATCATTGGTTCTTTTATTGATGTAGGATGCATGGCCAGTTCCCATTCCTATGAAAACTAAGGATGAGATTCTACTTTTTTTCAAGCTCTATGATCCTTACACAGAGGAGCTTCGGTATCTTATCTCTCTTTGTACACACATCATATAGAGCATTTCCGTATAAGTGTGCTTACATCTTTAAATATTTATATTATTATTTTCATTTTTAACATTTTTGAATGTCCGTGTCAAAGGTATGTCGGGCGACTCTTCGTGAAGCATGCAGGAAAGCCTAAAGAAATACTGACAAAGTTAAATGAGCTGGCTGGCTTTGCTCCTGGTCAAGAAATACAACTCTTTGAGGTCGGTCTTTTATTCCTTAATTATTTTCTTATAAATTGTAATGTTATCATGAAGCATTTAGTATGAATCCCGAGTAACCATTTTTCCATTCAGGAAATTAAGTTTGAACCCTGTGTTATCTGTAAACATGTCGATAAAGAGCGCACATTTCGGGCTAGTTGGGTATGTTTCCATATCATTATAACTGTTTCTTCCTTTAATCGAGTGTCACAAAAAGTAACAGTTTTTTGTTTGCTTATGCTGGTTTATAGATTGAAGATGGGGACATCATTTGCTTTCAGAAACATATACAGGCTGGAACGGTGACCTATCGTTATCCTGATGTTCCATCTTTTTTGGAACATGTTCATGACCGTCAGGTATCAATTTATCAACTTTCTTGTTAGTAAAAATTTTCTTTAATATACCAACGGATCGCTACCAAATTATAGCTACTTTTCTATACATCAGATAAGTGACTTGGTAAAGTAGTGCTGCTAAAACATGGTTTATCGGTTTTAGTCTTAAACATGTGATATCTTATATAAAGTAGGATTTATGTTTAACTTACCGTTATTCAAATAATATAATATTGTAAACATATTTGACACACTATCTAATATATTAGAAAAAAATTTATCTGTACAAACTGTACATGTTTTGACCCTCTACTCAACCCGCCTATTTTCCCACCCGTACGGCTTACTGAATGTTTTCCGACTGCCTATTGGTTTATGCAGAAGTTAGAATCTACAACTAACTACGATGGGACAAAGTGTTGATATTTTGAAGGATGTCGAAGGGCGCGTTTTGAATTTTGGGGACATGTTATACAAATGAAACAAACATAATTACCGTCTTTCAGGCATTTCATCAAACACTTTTAAGAATTTGTCCTTCGTTGGCTTGTAACTTCCCTGCTGCATTGTTTATTGCTTACTTTTGGTTTGGCTATTACTAAAATTAATATTACGTCCTCTTTTTTAAATGTCTGCACAGAAAATCTAACAAGTTGGGTTTTTAAATTCATGGTGGAGTAACGATCTTCAATGAATTCACGGTCTGGTTTGAACGGTTTAAGATATAAAATCGCAGCTGAACTGAAATGTTCGTTTTAACAGTCTTAAACACAAAAGCGGATAAGTATGTGGTTCAGTTAAACCCGACATTTCATCCAGATTTGAGGTGTTTGACAATTTAGTTTGTTAGTGAAATTGTTTGACAATTTAATGAAGCAGTTTGTTAGTGAAATTGTTGCTAGGGTTGATTGATCCTTGTTAAGCTTGGCAAAATGGACCGACCAGGTGCGAGTGAAAATGAGCTTGGGTCAAAACGAGTTGTAAAAAGTATCACTTTGCTTGAGGTTAAAACCAGTCTGGACTATAACTAGCTTGGGTTGAATGGAGTCATTTCAGAAAGACAAAGAAGTCGGCAACGATGACGCTTATGGTGTGCTGACCACAACAGTGGTTTCGGCAGCGACAGTGTCATCGGTGTGGGCGGCGGCAGCAACGATGGTGGTTGTCGGCATTGGTATCGTTGGCGATGATAGTGATTGTAGTGGTGGTAGCGAGTGGTGACAAAAAATGATCTTAGGTGTTGGTTGCCTGTCTCAGCCTATTTTAAGTTGGCAAGTGTTTTATGAGTTGCATATTAGTGATATTAAAATTGTACTAAAAGTTTTTTTTTTCCTTTCTGTTTTTGCATAATACTTGTTTTTGTGATAATATTAGCAAAAATTCTTTTCGCACATTGAGAAACCAACTTTGCATAGAACTTTGCACACATGTAGATCTAATAAACTAGTAAAATTCTCAGCGTTGCACGGCAAGAATTCGGTTAGTATGGTTTCGCTTCTTTACGGTTGGTATGCTTAACGGAGTTAAGTTTTTTTTCGAATTACAAACCGATGTTTTAGGGCTTTTGATCAGAACTAGGATACAAGTCGATTGATGTAAAATTTACCTCGAAATATTGCCTCAACTCACGAAAACAGTGCTTCAATTAGGGTGCTTAAACTTCCAATTAACAAAAATCAAGTCATTTCGAGCACAATTTCGAGGTAAGTTTTACGTCAATCGACTCGTATCCTCGTTCTGATCAAAAGCCCTAAAACATGGTTTGTAATTTGGAAAAAAACTTAACTCCGTTAAGCTATTTTAACGGCTCAACTATTTTACAAAAAAAAAAAATTGACTAGTTCGGATTATTATCGGCCAATAACTGACCCGGGATTATTATCAGCCAATAACTGACTCGGGATTATTATCGGTCAAATTGAGTTAGATGAAATTATTTATTTCCAATTCCCGTTTTTTTACGATAAAAATGTAAATAAGATAATAAATTCGAAACTTTTGAAACGAGAAAGTGTGGGATAAGACTTTGGAACCATTAGGTCCTGGGTTCGATTCTCACAAAGGGGGTTTTTTCTAGATTTATTGGGTTTCCTCCTGAATTGGTGTATAGGCATTATAGCCTAGTGGAGATGGATATGATCGGGTGGTTCTGCTGGTGGCACGATAATACTCCAGTAGTCCGTCAGTGATCCTAATTTGCCGTTCAAAAAAAAAAAAACATAGTGAAAAGTCCCTAAATTAAAGTGACATAGTGGAAAGTCCCTAAATTAAAAGACTCGCAAAATGTAGGAGTAGGAGGTGAAATTGAAAATGACTTTTTTTTTTTTTTTTTTTTTTTTTGTTGATTATCATTACGAATGTTTAAAAAACCCTTGGGCTCCAGACTCACATTTTGTGTTAAAATCAAACAAAACCCCAGAAGCAATCACGAAGATCGTCAAGCAAGAAATAGTCGTTTGAGTTGGTTCCGGTTTAGGAACTCTGTATCGATTTCGAGGTAAATCTCCATTTCAGCTTGAAATCATTGTTGTATTACATATCAGAACTGGATTGTGAGTCGATTTGCTCTTCATATTTCAAGTTTAGGGTTTATAAATTTATGTTAGGTCGTTTTAACTATGTTTATACTGATAAATCATTTGAAATGTGTTTATTCTTTGAACAGAATCAAACCAAAGTAGTATCATTTAGACTTTAAATTGAAATTATCACTGTTTATTTTTTAAGTTTAGGGTTTATAGCAAACTTAAGTCAGGTTGTTTTGACCATAATCAAAGCCATAAATCATTTGAAATGTGTTTATCGGTGTAATTGTTCCAACAGAATCGAACCAATGTATGTTAAATAATGCAAGTTGGGTCAAAAAAATTGGTTGAAGGAGGGGACCAACTGACTACTTTTTATCTATAATTTTTATAATCTAAGCAATTAATGCAGTAAAAAATCGGATATCGGCAATTGCGGTGGGATATCGCTAATTTTAATATCATGCTGAATTTATATATATGGCAATTTAACACTAACAATTCAGTGACTCCCCTACCGTTAACAAATTAACCTTTTGCAACGTGCAAAACACTAACAATTGTAGCAAGTAGGAACTCATTGAGACGTAAAACACTAATTAACAATTGGAACACTAATAGCAACAATAAGAAGAAAGAGTAATGGTAGAACTAAGAAGAAAAGTACTGATATCGGGAGTATTGGTGATATATCGGTCAATACGACCGATAATATCGGTACCGGTATTTTGCACCGACACCGATATCTCCCAAGGGACCGATAACTGATATATCACTGATATATTGGTGGTGATATATAGGCGATATGAACTGCATAGTTTATAATA
Source organism: Helianthus tuberosus (assembly GCA_030545235.1). Classification (NCBI taxonomy): domain Eukaryota; kingdom Viridiplantae; phylum Streptophyta; class Magnoliopsida; order Asterales; family Asteraceae; genus Helianthus; species Helianthus tuberosus. Next base: position 76,217,592 of record CM060377.1, on the reverse strand, counting down.
AAATTTCATAATAGTCCCTGGAATGTTGAAGTTTTGGTAAAGGATTCCATATATTTCAAAAACTGAACTTTACTTCTTGGAACTTTAGTTTCCTGTTTTTGGATAAATTGCCCATAGGGAAAAAAAATTGTTTTGTGTGGATACACACACACATATATATATATTCGCGTTCAGTTCAGAGCCTTGATAATGTTATGTTGAGAACAGCCGCATAACACATGTTATTGATTTATCGTTATACCGTAGAGTACGTTATTAGTGTTAAGTTGTATTCAAATGGTATGTTTATGTTCCATCATGGTATTTCTTTCTTGGCTCGGGAAGAGAGTGTTTGTTACAGTAAGTGTTTTTATTTCCATTGAGTGGGTTATTTGTTGCTAAATATTTTATTTTTACCAGTTTATTAACAGGTGATCACAAGTAAGAATGTTTATCTGACATTCAACTCTTTGGCTAGTGGTTAACAATGGAGACGAATACTTCAGGAATGATTAATCTAAATGGTTCTAATTATCAGCTGTGGAAAACTAGGATGGAGGATCTTCTTTATGTTAACAGGTTTCATGAACCAATTGTTTGTTCTGAAAGACCTCAAGACAAAACGAATGAAGAATGGAATTTGTTGCACCGTCGGGTTTGTGGGTATATTAGACAATGGGTTGATGACTGTCTGTTAAATCACGTTAGTGGAGAAATAGATGCAAGTATCTTGTGGAATAAACTTGGACAGCTGTGTGCTCAAAAAACATGTCATAGTAAGTTGTTTCTGATCAAACAACTGATGGGTCTGAGGTACCATGATGGAACTGCAATGTTAGATCACTTGAATATTTTCCAGGGAATTATTAACCGGCTTTCTGAAATGGGTATTAAAATTGATGATGAGGTTCAAGGATTGTGGCTTCTTGGTACTCTACCAGATTCATGGGATGTGCTTAGAACTCCATCGTTAAACTCGACACCCAATGGTATTATTTCAGTGGAGTTGGTTAAAAATAGTGTGTTGAATGAGGAGATGAGAAGGAAGTCACAAGGATCCACTTCAAATACTTCAACTGTTGCGGCGGCACATCAATATACCGTTATAAAGGTTACAACTTAACTTACAAATTACAATGACCGGTTTAAAAAATACTTAAATCTTTATACATCATTTTTTCCTTACCTGATGCATTAATGTGAGTAGGTTGCTCGTGATAAGGATCTTCATGAACAAATAGGGAAAAGTATTTTTTTTGATTTAGTGGATCATGATAAACTTTTTAGTTTCCGTATTCAAAAGCACATCCCATTTGCCCATTTCAAGGTATTATCACCACTTACTGACCCACTTTATAATTTTACTTTTATATTAAAATGAAACTTATTATAGTGACATTCGAATGCTTTTTTTTTTTTCAGGAGGAAGTCGCTACAAAATTTGGGATGCCTGTACAATATCAACGTTTTTGGCATTGGACAAAGCGCAAAAATCTAACTTACCGCCCTTATAAACCTTTGACTCCACAAGAAGAAGCTCAACCTGTATATATTTATGTTTATTTTTAACTTTAATGATATTCTTGTGATGTGCATTCTTGGTGCAATGTGGGGTGGGTTGGATTGTTGGAAATTCTATACTGAAAGTCAAAGTAACTAAGTATGTAACTAGCTAGTAACCACTACTTTTGTGTTTATAAAGGCTAATTACGTAAAAAGGTAACCAAAATAGATTTCATTATATTTTGGGTAACACACTTTTGTAGCGCACAACCGCACACACACAAAAAAAGATTAGTAACTTTCAAAGTGCTATATCTAAGGCTACGTAGTTGATATCGGTGATATCTCGGTTATCGGTCCCCATGTAAAATATTGATGTCAAATATCGGTCAAAATATGTTACTGATATTATTGGTGATAATGACCGATATATCACCGATTTTCGATATCAGTACCTTTTTTAGTTCTGCCATTCGTCTTTCTTCTTATTGCTGCTATTAGTATTTTAAGTTTTAATTGTTAGTGTTAAATGTTAGTGTTTTAACTTTTAAGTCTTAATGAATTCTTACTTGCTACAATTGTTAGTGTTTTGCGAGTTGCAAAAGGTAAATTTATTAATGGTAGGAGCCTAGGAGGGTATACTGAATTGTTAGTGTTAAATTGCTATATATATAAATTCTGCATAAGTTAAAATTACCAATATCCCACAGCGATAACCTATATCTCAAATATCGGTCCTTGACCGATATCCGATTTTTTACCGCTTTAACTGCTTAGATTTAAAGTAATTTGACCGGGTCACATCAGTCAAAATGATGATGTGGCAGCTGACATGTTTGTATCTTTGTCAATGTGGCATTAGGAAGCTATTTACATAGAAGATTATTTTAGGAACCTTTTGTGGGTTGATACCCAAAATAGAAATGGCCTAAAAGTTATCTTATTATTCAAGTTGCTCCTAAATGAATAAGAGGTTTTTTTAAGGTTTACACATCAGCTAGTTCTCTTTTGTCCATGGCTTTATAGCCTAGTGGCATCTTGGGGGTGGAATAAGACTTTGAGACCAATAGGTCCAGGGTTCGATTCCCACAAGGGGGTTTTTCCCATATTTATTGGGTTTCCTCCTGAATTGGTGTATAGGCATTATGCCTAGTGGAGATGGATATGATCGGGTGGTTCCGGTGGTGGCACGATGATACTCCAGTGGTCCATCAGTGATCCAAATTTGCCGTTCAAAAAAAAAAAAAAAAAAAAAAACTCAAACCACTCATTTATAGTGTGATAAGACTCCACCTTATCAGCTGGACAACTCAAATGTCTCGGTTCAGTTACTTAACCGAGTCAACCAAGAGCAAAAGTTAAGGGCAAAATTAGTAGGAGGCTGAATGTTAGGGTAGTCAAAGTCAGAAAGCTTATTTTAAGGGCTGAAATTTAGGGATAGTAACTCTTCTATTTTACATATAACTATAAGTATTCCATTTCCTGTTCTTATTTTTCATGTCTTGTTTGTTTTGATTAAGAGTCTTTTTGTATTGGAGACTAGCCCCTCTCGAATCAGGCCGACTATCTTATCATTTATCAATTCAATAAATCGGCCCTTTCTTTTCTAGTATCTATCATTTGGTTCCATCGCCGGGAAACATCGAAGCAACTATGGTGCAGACCCGGAACAGTTCTGATGTCAGTGGTTCTAACCCTGACCCAGTTGCAGCCCAATTGGCTGCAATCATTGCCCAATTTGAATCCTTGAAAGGGGAAGTTGCAGCCCTAAAGTTTCAGAGAGAGAAGCCAAGCAATGGTTCTGGTTCTGGAAGGTATGGTGATGAGGAATCCTTTGGGCGACAACACCACCAATACCACCGTCCTAACACCAAGATCACCTTCCCTTCTTTCAGCAACGGTGATCCACGGGGGTGGATCCTCAAAGCTGAAAAATATTTCAAGTTCTATGATATTGCAGATGATGATAAGGTTGATGTGGCTTCTATGCACCTGGATGGAGAGGCACTGGACTTATATTTGTGGTTATCAGCTGATCAGTCCATAGCCTACTGAGAGGACCTTGTCCACGCCTTGCAAAAGAATTTTGGTCCTGCTGAGTTTCAGGATCCAGACGAGTTTCTTTGCAACATCAAGCAAACGGGTAGTGTTCAAGAATACCGCCAAGAGTTTGCTAACTGCTAAGCGATCCGCACGAGTGTCTGATTGGCCGGATCATTGCTTGCTGGGGGTGTTTTTGAACGGTCTTAAGAATGAATTGAAGTCGGATGCTCGCATTCATAAACCTCATACAGTCTACAAGGCTATGAGCTTAGCTATCGAGTATGAAACAAAAATGGGTCAGATGCGATCAGGGAAGAGTTCTACGGAGGTTCTGGACAGCAAACTCACTGCAACAGCCAACAAACCTGTTGTAACACCTTCACCAGCCCCACCTATTCCCATTTCTGATGCGGAAAAACAGTCCTGATTCACAAAAGGGGAGTGCTTTTGGTGCGTGGATAAATATGGGCCTGGTAACTGTTGTAAAACTGGTAATTTTCAACTCTTAGAAGTTGCTACTGCTCCAAAGGGTCACGCTGTAACAGAAGACGAGAAGCATCAATTCGATCAAGAGGAATTGGCTGAAATCAGCCTTCATGCAATTCTGGGAAAGTCACAAAACTCCACCTTTATCCTTCACGGTACCATTAATTCTTCTGATGTGTTGGTTCTAACTGATAGTGGGTCAACTCACAATTTTGTGAGTGACTCGTTTGTTAAGAAAATACAGCTCCCAACACAAACCTTAGACTCGTTTGGCGTTAGGATTGGCAATGGGGACATTATTAGTTGTCACCAAAATTGTAAGAAGGTGCTGTTGAAAATTGGGGATCCTCAAATCACACAAGACTTTACCCATTTTCATTAGGGGGCGCTGACATGGTACTAGGCATTCAGTGGCTAGCCACCCTAAACACGGTTCAAGCAAATTGGGGTAAAAAAATTATGATATTCACCATAGTTATTAAAGGCGCTAGGCGCACTCAAGGCGCATAGGTCTCGCCTGTGGCCTAGGCGCGAGGCGCAAAAAAAGCGTGGGCTTGAGAAAAAGAAAGCGCACAACAAAAAAAAACTTAAAATATTTTTATATAATAGAAAATTAATACTATTCTCCAAATAAAATAAAACTTAAGCGCTATTAAATAACATTTTATATTGTCTATTTAGTACCAAAAGTTATAAATGCTAGTTTATTAGTGTAGAAAAATAGTTTTCGTTAGTTAAAAGTAGAAATCACGTTGGAATCTTGCCATAATTTAAAGAATTTCGCTGGAAACTCATTTGAATCTAGGAATCTTGTTGGAATATGCGCATGAACCATCACCTGGAGAATTAAAGCGCAATTGCCTCAACTTAAGGCGCAATTGTCTTGCCTTGCTAGGAAATTGGGCCTAGGCGCAAGAGGCGATGGCTTTTAACAACTATGATATTCACTATCAATGGTCGCGAACATAAGTTGCAGGGGCTGCAATCGGAAGCTCACAACTCTGCTACTTGCCACCATCTATCCATCGAACCTTTCAAGAAACAATTGCTGATTGGGATAGGTCTGTTTTCGCCTAATCGAAGGGCAAGTCGTTTCTTCGGGCAGGAAGTATTGATAAGACTCCACCTTATCAGCTGGACAACTCAAATGTCTCGGTTCAGTTACTTAACCGAGTCAATCAAGAGCAAAAGTTAAGGGCAGAATTAGTAGGAGGCTGAATGTTAGGGCAGTCAAAGTCAAAGTCAGAAAGCTTATTTTAGGGGCTGAAATTTAGGGATAGTAACTCTTCTATTTTACATATAAGTATTCTATTTCCTGTTCTTATTTTTCATGTCTTGTTTGTTTTGATTAAGAGTCTTTTTGTATTGGAGGCTAGCTAGCTCCTCTCGAATCAGGCCGGCTATCTTATCATTTATCAATTCAATAAATCAGCCCTTTCTTTGCTAGTATCTATCATAGTGTTTTGGTGATCATTAACGTGCTGAATCTAATGGGTTTATTTAGGTCGGACAATTGTGTGGGCCTGGGGTATCAAATAAAAAGGCTAAATATGCTGAACTTAAGTTGTTTCTTGAGGTAGAAATTGGACAGGTAACATTTCATTGATATGCATTAACATATATTCAACATTTCAACTCCTTATATGTATTAATATTCACAGTTAAATATTATAAACATCAGTGGTTCTTTAATTGATGTAGGATTCATGGCCAGTTCCCCCACCTGCCAAAACCAAGGATGAGATTCTACTTTTTTTCAAGCTCTATGATCCTAGAAAAGAGGAGCTTTGGTAACTATTCTCTCTCTGTATATCAACACACACACACATATAGATGTGTTGGAGTTGCCCGTTCATTTTTACAAAATTTTTGAAAATGTGTTTCATGTCATAAACTAAAAGGATTGTGTATTTTATACCAAAACCTAAAGATAAAAGAGAAATCACCATCAAATTTTTTGGTTTAAACAAAATTATTTTTACATACATTTGTATATTCAGTTGTAAACTTAAATTTTAGAGTATTAGTATGAAAATAAAATAGAAATTAATTCAAAATTCTGATTAAATTGGTCGTGTTCATGTCAATCTGTGAAAGGTATGTCATCTGCTTAAATAACTGTGGTTATATCTTAAATAATAATATGATAATTTTCATTTTAACATTTTTTTTTAACGCTCGTGTCAAAGTTATGTTGGGCGACTCTGGGTGAAGAGTAAAGGAAGGCCTAAAGAAATACTGACAAAGCTAAATGAACTGGCTGGCTTTGCTCCTGGTCAAGAAATAGAACTCTTTGAGGTCGGTCTTTTAATCTTTAATTATGTTCTTATAATGTTATCATGAATCATTTAGTATGAATCCTGAGTTACCATTTTCTCATTCAGGAAATTCAGTTTGAACCCTATGTTATGTGCGAGCGTGTTGATAAAGAGCTCACATTTCGGCGTAGTATGGTATCTTTCCGTATCATTTTAACAATGCCTTTCGTTAACGGAGTGTCACAAAAATGACTTAAGTTATGCTGGTTTATAGATTGAAAATGGGGACATCCTTTGCTTTCAGAAACATGCTCAGGCTGGAACGGTAACCTATCGTTATCCTGATGTTCCATCCTTTTTGAAACATGTTCATGATCTTCAGGTATTAATCCGTCCTTCTTGTTAATAAAAGTTATCTTCAACATACCTACGGATTGCTACCAATTTATAGCTACTTTTTTATTACATCAGGTAAACGGCCCACCCATTGCTAATACGTCAGTCAGTAACTGCAAACAGCCATGTTAGTAATGTTTTAGTCTGTGATTTCGGTAATATACTGCTTTTAATACAAGGTTATCGGTTAAGCCTTAAAAGCTTTTGTCGAATATAGAAGAACCACAAATCCGTCACTAAATGGGGTTGTTAGTCACTAAATGGTATTTTAATCTTGTTGAACTTGTGATGTATCTTAGATAAAGTAGGATTTATGTTTGCTTGTTTAACTTACCATTTTTCAAATAATGTAATTTTTGTAATCATATTGACACTATGTCACTATCTAGAAGAAAATGTATCTATATAAATGCACATGTTTTGACCCGCTACTCAACCCGCCTATTTTCCCACCCGTACGGCTTACTAAATGTTTTCTGACTACCTATTGGTTTATGCAGAACTGACACGTTGCTAGAATCGACAACTAACTACGATGGAGCCAAGTGTTGACTTCATAAAGGATGTCCAAGGGGCGTTTTGGGTACATATTAACCAAATGAAAAAAACATAATCATCGTCTTTCAGGCATTACATCAAACACTCTTTAAGGATTTGTCCTTTGTTGGCCTTTACCTCTCCTGCCGCATTGTTTGTTGCTTACTTTTGGTTTTAGTTATTACTAAAATCAATATTATATCCTTTTTTTAACTGTATGCACAGGAAAACTAACAAGTTGGTTATATTAATTCATGGTGGGAGGCACAATCTTAAATGAATTCACGGTCTGGTTTGAGTGGTTTAAGATATAAAATCTCAGCTAAACTGAAATGTTCGTTTTAACAGTCTTAAACACAAAGGCGAATAAGTATGTGGGTCAGCTAAACCAGACATACCATCCAGATCTGAGATGTTTGACAATGTAGTCAAGTGAATTTGTTGCTTAGGGCACAAGTTTGATGGTATTTCGTGAAGCAGTGTTTCTCACTTATACTGTGGCTAGGGTTGATGGACCACACTTCAATATTACCTACATCATTGTTAAGCTTGGTAAAATGGACGGGTTAGGTGCGGTGAAAATGAGCTCAGGTCAAAACGGGTTGTTGTAAAAGGTATCACTTTAACCAGTTGGGACTATAACTAACTTGGGTTAAATGAAATCGTTCTAGAAAAAGAAAAGTATCATGCTCTCTACTTTTTTAACGGCTTGTGGTGACGGGTTTTAGAGGCAGTTGGTAAAGTAGGCGGCATGGTGGTAGTGACCATAGCAGTGTCAACAGTGGAGCCAGCACGATGGTGGTTGTGGTGTTGTAAGCGTTGGTGGTATTGGTGGTGACGTTAGTGATTGTGGTGGCGCTAGTTGAGGAGTAGATGAAGGTGGCGACGGTGACAACAGTGGTGGCGAGTGGCAACAAGCTACGGTCTTAGGTGTTGGTTATCTGTGTCAACTTATTTTAAGTTGGCAATTGTTTTATAACTAGTGGAATCCCTGCGCTACGCGGCGGGAATTCAGTCGTTATCGGTTAGGATCATAAGGGCATCGACACTCGCAATAACACACGAAAGAGAAAGCTTAGAAAATAAAGTCAAATATCTACGCGTGTTTTACATCGATCGAAAATTGTAAAAACGAATACCGGTAGCAGTTCCGATTATACCTATACCGATATTGTTCGGACGAAATCGGTTTAATTCGTCACGGTACCAGTACAACACTCGTATAGGTTATGCAACGAAAGATAATACTCTATATGAAATACAACTTTTTTTAACAAAATTTATAGCGGTATATGAAGGGAAAAACAGTTAAACACAACAGAAATCACACAAATGCTGCAAAGAAAGTAGTTGTTAATCTACAAATTGATTATAAAAAAATTAATTTGTTGCAATTTTTCATCCTTAGCAAGAAGTAATCACTTCCTACGGCTACCCTTTATTAAAATACTGTGTTACTTTGTCAAACATATAATAATACTAAAAGATGACAAGTGAGCACGTGGAACCTGCCTTCAAAGGCAAATCGTAGGCCCAAGTGAGAAGGCAAGAAAGTTAGTGGCTAAAGTAGATAAACATGAAATCTCCTAGCTCAAACATACGTTAGTAATTGATATATATATATATATATATATATAGAAAGTATAATGTACTTCAGGGCTTAACCTACATTAACATACATGACAAAATATATAACGTGCGTTATTATCATAGAACGTGCGTGATTATAGTCTCATGCGTGATTATGTGGTCCCATGCGTGATTTTGTGGTCCCATGCGTGATTATGTGGTCCCATGCGTGATTATACCCCTGATCCAACGGTTACCATTGTCTCATACGTGATGTATGATAAGGCTTTTTGTATGTTAACCTTTCTCTCTCTCTCTCTCTATCTATATATATATATAATAATAATTTGCCTATTGTGATCTATCGTATAAAGTTCGTTCTTTAGTAGGTCTCATTTTCAATAAATTAATTATATATATTAATTTATAATATACCAAGGAGTGGTGTCTATTTGGTCATTTATTGTCTTTAATTTTTGTTTTTTTGGTTTTGTTATTTTTACTTGACTTTTAGCATTGACACTTATAGTCCCTCAACTTTTCATAAACTTTGTAAAATGTCATTTTTACTCTCTAAAGTTTTACGTGCTTTCTTTTATATACACGTCGGTATAAATACAAATTGATTTACGTTTTGACATAGATGTTTTCCTTAAATACGTCGGGTCAAATATAATAAATTTTCATCCTTATTTTTTATGTTTTCATTTGGTCACTTAGTGTTATAAATTCGTGTATTTGTTTTACGTTTTCCCCGGTTTGATCGTCGTTCGGTTAGCATAGTTTTACGCCACCTCGACTCCACACTGGTAGCACGGTTTAAACCACCGACCTGCAACGTAGGGCTTAGGTATATATATAGGGAGCGGTTAACATACAAAAGCCCTTATCATACTTCACGTACGCGACAATGGTAACCGTCAGATTAGAGCTATAATCACGCATGGAACAGATAATAACGCATGGGAACAGATAATCATGCATGGGATCAGTTTTTTTGTGATAATCATGCATGGGATCAATAATCACGCACGTTATCTTTTTGGTTGCGTACGTTAATGTAGGTTAAGTCGTGAAGTACATTATACTTTCTCTCTCTCTCTCTCTCTCTCTATATATATATATATATATATATATATGGGGTAAGATCAAATAAAAAGTTGATTTTGCCTAAGTAGGATGAGAAGGAATCTTAACCATTCATTTTTCAAATCAATGGTTAAGATGGAAGTGTAGGAAAAAGGAGGAGTTAAGGGTATCTTGGGAAAGGGTTAAGATCAAATAAAAGTTGATTTTGCCTGAGTAGGATGAGAAGAAATCTTAACCATTCATTTTTCAAATCAATGGTTAAGATGAAAGTGTAGGAGAAAGGAGGAGTTCAAGGGTATCTTGGGAAAATCCTATTTATGGATTTTCTCTCTCCATATGCAATGCACATGCATATTCCACCGCCATTTTTTAAACGTTCATAACTTTTTTATACGACATTATTTTTTCATAAAAATTTCACCATAAAATCGAGCGTCTTTTTATCTTTAATTTGAGTACCATATTGCTATAGAAAATATGAAGACTAAAAAACCCACTAAAATGTGTTGTATTTCTATGTTGTATAACATTTTTTTGTGCTGGATTTTTGTACTATATTTTTGTGCTAAACTTTTGTACTATATTTTTGTGCTAAATTTTTTTTGCTAGATTTTTTTATCTTAAATTTTTTTTTCTCAATTTTTTGTGCTGGATTTTTTTCTGAATTTTTTCGTGCTATATTTTTTTGTATTAGATTTTTTTGTGCTACATTTTTTTTGTACTACATTTTTTGTGCTATATTTTTTTGTACTAGAATTTTTGTGCTAGATTTTTTTGTACTAGATTTATTTTGTTGTATTTTTAAAAAACAAAAGGGGTGCCACATGTCATTTTCACTCCTATTTATAAGGACCAAAATGCCCTTCATTCCTACTTATTATGAGTGCCACTTGTCATTATCACAACCCTTCTTAGGCTACTTAGGCAAAATTCACTTTTTAGTGGATCCTTCCTCTCTTGGGAAAATCCTATTTATTGACTTTCTCTCTCCACATGCAAGGCACATGCATATTCCACCCCCATTTTTTAAACGTTCATAACTTGTTTATACGACATTATTTTTTCATAAAAATTTCACCGTAAAATCGATCGTCTTTTTATCTTTAATTTGAGTACCATATTGCTATATAAAATATGAAGACTAAAAACCCACTAAAATGTGTTGTATTTCTATGTTGTATAACATTTTTTTGTGCTGGATTTTTGTACTATATTTTTGTGCTAAATTTTTCGTGCTGGATTTTTTTATCTTAACTTTTTGTGCTGGATTTTTTTTGTACTACATTTTTTTGCTGAATTTTTCGTGCTATATTTTTTTGTACTAGATTTTTATGTGCTATATTTTTTTGTACTACATTTTTTGTGCTATACTTTTTTGTACAAATTTTTTGTGCTAGATTTTTTTGTACTAGATTTTTTGTTGTATTTTTAAAAAACAAAATGGGTGCCACATGTCATTTTTCACTCCTATTTATAAAGACCAAAATGCCCTTCATTCCTACTTATTAGGAGTGCCACATGTCATCATCACAATCATTCTTATGCTACTTAGGCAAAATTCACTTTATAGTGGATCCTTCCCCATATATATATATATATATAGGGTTGAGTTCATTTCAGAACTCTAAATAACTATAGAACTTTCATAACTCCTAATAAACAATCATTTTATATATAAGATTTTGTATTTAGGATCTTTTTATCATCTATTATATGTATTTCTTTGATTACATACATGTTAAAAGTAGTTTACATATGTTTAATTGCCAAAATTATATATATGTGTCATAACTAATTACATATATGTAAAAAAAACTAGTTTACATATGTGTAATTATAAAATTACATATAAAAAATGATAAAATTACTCTTAACATGTATGTAATCGTAAAGATACACATAATAAATGATAAAATTATCCTAAACATAAATATATATAAATAAAAAGATTGTTTATTAGGAGTTCTGCGAAATCTGTAAATATTTATGGTTCTGAAATGATCCTGACCCTATATATATATAACAATTATGAAAGGTCTTTTTTTATCTTTTATGTTTTAACATTGAATTCCCTGTTCGGGGATCAGTGATGAAAGTGGTATTGAATTATACTAGAGTAAACTGCAATTTTACCCCCTGAGGTTTGGGGTGATTGGCATGTCTACCCCCCCCCCCCCTAAGGAAATAAATGCAATTTTACCCCCCACTGTTTGATCTTATGTTGCATGTTTACCCCCCGGCGTTAGTTTGGCTAACTGATCTGTTAGATTTAATATGAAATGACTATTTTACCCTTTTCTTTTACCCCCCAACATTCCTGTTATGTTGCATAATTACCCCCCACAGGTAAATTACTAAAATGCCCTTTCTTATTCCCCCTATACTTTCTGTTAAGAAGTAATTTTACCCCCTCGGACATCCAAATCCCTTCCCGCCACCACCCAGATTCAATTCAGCATATTGAATAAATTAATAATCGAAACCAATTGATTCAATTCATTGCTCACATATGCATATAAACCCCTGCTCTTATAAACATAACCCCTGATCTTATAAACCCATTGATTCAATTAATAACCCCTGCTCTTATAAACCCATGCTCTTAATCAACCCATTGCTTCAATTCATTGCTCACATATTGAATCAATTCATTTGCAGCAACTGTATACACATTTTAGCATCAGTATTTATTCAAGCATCAGTATACATTTTAGCATCACTATACAGTACATGATTCAATTCAATTCATTCAAGCATCAGTATACACATGAAAGGCACATTCAAGTATCAATTCATTCAAGCATCAGTATACACATGAAAGGCACATTCAAGCATCAATACATTCAATTCATTGCTCACAGTTAATCTGCATATTATGTGTGGGCAGTTAATCTGCATATTATGACCCAAACTGTAATGCAAGGCACATACATGTTGTGGACTTATGCCCAAACTGTCATCTGCATATTATGCCCCAACTGTAATTAGTGAAACTGTCATATGGCTAGACATGATTAACTGGACTTGATTAAATGAGTGAAACTGTCATAAATAGTTTCTGTTTTTGTATGATCATCTGTATGATCATATGGCTAGCAGGTTACTAGCCTACAACCTGAAATATACATCATAAATAGTTTCTGTTTTTATGACAAAAGGAAAGGAAAGTGAATACTTACACCTTTGCCCTCCAACATAATGTCAAGAATCTGGGCCAAAAACAACACATTATTCCATGTTTCCATGATATTTTTCTGCATCATAGATTAGACAACAGATTAGATGAGTGAAAATGTCAACAAAAAGGTACTTGGACTTATTTCTTATTCATGGTCAAGTCATAAACTTATAATAAAGAACCTGTTTATTAAGTTATAAGTTATGGACTAACCACTGTCATCAAATGGACTAACCACTGTCATCAACTGCACATTTGACCACTGTCATCAACTGCACATATTCAACAACTAACATGCTGCACATTTAGATCAAATGGACAAAATGTAATCCTAATCAAACATCAAACATCAAAACATCAACACATCAAACATCAAAACATCAAAACACATTACCATTCCTACTTCAAAGTTAAGTTAACATCAAAACATCAACACTTCTGGGATTATCCTACTTCAAAAGTTAAGTTAACCTACAACTTAACCTACAAAATACACATTACTATTCCTACATAACTACTATCTTATCATCCGCTCAACTCTCCGGTGGATAATGGAAGTTGAGGACATGCCTCCCAAACACGGAGACCACCAGGTGGACCACCAATGATGAGCTTGATAAGCTCATGGTCAGGTCAACTGTAAAAAAACCAACAGTGAACCAAATCAGACCCTAACCCTGTTTATAACATGATAATGACTAAATCTGACCCTGATTAACTAACAATGGCCGATTATACCTGCGGTGTGGCGGATGAGATAGCGGATTAGCCAACACACAACCGGCATTTTGTAGAGAAGACTGATCGGAGGAGATAGCGGAGGAGTTGTTGCCGCCGGAGGAGAAGACTGATCGAAGGAGATCCCTGATCGCCGGAGGAGAAGACTGATCGCCGCCGGTAAAGCCTGTCGCCGGAGAAGATGACTGATCGCAGGTTGAAGGACGATGGTGGGAAGGTGGGGGGGGGGGGGTAATTCTGCTTCTTTATGTTACTTATAGGGGTGTTGTAGAGAACAAGCTTCACATTAATAGCAAAATGACTATTTTACCCTTTGACCATTACCTTATTATGTTGACTGTTAAGCCAAACTAACGCCGGGGGGTAAACATGCGACATAAGATCAAACAGTGGGGGGTAAAATTGCATTTATTTCCTTAGGGGAGGTAGACATGCCAATCACCCCAAACCTCAGGGGGTAAAATTGTAGTTTACTCATTATACTATAACAATTTTGGTTCTTTCGTCTTTTGTGAACCTTAACCTCTTAATTTTCAACATTGTCACTTACGCCTCATATATCTAAAACTTTGTAAAATGTCATCTTAGCCCATTGAGTTTTACGTGTTTATTTTATGTACATTTTCGGTTGGTCTACGTTTTGTCATAAATTTTACTTTTATGTACGTCGGTTAAATATAATATGTTTTCGTGTTTATTTTATGTATTATGTACGGGTCGGGTCAAATATAATACGTTTTCACTTGACACTGTAAATTCGAGTTACTTTATGCTTCAACGCAACCGCAATGGTACCATTCTTTAACTTAAAATAACTCTATTTTCTTACATGTTTATTTTTAAGTACATCACGGTATAAATCCAATTTAACGCGTTGTATTATTCTTTACCTTAAAAAAACATTTTTTCCTTCATAATGAGTCAAGGCAAACATAATACATTTCTGTGTTTTTCAGTTGATCTACGTATTGACGTAAACTTTGTTTAGGAACGAGTCGAGTCAAATATTTGACGGTACAGATCCAAGTTATTTAAAGTTTTGACGCCGCCACAACGCGTAGCGGGTCAAAATACTAGTTATATATACAAAATAAAACGGAATTCAAATTAATGTGTATAAAATGAAATTATACTATCGACCGAATTTCCAAATACAAAATACATAAATTTAAGAATTTAAACCATCCAAACTATGAACCTATTCAGAAAACGTATGGGATGAGACACTTGATGCTTGCAGGAAAATCTTCAAACTTGTTTACATACCAGTTTCTGGTCTGGTGACTCCTTGCAATCAAGTAACAAGAATCACCAAGAGCACACGCAAACGCCAATGGCGTCTGGCTAATAAAGGCAAACCCGCAGAAGATTAATATTTCAAACAAATAATGAGGGCAAATAACGAGATTAAACAGCCCTCCATGAGGAATCTTGTACTCCTTTTCCTTGTTTGTTCTTAGTTTCGCGAGGAGATTGTGGTGATAAAAGTTTCCGATGATTCCCACGGTAAACATGATCACACCGACGTATGTTAGATCGATGGGTGGCTCGGGGAGTCCTAGGCTCATATAGTGGACGACTATCAAGCTTGTAGCAACGTGGAAATAGAATATGGAGATGATGATAGTTGAACCTAAACCCATGTTGCCACTATACTTGTGAACAAACAAAACCTGTAAACTCCAAATAGTAGGCAACATTAATAATACAAAAATGACATTTTATTCTTTCTATTTTTTTAATTTAAAGTATAATTTTGTTTTTCTTCTCTAAATTTTAATCTATTATTTTTTATATAAATTTTTGATACATTGGTGCCATATGATGAATATAAAATGAATCGTATCTAGTAAAATATATATTTGGTCTAAAAAAATAGACATTCGTATTGATATATAGGTTGACATAATATGATGCAGGATACAGGAATATGATGATACACTTTTTATATGATTTCTATAATACACAAAATCACATAGAAATTAACAGTTGGGATCGAAAAGAAAAAATGAAATATAATCAGCCATCTTGTATATTATAGTTCAATTAATTAATTATGATAAAAATCTAAACAACCAAATTCATAAAATATTATTTGATTTCAATAAAATATTATAGTTCAATTAATTAGTTATAAAAGTATATGTATTAAATAAAAAACCAATTAAATAGTCAACATCCTTACATTAATTAATGGGTATGGCTACATTAAATTAGATATATTCTAATCAAATAAAGTATAGAGTAAACCTTAATTTTCGTTGATGTGGTTTGATGATTTTAACACTCTAAGTTCAATAGTTTAAAAATTGCATTTATCGTCCATTAGTTTGCTGATTTTAACAATTTCAATCCACTAGCTAATTTTAACAGTTTCAGTCCACATAACAGTTTTAGTCCACACCACTAACACTGGTGTGAACTGAAACGGTTAAAATCAGCAAACTAATGGATTATAAATGCAATTATTAAACTATTGGACTGAGAGTGTTAAAATCACCAAACCACCACGTAGACGGAAATTGAGGTTTACTCTAAAGTATATATAAAAATTACACACCATAATTAAATAATTACCTCAAAATCTCTCTTGAAGAAATGAAAGGTGACAACAAGTTTGAGCAAGAAGAATCTAACACCACCACCCGGGAAGACAAAGAATGAAACAACTCCGGCAACAAAGGCGGGCGTGTAAAGCATCAGCATACCCGTTCGGCTCGAAACCTTAATACCAGCAGCAGCAGCTTGTTTGGCTGAAGAGTTTGTGAATTTGGAATACTGAAGATGACTCCCTATAATCTCCGCAAACCCCAAGTAAACCGTAGATAACAATGTCATCACCGTCGCCACTGTCACCCAAACCGATGGTTCATCGAACACGAATTTCGACAACACCGCAATCTCCATCTTTTTTTCTAGGAAAGATAAGTAAAAATGAGACCGTTAAAATATAAACTTATTTCTAACCGTATAGTTCTTCTTTTATATATATGCTATGCTAATCGAAAGAATTGTGATAGGATAGATATTCTCCGGTGTGGGTTATTTATATGAAGATTTGGTTGCAGCAGCATGTGATAAATTTTATCTGTTGTTTTGAAAAGCATGTATGTGTGGGTATGGCGGTGGACCGACACTGGTGACGGCTGTGGACACACGCACCACGAAAAAAGGCATTATCAGGATTGATCGACTATTATAAAAGGAAACAGTAATCTAGAGTTGGAATATGAAATGTGTTTGGTATGTAGCCAATGATCAGTGGTGGAGGACTTGCATTTCCCTTGAGAGATGGAGTTTCGACTTTCATTTGGTGCAGAGTGAGGCATTGGTGGGCAATGATAGGAGACACAGGGAAACCTGGGTTGGATCCTTGAGCCAAACGGGTTTTACCGGTAATTTCACCGTCGTGCCTACGGGCGGGTGGGTTACCGGGTTTTCCCCGGAATTGGTGGTGGACTCGGGTTACTCTCGGAGTACTCCGTTTGTCCGGTGGATGCCCCGAGAGTGTCCCGGATTTAGTTTGTTGGCCGTTAAAAAAAAATGTAGCTAAATTGTTTATTATTTTTTATTATTTAGTTATTATAATATTTAGTTTTTATGATTATTTTAAGAATATTTTATTTTTCACTTATAGCTTTTTAGATAAAATGTTCTAAAAAATTCTGAGTATGCATGTCGTTGTGACGTGTTATTCAAAGTTGTTTTATTCAAAAAAAAGTTACCCCTAAATGTTATTCAAAATCGAATTGCTAATAGTTACCCCTAAATTTTATTCAAAGTTGTTTTATTCAAAAAAAGTTACCCCTAAATTTTATTCAAAAATTCTGAGTATGCATGTCGTATGTTGTGACGTGTTATTCAAAGTTGTTATTCTAAAAAAGTTTCCCCTAAATTTGATTCAAAATCGAATTGCTAATAGCGACGTACAAGTGATAAGCATAAACGTACATATATTCAAAGTTGTTTGGCCATTTAGTTTTTTTTTTTTTTAGAGTAAACTGCCATTTTGGTCCCTGTGGTTTGGCTAGTTTTGCCACTTTAGTCCAAATCTCAAACTTATTACATCTGGGTCCCTGTGGTTTGCATTTTGTTGCCATTTTAGTCCAAAATCAAAAAACCTCCTTTTTTCACTGTTAAAAGCAGCCTAATTTGTCCTTTAGTGCAGGGGCATTTTGGTCATTTTTTAAATGCTTAGTTTTTTTTTAATCAATAAAAGCCAAATAAATCATCACCATCATCCCTAACATAATCAGACTTCAGACCTCTCTCTCTCTTCTCTCTCTCTCTACAGCACCACCACCGCCACCTCCTCCCTCTCTCTCTCTTCTCTCTCTCTATAGCACCACCACCACCTCCTCCCCCTTCTCACCACCGCCACTTCGGCCTACACACACGTATGTTCAAGAGATCAGAGAGAGAGAGAGAGAGGAGAGAGAAAGGAACTCCGATGACGGCGGCTCCGCAAATAAAACCCTGAAGTTGTCGATGATGAAGATGAACAGCTGATTGATTGATGCTGATGAAGGAGGTTCGAAGTTTCCCCAATACTGATGAACATATTTTTGTTAGTTTTTAATCAAATCTGTTTAGGTCGTTGTTACGATTTACAATAAAAATAGGATTTGTAGAAGGATTGTTTTAAATCTGAGATTGAGTTTTAGATCTGTATAATCTTCAAACGTTCAGATTTGTGTCTGAATAGTTGAAGTTGTTGATCTATATTGTTATTCTAAAAAGAAAGATTCAAATCATTAGTGTTTCATGTGAATTCTGATCTGAATCTGACTTGATTGAATCGATTATAGATCTTAATTCTGAGTCCATGTTCAACAGTGGTTAGTAGTTTAGATCTGAATTTGTTGTTGTTGATTGTTCGAAATAACAATCTGCAGTATCAGCTGCAATTCACAAGTGATCGACATCGGACGAATTTCGGTGACATTGATCCTGATTTCGATCATTTTCGAACTGATTTCGGTTGTTTTCGATCAAGTGTCGGTTGTTTTTCGGACTAAATTAGTGATTTTAGATAAAAGTTTTGAGAATTTCGGAAAGATTACATCAAAATTTCAAACTAATTTGGTTGAGTTTCAGTTGAAGTTTCGAACAATTGAATGAGTTTTGGTATGTTGTTTGAGTTTTCGAACTGATTTTTTATACAAGTTTCAATCATTTCAGACAATTTACAAAATTTTTGATTTTTGATACACCTGTCACCGAATGCTGAGGAGGTGGCGGTGGTGGTGCTGCTATAGAGAGAGAGGGAGGAGGTGGCGGTGGTGCTATAGAGAGAGAGAGAGAGAGAGAGAGAGATCTGATTATGTTGGGGATGATGATGATGATGATTTATTTGGGTTTTATTGATTAAAAAAACTAAACATTTAAAAAATGACCAAAATGCCCCTGCACTAAAGGACAAATTAGGCAGCTTTCAACAGTGAAAAAATGGGGTTTTTTTATTTTGGACTAAAATGGCAACAAAATGAAAACCACAGGGACCCAGATGTAATAAGTTTGAGATTTGGACTAAAGTGGCAAAGCTGGCCAAACCACAGGGACCAAAATGGCAGTTTACTCTTTTTTTTATAAAGTGATTTCATTTACTTATTTTTTAGGAATATAATATAACATGTAAAATTTCGAATAGACCATTGCGACGTGCATATTCTTATCTATAGTTCAATAATAAGTATAATTCGAACACGGTCAAAATATAATAAGTTTTTTTTGTTCTTTACCGTGACGAACCCAACCAATATTATCCAAATATCGGTACTGGCACATTATTCTTTTCTTATTGTTTTCTCAGCATATCACAATAGAGTATTATTTTGTACCGTAAGCTATAGCGAATGTCAGTAACCAAACCAATACCAGTCGCACAACATCGGTACTGGTACCCTATTCGTTTTCTTTTTTTCGATAGATATAAAACACATGTCGATATTGTGACGACTGGCTATTTTAAGCCTGTACTGTACTAGTATAACGCGTGTTATGAATAAAAAAGGCAATAAATTATTAAATATGATGTTAATATGTAGTAATTGAAGTGTTGGTAAATCCAAACTTAGTTGAAAATTATGTTGGCAATAATAAGATAAACGCTTATCGCGTAACAAACAAAATGCGAAACGAACGTCGGCGACCGCCCGGATAATGTTAAAACCCTAAAAATATTCGTTATGAATTAATATTTTATTTTAATCATACTCGTTAAGAAAATTAATTAAAATGCTTAAAATCCCTATTTTTGCGAATTTAAGCGCGTACTGCGCAATACCGCGCGTACACAGCAAAATACAGACAACGCAGCCAGTCTAGGCAGACAAAACGTTGTTCAGCAATATTATGGCGAGTTAATTTTTATAGAACGATAAAAATAACTTTAAAACGCCTTAAAACACAATTAAAACATGAAATAAAATACCCGATACTCAGTTAAATACCTGTTTTTGCATGAATATGTATATGTATGTGTGCATGAGAGAGAAAGTGTGTGTGTGGACTGTGGACACAAGGTGGCGGCCCCATATGGTGTCCACCAATTTTCTTTGTGCCATGTGTTGTTCATATACAAAACCTAATCATTACAAAACTCTCACACTCAACATTAACAAGTTTCCAAGATCATAAAACTTTACATCTCTTCCTCTCTCCTTCTTACTCTCGGCCGAACACCCCTCCACTCACCACCATTTTCAAAATTTTAACCAAGTTATGGAGAATCATGTATGATACAAGCTAGTTTCAAGTTTGTTTGAAGATCCAAGAAGGTTTTCAAGGTGAATCCAATGAAGAACAAGCTCCATCTCATCAATTTTTATCAAAACCCATCAAACTTTTGAAAGGTATAAACTTTATTTTTAACAATCTTGTTCTTGAATTCTTGATAAAGATGACGATGGAAAGTTTCACATAAACTTGGAATTCTTCTCAAACTTTGAAATATAAGTAAGAAAATGGTTTTAATCAAACAAAAAAAATGGAAGTATGTGTGTATGTATGTATGGTCGTGAGTGTGTATGTGTGTGTGATAATTGTATGTGTGTGTGATAATGACTTTGTTTTGATTGTTATTTGATTTGTGATTGATAAGATTCTTAGAAAGTTTATGCATGTTTAATCAAAAGGTTCTTTATGAAAGATTCTTGTGATATGAGATGATTAAATGAAAAAGTTAAAGTTTGGAAGTATATGTATATATGTATGAGCCGTAGGTATCTATGTATATGTTTGAATTTGTGGGTTTTGTTTGCATGTTCATAAATGTTAAGAATGTTACATGCATTTGATGATGTGATTATTTGATAAATGATTGAACAAAGATTATGTTTTGGATTTGTTAAGGAATCATAATAAATGTAGGATTACTGGATTAGTGTATTTAAGTCTTGAAATGATGATGATGAAATGAACATGCATTAGGTACTTATACATAAGCATGTGTGATGACTAAATGATCATGATTTGGTGAACTTGAAATGATGTGATGAAACTAAGTTAAAACAGAATGTGATCACAAAAAATAATGTTTTGTGATATAATATGATGATATAAAATCATGTCATAAGTTTGGATAGCTTTGCATGTTGTACATGAAGCTTAAAAAGTAGTAAATTGGGTGAAATTGTGTGATAAATGTGACATGCATGAAATCTGCACTAACATGAATATAACCATCATTTTACTCAGTAGATGATATGTGTTGTGTTCAAATATGAAGTCATGACGACTTGGGATGGTTTCGGTACAAGACTATGCGTTAAAAACGGTAAAAATCGGCTTTTAAGCAAATTTTGCAAAACTATTTTAAAACAGATTACAAACTGATATTTTTACAATGAAATAAGTATTTTAACAAATATTAAGTAACTTTGGTATTTGGTCAGTCATACGTGACTTCCGACGCCCGAAAACGTTAAAATACGCATATTTCAACGTACGCGAAAATGGATTATTCGCGGGTGAACTTTATGTTTGACAAGGTGATCTGTGAGTATGAGTGTGAATAATTTGATATGATAAGTGTAGACATGATAATAGGAATTAATACTATGCTTATGGGTTTGTGCGATTAAAACGGTAAACTATGTTAAAAGTCACGATATGTGAGTTATCTTATGTGATGAGCATGAAATAATGCATAGGTTAACTTGATGAGTTATTTGGTGTTTGAATGCTTTGAGATCGATAAAATGCATAATTTGATGAAATACTTAATTTATGATATATGTCGAACATGTTCATATATATATATATATATATTACGAAGCGCAAATCGTAGATATATTGTATATAGGTGGACATAATAACGAGTAACACATATAGATATAAATATGCCAACATAATCAAAACAAAGAATTTTTGAGAAAATCCCAGAGTTATGTGTAAAATTTTAAGTGATGAAGAAACTTGGATGTTAGTGCAATAATTGGTTATTAAATCATTCCTATTTAAATTAAGACATGTAGATTCAATTTGGGGAATTGCGATAAAATAAATGCACTCAAAGGTGAGTGTCACTAATCCCCTCTTTTATGTTTTATATATTGTTTTGGGGGAAGAACACGCCTTAAAAAGGATAATTATACGTTTTTGTATAAAACATACCTTTGAACAAACTATAAATATACTTTCATGGAAAATATGGTTTGGAATGATATAAATATGTGTTCGAGGAAAACATTGATTTTCAGAAATGTGATTGATTATGAATATGTTTTGGGGAGAAACGGGGAGGATTGCGGTGTTTTGGGTAAAACGATCGTAAGGATTTAAAAACATTTTAAATCTAAGTTGCGACAAATTTGACAAATCTCAAGAGTGTAAGTAGCAGCATAGGCTTACATTGTGTGGGGGACGTCGGGAATTTGTTCAACACCAAATATTAAATTGTTTTCTAGTATGTTATATATATTGATGCAATTGAGGAGGGCCCTCAGATGCATCCTAGCCGTTTTTAATCATTAATTTTCATTAATGATGTTTTAGTAATTTTCATTATGTTATTTGTGGGTTTTTTTGTGTGTTTTATGGTTGACATTATGGTGTTTTGTGACTTTTTACACTTTTTAGGAAATTTGGACTTTCTAGCCAACTCCTAGCCTATATACCCTATATATATATATTGTAACACCCCGTGTTTTCACAAGTCAAAGTTAAAGTCAAGGTCTAAGTCAACGACCGATTTCGCGCAACTTGACTCGTAGGAACTTCTTGTTTTTAATTATATTATGTGGAGTAAGTGTTGTTAATTGCAATAATCGACGTATGTTAATCGCTATTCAATCGATCTACGACTGTGAATTTTAGGAAGTAACAATGCGATAAAGTTAACAAATCAACAATCAAGCTATGTTAATCGAATCGACATCAATTCGCAACTCGAGCTACGTATTTTCCCTTGTTATTATACGTGTGTGTGCCTTACGTGTTACCTGTGCATGTTTATTTATATTGTGTTGTGATAATCAAGCGAACTTAATCGAAACTCGAAATCTAACTCGAAGCGCAATCGAACTCGAATCGTGAACGAATTATGATAATTGGTGGAAAACAGATTATGCGAGACATGAGTGTTTGGGACTGAAAGTAATTTGACTAGGAAACCCTATCAAATCGAACCGCTCGCAATCGAAATCGAAATATCAAAAATCGTTGCGCGAAACACTCGAAAAGTGCGACTGGTCGATCAGGCTCCCAGCCGAACGAACAGCCAGCCGAACGGACTGCTGTCCGATCGGACAGGCTGTCCGATCGGGCTGCCTAGCACTTTCCTCTTTTGTCATCCTATAAATACCCCTGTCATTGTCATCCTTTTCCACTTTTGGAAACCTCTGTTCGACCAGCACGCTCAGCTCACCTTTTCGCAGATTTCTCTCGATTCCGGTAAGATTTCATCCTAAATCTTGTACTTTCTTGATCTATACGCACTCTTACACCTTTCTATCTTTCAAATCTTAACTTTTGACTGTGAAATCATCAAGATTCAAGTGTTCTTAGATGATGTCATCATGGGTTCTTGAAGAACTTCATGTTTTGGCCTCAATCCACCAAGAATGACTTGGATCTAGCCGATTTCCACACAAACGAAACAAGGATCTTTAATAGATCTAAACATAAACACGGTGAAAAGGATTGGAAGATGGATTTTTCCAACTTTCTCCCAACTCTTTCTCACTCTATAACTTCAAACCTGTAGAAACGAAGCCTGAGTCGGTTTACAAATCACTTCGGTGGTTGTATGGCTCAAGATTCGGATTCTATCCCCAAGGTTAACCGACTTCGGGTTAAATGTTAAACTTCGTTCCGAACAGACCACCGACCGGATTTGGGTGATTCCTGTCCGACCCGGGAAACCAAGTAAGGACGAGGAATATATGGTTTTACTCGCTGTCAAAATACCTCGATAAAACGACAAACAAACAGAACGACCAAGTGATAGACGAAAAGGTTGATCAGGTCAGGACGCTGACCGATCGGACTGCTGTCCGAACGGACGGCCAGCCGATCGGATAGTCAGCCGATCGACTGGCCAGCCGATCGGCTAACACTTGGCCCCACACAATCAATTTATTTTGAAGACTAGTATTGAACGAACTGTTGTTCGATCGAACTATTGTCCGATCGGATTACTCTTCGGATCATGAGATACTATGCTTCAATACTTAATCGATTTTTCAACAAGTTCAATGCACTAGAAGTGCCACCCGATCGAACAACCGTCCGATCAGGTGACACCTTGTTGTCCGATCGAACAGCAGTTGTGTTATTCGATCGATCAACTATCTGATCCACTACACCACACTTTACATTTCATTTAAAGTCTTTGACTAGTTGACCAGTCCGATCGAACACCTGTCCGATCGAACACCTGTCCGATCCAAAGACTAAACATCGCAATTCATTTGAATGCCTAGCCGATCGGGTTGGCGGCCGATCGAACAACCGTCCGATCGACCGACCTGAAAGGTAAAGGTACTTCAATGTTTTCAAATGCTACAACGAAAACTTCAAAAGCCAAACCATCATACACAAACACATCCTTTTCAAAGGAAGAAACAATCCACTCGAACAGCCATCCGATCGGCCTACCGACCGACCGGACAGCCGTCCGAGCAGACTGAAAACCGAACGGTCAGCCGTCCGATCGGACTACCGTCCGATCGACCAGCTGTCCGACTCTCCGACACTTGTTTTCCGTTTTGACGTTTCACTTATCGTTATGCTACCGAATCTATTCAGGCTAATCTTACTCGCTAAGCGCTCCCTTCAATCCATTAATCGCTGTGAGTATACTCGATCCCGTTTTGCTTTAAGCACTTTTGGGTGTTACATACGTTACGAATATTCAAACTACAACAATCACACTACTCAATACTATTTGAACGCTAACCGTTAATGCATGTTATACGTGGCTTATGAATGCTTGTTTGTTATGTTTACACATGGAATGATGTATACCTGCCTTAGCAACGATAGTACTATAGTTTGGACTCAGCACCCGTTCACACGGGGGTTGTTAAGGATCTTTTACTTGCATGGATTACAGTGGTAATCATGTATTGCGAACTGCCTCGGGCAGTCAACCCGCAGTCATTGGTATCGATGGATCTATGTCGATAACTAACGTGCTTCATTTCACTATGTGTATGTGCTGGTTATGCGTAAACGAATTCGAACTCTATATGCTATTATCAAACTTGTATGCTCACCTTTACATTTTATGTATTGACTTTATTTTAACGTATGTGACAGGTGCTTAGGAAGTTTACATGCTTAGCATGCTGTGAACTTGAGGCTAGGAAAGGTCTAGGATGCTCTCTGTGCTGTGATGAAATCGAAGCTAGGAAAGGAGGTCCTAGAAACCAATAAATAAACTATTTATGTTTGAATCTGAGTTGTCGGAACAGAATATTTGCCTAGTTTTTGTCTGTAATAATTATTTTACTGTTTGAGATACGGTATGGGACGTATTATTTAAATTAAATAGTATTAATGATTGTTATGGAAACTTCTGGACAATCTGTTTCGCTCAGTGCCATGCCCCGATGATTCCGCCATCGGTTGGGGTGTGACATATATATATATATATATATATATATATATATATATAGGGTGGGGTTCTAGAGTGAACACTAATGTATTTGCGAACTGAGTGAACAAATCTTAGCCATTGATTTACCCACGTGGATGGCTAGGATTTCATCATCAAATTGTAAAATACACTAGTGTATTTCATCATCAAATCCTGACCATTGATCTACACACATGTATGGCCAAGATTAGTTCGCCCAGTTCGCAAACTACACTAGATTTCATCATCAATTTTTTTTTTTGCCAAAAATCCAAAAAAATCGTTTTTTAATTTACAGCATCCGTAAATGGTATAAAAACGTAATGTCATGCTTATATCATCAGTTTTTTACATCTGTTGTAAGGGGCCAAAAACATCACTTCCAATTTTTTTTAGCCGGCTTTGGAACCTTAAACTTGGGGTGTAAAAAAATGGGGTCGAAACTCGCATGGAAAGGCCGAGTTCTCTAAGTTCTCACAACTTGTGGGAAGATCATTTTAGAAGGAACAAAAAAACAGAAGGTACAACTGTAAAACTTAAATAGCTTCTTCCCATCTCATTTATTATTATCTTTGACTAATTATTTAGTTATAAAGACTATCATCCTTCACATACACACATCAAAATTTATTATACACATTTCGAAATTTATCGTACACATATAGAAATTTATCTTACCTCAAATTTATCCTACACTCTAAATTAAATTTTTTTTTTGAAAAAATATATATTTTCAAACTAAGTTACAAATATATTTTAATAGCTATTAAAAAGACTACAAATTAATGATTTATGTAAGTTCACCAATATACCTCTACAATAACATTAAATACAAATATTAAATAAAATATTTCTATTAGTTGAAATTTCTTTTTTTTTCTTCGTACAAAGAATTTTCTTCTCATTTAAACCCTCCGCTATATATATATATATATATAAGAACCAGTCTTATTGCGAGAATCACGAGAACCATTGTGAACACAACAAAATAAACTCATCCCACCACCACCCCAACCCAAAAACCTAAACACCCATCCCCAACCCCCAAAAACCTAAAAAAAACCTAACCCCCCCCCCCCCCCCCCCCCCCCCCCCCCCAAAAAAAAAAAAAAAAAAAAAAATCCTAAACTCCCCACCCTACTCAAGCTAAATGTTAAAAGCTAAACCCCACAATTAAATGCTAAAAAGGTTTTTTTTAGTTAAATATTGTTATTTAAATATATATATATATTTATATATAACACTTACTATTTTCTTTATGCAAACGGAAGTATGACGTATTGTGTGGTTACAAAGATGTGTCCAAACTTGTAACAACTGTGCGACTAGCATTACTACAATAGTGCACCTAAGATTATCAAGGGGCATTAACTTCGTTGTAATGAGTTTCGCTTACACATTTCCCATCCCTCATTAAAATGTGTTTTAACCATATATATAACGGCGTGTCCAGTTTGCGTTATGCATCCAAGATTGGATGCGATTATCGGACATGTCTAGCTTTTTATGACTTACTCCCATATGTTGGAGTGCAGTGGCGGATCTTGCCCGTTGAACCTGCCAGGGCCGAAAGACACGGGCATTAAAATTAGCACTACGGCCGAAAAACTTGCCAGGGCCGAACATAGTATATATACAAAATTTCGATCGAAATGCGGAAAATTAGCACTACGGCCGAAAAACTTGCCAGGGCCGTGGCCCTGCCACTGCTCCACTAAGATCCGCCCCTGTTGGAGTGTGTTAATGACACTTCAAATTTTTTTTTTTTTTTTTTTTTTGGTAAAGGGTTACCCCGGTGATTTTATATATTCACAAACAAACGAAACAAGTAGTAAGGAAAACCCTTACTAGTTCAATCATGAGACATGCCTCATGAAAGTGGAACAAACAAAAACAAAAGAAACGAAGCCTAAGCAACATCGACTAGACTAAACATCTAGGAAACAAAATATAACGAAAAAACGTCAATCAGCCTCCATCATCTATAACCGGATCTCCATGAATCTCCCACTTCTCAAGAAGTATCCTCACTCTAGACGTATTCTTGAACTTTAAACCCATCAACCTATATCGGACTATATAAAAAATCGAAGCACATATAGTTTCTGGGGGCCTTGCATGGTTCTTGAATAAACGAGTGTTTCTTTCCCGCCAAATAACATAAGCAGTAGCAGCAACAATCAACCGACACACTAAGTTAGCAGCGGACTTGGACCTAGCCCGATGCCGAAGCCACTCTGTAATAACACTCCATTTAGCTTCCACATTACCCATACCAGCTTTTGCACGAACCAACTCCCAAACCTTAGCCGAAAATTTGCACTCAAAAAACAAATGATCATGCGAGTCCATATTCTCATAGCATAAGAGGCAGCACACTTCAAATTTTATATAGAGAAACATGTAAGTACTTATATACTGCTAGAGAGAGAGATGAATATGTAGTCATATAACGAACATATCTATCACGTCTAAAACAACAGGTGTATCTATTTACATGGTTTCGAAAATTTTCTATACTTGTTGGTTTTGTGAACCTCCCCGTATATATACGTAAACAAAACGAAAAAAAAAAAGTTTTAAAGTTTTTAACTATTTTAAAACTTCCACAATTTTAGTTTAGCTAAAACAAAATAAAAACCACACGTGTTTAACGACAGAAACATTCTGATTTATTTATTTATAAGTAATAAATTAAAAAAATAAGTTTTTTATTGCTCGTGTGGTGACTGTGGTCAACATTATTGTGTGATTGGTTGAGAGGATCAGCGTTGGTGATTTTCTGGGTCCCTAATGGGCTAGAACTGGTTAGGCCGTAAGTGGTCCTGTTCGAGCCAATGTCAAATATGGGCTAGTGGGTATAGAATATAGATATGGGACAAAGCCGTTTGAAAACTACTGAACCATTCAAACCAAAACAAGTCAGAACTCGGTTTTGACAGGTTAACAGTTTGGATTCAAACTTGAAACCGGCCATGAAAACCAAAACAGCCGCTAAATGTGCTTGACACTTTGACTTTGATAGTTTGTCTGTTTAGCAGTTTGGTCTAAAACTTGAAATTGACCATGTAAACGAGTTTTTTTTAACGACAAGCAACGACGTGCCAACCACCGTGACACCGGACACTGTGGCCAAGGCCGACTACTCGACCGCCGTCAGCCCCTTGGCTCTCCCAGATGCGCGGAAACCCAACCTCCACCCGCCCAAAGGCACGGCAGTGGAATAATCGGTAAAACCTCGCCTCCCATCCAAGACGAACCGGCGCCACCCATATTCACCTTTCACCTGAATGCCGCAGAAAATAATCGGGAGAGTGGGAGTCGAACTTGGGTCACAAGGAACACCAAATTTTTCTCCAACCACTCCACTACTACCTTATTCGCACCATTTTTGGAATATGAAGCTACCTTACTCATATTTATCATTTTAATGATTTTATACAAATTAATCATATTGACCTCTAGGTTTCGTTAGAACGGAGTGTGAACACACTTAACTAATATAAATTCTGGTGAAAAACTAATATAAATTGTGGTGAAATATAAAGGCTACAAAAATCTGTTAAATATATATAAAAAGAAATTAAAGGATAAAATTTAAAGTTGAGGAACACACACACACACATACATGACACATCTATACCTCTATACATCCCAGATTCAAAATCTTGTTCACACTCTCTAAGGTACAGTAATGGGGGAACATTATCTAAACCTAATTGTTGCCCCATATACAGGGATGCTTCACAAACTTTAAACAAAGAATTACACATCTAACATTACCATAATTATGTTTTCTTTTCAGTGCGGTAAAACATTTTACCAAACTGCCCTTGCACGACCGCCAACATATTCGTGCTTTTAGCTAGTTGTAGATTCTAACTGGTTTCTCAAATGTATGTCGGTTCTGCATACACAAAACGTAAATAAAAATATTCAGTCCCCAAACGTTGAATCTATTCTGTCGAATATGATTACAGTATTACAAAATTGGGGCAATTTCACATATAACCTATATAACTCTGCAAAATTATAAATGTCATATATACCCTTACACAAAGTAGTTGAAATATCATATATACCCAATTCACTAAAAACAATTTAATAAAAGACAATTTTACCCTTATTTTCTAAAACTTTGAAATGTCATATATGACCTTTAACTTCAAATATTATATTTTACTAATTCTAGTTTAATTTATTCAGCTTAATTATATACATACACACACACACATATATATGTATATAGAGGGAGGTTAACGTACAATATTCCTTAACATACGAGCGTACGATATGAAATTACGCACGTTATTAAACTCAAAATCCTAATCACGCACGTTGAAAAAACCATAATCACGCATGGTTATGATTTTTCAACGTGCGTAATTATGGTTTTTCCACATGCGTGATTCGGTTTTGAGTTTTATAATGTGCGTAATTTCATATCGTATGATCGTACATTAAGGAATATTGTATTTTACACTTTCACTATATATATATAGTGAAAGTGTAATGTACAATGTGCCTTATCGTATGAGCGTACGAGATGTGAATTCCACACGTTATAACCCCCATAATGAAAACCCCGCATGTTGTAAAATACCAAAGTCCGCATGTTGGAAAAAAAAAACCCGCATGTTGAAAAAAAAATCCGCATGTAAAAAAAATCCGCATGTTATGAACAAAAATCCACATGTTGTAACTGCATCTTGTAGGCATCGTACGTTAAGACAAATTGTACTTTAACCAACCCCTATATATATATATGGAGTATACTATTGTTTATGGGAAAAAATAAAAAAAAATAAATTTACGCTTAAAATGTGTTGTATAAAAATATGAAGTTAAAAGACGAGCATATATGAAAACGTAAGTTAACAAAAATAAGGGTAAAAAGATTATTTATTAGATTGTTTAAAATGAGTATATTTGATATTTTAACTATTTTGTAAGGGCATATACGATATTATTAGTTTTGGTTAGGTATATATGAACATTTTTCAAGTTTGTAAGGGTATATATGAAATTGTTCCTACAAAATTAATGTACCTGATTTGCAGCATATGAGCGTTTAGATGTTGTGTCGGAATGCTCCAATCCCAAGTACTGTTCCCAAGCGCCATAAACATCTCTTCTCTGAAACCAAACACACCCACTAGATCTACTTAACGCTTACACATACAATATATACATAACAAAAGAGGGTGTCTTAGCTATTTTTAATTGTTTTTTTGCTATATTTACAACAATGCCGTACATGTTTTTTTCTTTTTTTTGTGTATTCAACCCTTCAACTTTTAGCATTGTCACGTACACCCCCCTCGAGTTTTACGTGCTTATATTTATGTACGTGTGTCAAATATAAAAACATCTTCGTACTTATTTTTATGTACGCTTTTTGTTGGTCTATGTTTTGTTCTTGGTTTGTCTACGTTTTGTTCGGAAACGAGTCGGGTCAAATATAATACGTTTCCACAAGGCGGTTTAAATTTGAGTTACTTTACTTTTCGACTCCGCAGTAACGCGTGGTAGCATTCTTTAAAGTAAAAAGAAAAACTATTGTCTTACGTGCTCATTTTTAAGTACGTTTCGTTATAAATCCAAGTTGCTTTACGTTTCGACGTGACTTTTCTCGGTAATGAGTCAGGTCAAATATAATACGTTTTCGTGCTGATATTTATGTCCGTTTTCCGTTGGTCTACGGTTTGACGTAAATTTTGTTCGAAACGGGTCGGGTCAAATATTTGACAGTATAAGTTAGTTACTTTAAGTTTTGACGCCGCCACAACGCCTGGCAGGTCAAAATACTAGTATATAACTATTGTTATAATAATAAATAATAAAAAGATAGCTATGTTAACCTGAAAACGGGTGGAGACAACATCAGAATCCTGAAGGTATGTAGGACGACCCAATGAGAGAAATGCAAACTTCCACTGATACATTACGGTGTAGAAAAATATATATATAGTTATAAGCAATACAAAAAAATAATAATTATAATATATGCCTTGGGGAATTATCATTTAAAAATACCTTAGAAAATTCCTCATCGGGAACCTGTAGTTTCTTCTGTATGCGTAATTTAACTTCAGCTAACGTTTCACCCTCTCGAATCACAAGAAAAAATGGTTCCCCGAAGTTCTGCACTTGCTGTTAATACAAAGTTATATAATAATGAATAATAAGTTGATATAATAATAACTATAGTAAAAAGGCAGAAATATAAACATCATATAAGATATTAAAATCATAAATACATACCTGGTTCTGAGATGTGTCTTTCGTAAAATGATAAACATGAATTAGACGATCCTGTGGACCAAGGTCCTTTTCCTCTTCTGGAATCTGCAACAAAAAACTCGCCTCAAAATCCATAAACCAAAAAAAATCCAAGCATGAAATGTTTAAGCTTTTAAAAATAAAAATACCTCCTCAGCACGTAACGTCCAGTATTGATCATTAATGTTCTCAATCTTTTCGTTCAGAGGAAAAATCTGAACATACAGATAATTTCAAAAGCAAATTAAAAAAAAAAACTAACTAGTTTAAAAGATGTACAAGTCAGGTCAACAATAATATATACAGAATTTGAAAAGGTAGAACACCTTGTAAATTTTGTGGTAAAAGACTTCAAGCAATCGAAGCTCTGCATCTTTATGAGACAACTCGACCTGTTCCATGTTACATCCAACAGTCAACTATAGAAGAGGTGGCAATTTCGACCCGTTTAGTAAACGGGTCAGAGCTGGTTATGTTTTTATCTAATGGGTCAAACAAGTAAACTCAAAGAAACAGTTAGAAAAGAAACAGGTCGAATGGGTGAGAACGGATCAATAGTAGCCCTAAATAAATTTTTTGACTCCCTAAAGTCAACTAGAAGTAGGTAGAGACAAGTTGATATGCTTACCTTTGTCTTAAGGTCATTGATGACATCACCGACAGTGCTTTGTTTTGGCAATCTAATAGTATGTATAACCACCTATCAATGGTCAAAAGAGATATATCAAGAAAAATGAGGAAGTCAAAAGAGAACTAAAAAAGAGTGATAGTTATAGAGTCCACACTTACCTCATCTTTTGTTGCGTGGTGAAAAGCAACCTTTAGGGTTTTCAGACCTTGTAGTTCAGGAAGAGGAATATCAAGTACCTCATAATACAAAATATCTGAAGTCTGCCCAACAAAAACATTAAATTTAAACAAATGTAGCAAAAGCAAACGTAGTTTAGGGACAGTTGCTAAATGGGTGGTTGGTCGGGTTGTGTTGGCCCAAAACACTTTATGTCAAGAACTACAAAATCATAGATTGATATAGGATTAGGAGGTTTTCAAAAGAGCAAAATCATAGAATGATATAGGAGGTTTTCAAATAAAAACGAGTGGTTGGTCAGGTTGTGTCTAATTTGAATACAACTATTACATAGGGGTGCAAACGAGCCGAGCCAAGCTTGAGCTAGGCTCATTAGTAGTTTCTTAAGCCCGAGCTTGGCTCGTTGGTGGTTTCTTAAGCTCGAGCTCGGCTTGTTTATTATCTATAATTTAATATATTAAATAAAAACAACATAAATAATAGACTCGTTTAGGCTCGCGAGCTCGATAAGGGAAGCTCTGGCTCGTTTACCAAACAAGCTAGGTTCGGGCTCGGCTCGTAAAAAAGTTTAAATAAGCTAGGTTCGGCTCGTTTACTAGACAACTTTAAATAAGGGGTAAATGTTATTAAATATTAACAAAAACTAATATTACACTATAGCTCGATAAGGCTCGACGAGCCTAACGAGCTTCACATGCTAGGCTCCAGCTTGGGCTCGATAAATTAACGAGCTTTATTTTCGGCTCGAGCTCGGGCTCTCGGCTAGTTTCGAGCTTTTCTTCGAGCCGATCTCGAGCCGCTCTTGAGCCACTCGGCTCGTTTACACTCCTACTATTACTTTATTAGTAATCTAATTGTTTCAAAAGAAATTGACAAGCAGGTTTTATGCATTATAAATACACTTTGGGTGAATTTTGACCTGTTTGACTCATTTCCTTTTATGCCGACATTTCTTAGCTTTCTGACACAATAGAGATACTCCCTCCATCGGTCCATCCGATATTTATTGTCCACAGAAATAAAAAAAAAAACTTCAATATAAGGTAAATGCAATTAATAAAGTTTTAAGTTAGCAGAATGCCATTTTTTCCCGTGCATTTAAACATTACTGATCTGATTTCCGTAGTAAATTCTATGATGACATTAACTAATTAGGGGTAAAACAAGAAAGCTAGTTAATCACAATCAGGTTATTCTTTTCTGTTAACAAAATAATTAATTCATTAGAGAACATGGTTACTATGTACAGGAAGCATAACTATGCAAAGATGTCAAAATTACAAAATAACCTGATTGTAGTGGGCCAGAATGTCTGACAGATGTTCAACTCCTCTGTATTTAATTGGTTGAGGTTTGGGTTGTTGGGAATAACAGTTATGAGACGTAAGCCTGATTTTCGATGGATCGTCTAAGTTTAAATGGGAGGCAACCCTTTCAACAACATCATCATAATTGTGGAGTTTTGACCTGAAATTTAAAATAAACAATGCAATATAATAACAGAATTATTCGAACTCGTAAAATAAAAATCAAGCATATCTTGGGGTACTCACAATTCCAGTGAGAACTCATCCTCCTTCGGTTTCTCCAGTGAACGAAAACGCACAACCTACGTCATATAATATACATATGTGAAACTACAAAAGATGGTTCATAAACTAAACATTGAACTTTAAAAAGTGTGTGTGTGTGTATATATATATATTTCATATATCCTTCTGAATTTCAGATATATTATAAATATAAATATGCTATTTTGTCACATCAACCATATATATTTCATATATATCCTTCTGAATTTCAGATATATCCTTCTGAATTTCAGATATATTATAAATATAAATATGCTATAGAAACGAGTAAAGTACACAGATGGTTCCTATGGTTTACCAAAATCTTGGATTTGGTACCTAGCTTTCCAAAAGTACATAAATAGTCCCTGTGGTTTGCACTTTTCAACGTATTTAGTCCCCAACCAACAAATCTAAAGGTTTTAGCAGGTCCACGTTAGGGACTAAATGTGCTACAAAGTGCAAACCACGGGGACCATCCATGTACTTTTGGAAAAAGTTGGGGACTAAATGCGTTACAAAGTGCAAACCACAAGGACCACATGTGTACTTTTGGAAAGCTAAGGACCAAATGCAATTTTTTATAAACCACAGGGACCATCCGTGTACTTTACTCTAAAAGAAACTATATGAGCAAAGCAGAGATATGTACCATAAAATGATTCCTTCCTTGTTGACTTGTAGTCAACATTTATGCATTCAATGTAGTTCATATGATGCCCTTCGAATAACTGTTGAATTGTGCCCTCCACAACAGTTCCCTTCACAATGATAAACAGGTAAGATCAAAGAGTAAAAATACTAAATCATGTATTAAAAGGGGGCAATTTCATATACACCCCTACAAACTTGCAAAATATCATATATACCCTTGCAAAATAAATAAAAAAAATCATATATACCCTTACAAAGTAGTTGAAACATCATATATACACTTACAAAGTAGTTGATATATCATACATACCCAATTCATTAAAAACAATTTTATAAATGACAATTATCCTTATTTTTCCAAAAATCTGAGATCTCATATATGAGCTTTAACTTCAAATATTATATTTACTCATTCCAGCTTAAATATATTATATATGAAGAATACTATTGTTTATGAAAAGAAATAAAAAAATAAAAATAAAATGGGTAAAAATAAATATAAGCTTAAAATGTCATCATCGATCTCATATATGAGCTTTAACTTCAAATATTATATTTACTCATTCCAGCTTAAATATATTATATATGAAGAATACTATTGTTTATGAAAAGAAATAAAAAAATAAAAATAAAATGGGTAAAAATAAATATAAGCTTAAAATGTCATCATCATACTCAGTAAATCCCACCAATAGCAAAGCTAAGGTAGGGTCTGAGGAGGGTAGGATGTAAACAGCCTTACCTCTACCCTGTAGAAATAGAGAGGCTACTTCCAGTGAGACCCCCGGCTCGAATAAGCTTAAAATGTGGTATATAAAAATATGAAG
Organism: Helianthus tuberosus; assembly: GCA_030545235.1. Classification (NCBI taxonomy): domain Eukaryota; kingdom Viridiplantae; phylum Streptophyta; class Magnoliopsida; order Asterales; family Asteraceae; genus Helianthus; species Helianthus tuberosus. The sequence continues at coordinate 76,181,592 of CM060377.1, read as the reverse complement.
TTAAAAGATGAGCAGATATGAAAACTTGAATTTAAAAAAATAAGGGTAAAATGATTATTAATTAGATTGTTTTTAATAAATTGGGTATATTTGATATTTTAACTATTTTGTAAGGGATATGTATGATATTTCTAGTTTTGGTTGGGTATATATGAAAATTTTCAAGTTTGTACGGGTATATATAAAATTAATCCTAAAAAAAACACATACCTTCATTTTATCTTCAAGTTTCTCACAAAGAACCCTATTGAGTTCTTGAACATCATGCTGCATAAAAGAATCATACGTATCCCAACCGAAAGATTTGGTCAACTCTTTTGTGGCTACACTTGTGTCACTGTACTGAAGCTTGTAAAATAGACTTTGTAACGCCAAAGGAATGCTCCCTGACGGCATATCGTTCTCGGTTGTGGGCATGTGATACACAGCCTGGTTCATAATGGACATATAAGCACCTTCTTGCTCAAGTTACCAATAGAGGTGGCAATATGGGTGAGGGTGGGTCGGACGGGCCAGCTTGCACAGTTTTTGTCTTTCTTAAATTCTACATATAACTGGTGTTTTAACTCTTTAGTAATACTAGAAACCTATACTATTAGATTGACCGTTTTAATTTTGAAATACAGTAACTTAGAAAATCTATGCATTTGTCAAAGAGTAAAATGTCATTTTCATCCCTAAGGTTTGGCCAGTTTTGAGACTTTCATCCAAAGGTTTGTTTTTCCGCACCTGTATCCAAAAGGTTTGAAATCTTGCCATTTTCATCCGGCTCGTTAACTCCATTTATTTTCTCCGTTAAGTCAGGCGTATTTTCGTCTTTTTTGTTAACTTAAAGGGCAATTTGAACTTTTTCACTTTATGTACAAGCATTTAGCATAATGTACAAGCATTTAAAATACCGAATTGCCCTTTAAGTTAACAAAAAAGAAGAAAATACCCCTGTCTTACAGAAAAAAATGGATGGAGTTAACAAGTTGGATGAAAATGGCAAAGATTTCAAACCTCTTGGATCCAGATGCGGAAAGACAAACTCTTGGACGAAAGTTGCAAAACTGGCAAACCTTAGGGACAAAAATGGCATTTTACTCTTTGTCAAATCTTTCATAACTTTATCCACAAGGTCAGGAAAGAAAAAGTAATTCTACCTTTTTTTACTGGTTCTTAATTATTAGATTAAAAAAATGTTTGATTAAAGAAATTCCATTTTCAAGGATATGGCCTAATATCTCTAATGAATAAAGTTGAATCTATAAATTTTCAAATCATCAAAACTTATAAAATATAGAAAGCTAGTTTAAATGTATTTTAAAGCTTGATGCTCGCATCCGGATCAATATTATAATAACTGCAGATTCTCGCCAAAAACCCTTTCTTATATTATTACATTGACAGTATATTTTTTATACAACACTTGGAAGGTTTAATGTTTTAGAATACATTTGACCCGTAAAGATGCAATGTAAACCAAATCGACCCGTTCAACTATAAGTGGGTCAAAATTGCCACCTCTAGTTATGAGCGAGCATTGAATAACCAGTATAAATACCAACCTTCCTGAAATAAGGGATGTGGTACAATGTCTGAAGTAAAGAGTTCATATAGCAAGTAGCACCTTGATTTTTAAGCCCAACATAACCGGTTTCTTTCTTTGAGTCATGTGACCAGTAATCAACAACCTTCCGGACTGCCACTTCAGCTTCAACTACGCATGTATCGTTTAAAAGATATCCTCTACTGGGGTCGTATAGTTCACTAAGAGGCATAAATGACGTGAAACCCCAATCACTTTCTCGTGCATTGAACTGATGTTGGGTATCTGCGAGGAGAAATAAGTCATACACTCGTAATTATCACTGAATCACTAACCCAAGATTCTAGTGTTGATGAGAGCAAGAAAAGTGATGGAAGATATTTAGAATATTTAAACACAAACATCATTGTCCTTAAAAGTTAAAAGATCTGATAAATTATATAAACTTAGGATAACTTTAATGAAAACCTCAATTGGGAGTTTCTAGCATGTAATAGGTTGCAGATTTCCAACTAATATATAAGTGTTTTTCACATTCACAACAAATAGAAACTTTATATACTATATGCGATATGGTTTTGACCATTAAGACTACCTTGTTAAAACAATGAATGTCTACTTACGTAAACAATGTTCTAATACATCAAACACATTAAATACGTAGAATATCGTAAGCCAAAAGCTGACGATTAACACTTTTAAGAGAGTAAGAGGCAAGCATCCACACACAATACGTAGAGCATCATATCATATATCCTTCGAATCGAATACGCCCACATGAATATTACTATTTGCACTCTGTCTCTTCTTGAGTTTTCAAAAGAATAAACACTTTGTAACTAAAGTAAGAGCTTTAAAATTGCCATCAAAGCTTCAAAATTACAAAATGCATTGAAACTGCAGGTTAACAAAGTTGTGCTGCATATGTAACTAGAACAAAAATCATTTTCGGACTTCTCCTTTCAAAGATTCATGCAGCCAACTTCTTGCGCATGCAAAAATAAGAACCTAAACACCACCTACAAGTAATCCGACTGAAACAGGCAAAAAAGAAGCCACTGAAGATACTGAAAAACACTAGAGGGTAGAGACCAGAAATTGAAGTTGAAGTTTGTTTGTTGTTGAATCTTATACGCATGATACATGGAAACAGAACTTTGTTAAATCTTCACTGGGCTCTTTGTTTTAAAAAGATATCAACATATCATGTTGCGATTACATACTGGCCAGATGTCATCTTAAATTCTCTACCATTCATTATTATTTTCATCTTCTGGTGGGAAGCTTGAACAAAACAGGGGGTACCAATATTGCTCACACGCAGATGTACAAAAGCTTAAACTTTTTGAGTTTTTGGCATCAACTAAAACATTTAAAGAAAGTACATTTTTTTCTAACTAAAACCGTCCAATACATCAAATTGAAAACATGAAGGAAAAACAAAAATAAATTAATCTCAACATGTGACATCGTTTGCAACTTGATAAATTCCACCAGTTTGGAATGTTCCATTAGCAATGCAAACTAGAATCTCCATGTGCAATTATATATAAAAAATCCTGAGGGCTGAAAAATATACCAGATTTGGATGCTAGACATAGTATAGACATTCAGCTGGTCAGTAAATGTGTATAGCTTATAAAATGGTTTATAGCCTTTAAAGAACTTAAAGAAGGCTCTCATTTCTCATCCGACATTATACAATTAAATTCTCCTTAATGCTTCTTTTGTATGGTAATTAACTTCTTGCAAAATTGTATTTCATGAAGTGTATTGTATAATCCATCTTAAACACTGTTAACGTGCAATAATAAGCAAGATAATTACCTTTTCGCATGGTGAACTTGCTATGAATTTGATTAACCACAGCTAGGCTAAACTGAGCATATCTACTCCAACCATATGGCAATGTGGTGGAATCAGCAACATCAAGATACATTGACAAATGGTCCACGTCTAGGTAGCACGGGGACGCCATTATGGGTCGAGTACCCGTCCCGGGGACTGCTAGGGGACGGAAACGCGTGCGGGACGGCTTGGGGACGTTCCCAGAAAATGGGGACGGTCAAGGGGACGGTCAAGGACGTTTCGGGGACGTTTCCGGGGTACTTGGCGACCAAATTACGATTTCCGGCGGCAAATTCCGGCGCCGGAGCTGCAATTTCTGCCGGAAAACCATGACATGAAGAAGAAGGAAGAAGAAGGAAGAAGGAAGAAGTAAAAGTAGAAGTGTCGGCTGAAGATACTATTTAGGTTTTTTAGGTTTAAACAAGTTTAGTTTTTTAACATTTAACCCCTGTATCTTTTAATTGTTCACATCTAGTCCCTAAATCTTGCAAACTTTAACATAAAAAGTGTTATATTAGTTTGTGTTTCTAACATTTAACTCCCTCTATCTTTACTAGTTTACAATTAGCCCTTAAATTTATACATAAAAAGTTTAAAATTGACATTATATATACATAAAAAAATTATATATAGTAATTTTTTTATATTTTTTTGCCGTACCTTTGCCGTACCCGTATCTTGAATTTTTGAGTTTTGCCGTTCCCCGTACCCGTATCGTCCCCGTACCCCGTTCTCGTACCCGTCCCAGTGCAACCTAGGTCCACGTTGTTTCCTTTTGGGAATATAAGCACTCGCCTGATCAACACACCATATCAGCAAAACACTATAAACCAATCACCACAGTAATATCTTATAGAGAAAATATAGATTTATATCTAAAACAAAATATACCATTTATATCCACCAACAAAGAAAACTTCAGAGTACAACTTCTTGCCAGTCAATCTCGAGAAATTCTCTATCGTCCACGTAAACCTTGCTGTTGGCGGATCATCAACTACCGGTGCATCAACCGCATTAACAGCTTCCGCAGGTGCAACTAACCAAACAAAACAGGCACTAGATAGGTTAATTACTTGATTCATTAATTAACTATCAATCAAATTGCATATATCTACACCAGCATTCCAGCAACAAACACACAGATTCACCGACGTAAAACCGAACAACACAAATCCATAAATACCTTCCATCGGTTGAGGTCCTTCAGCTGCAGCAAACTCCGAATGTGGCACTAGCATCTCTTCCTCTTCCGGCTACAAAATTAAAATCAAATAATCATAATAATAATAATAGTTATGATAATAAGCGAATTGGATCTGGATACAAATCTACAAATTCAAAACCCTAGCAAACAAACAGTTCCAAAAATAGTAAAAAGCAGGAAACAGGAGCACTTTTAGATCAAATTTCAGATTCGATAACGATCGTTAAACAGATCGAGCTCGTAAACAGATCAAAACAGAGTAATTATGCATCTAAAAATAAAAATTATAGATACAGATACACGGCAACATATCGTGTGTGCATGTACGTGACTGAGTGTGTGTGAATTAGTGTGTGTGCGTATGAAATGAAATGATGTTATTGTTGCGGTTGTTACATCAATTGGAGGCGGAGTCATGAGAGTCATCTACGGCGGCGATTGGTGGCGGGATTTGATCGGAAAATCGGCGATTGGTGGTTCCGTATAGAACGTGATGTTTGATCGAGAAAAGAAAAGGGGGCTGGTTTAGGTGGGGTTGAGGGTAGTTTTGGTATTTCACTAGATGGGAAAAAGGGGGCTGCTGAGAAACGTTGGAGAGAAGACTCTGGTGTCTTGGACAGGTATCGGTGGATGTATTTTACTGAAATGACCGAAAAGACCTTGCGTATTGAGTTTTTTTAATGAGTAAATTGTCATTTTAGTCCCTAAGGTTTGTCCAAATTTGCCATTTTAGTCCAAATAGTTTTTTTTCCGCCTCTAGGTCCCTGACTTTTCCCTTTTGTTGCCATTTTGATCACATAGCCTAACTCCGTCCAAAAACCCTATTTTTAACCAGGGGTATTTTAAGAATTTTCAGCTTAAATCTTTTCACTTGTCATTTTGATCAATTCTTTTATTTTTATTACACCATATAAACATATATTAATATACACATATCAGTTTCATCTTCAAACCTAATTCTCTCTCTCTCTCTTCTCTCCCATATCTCTCATCCACCACCACTGTCCCCACCATTCTCCACCACTGCCACCACCGTGCACCACCACAACCACCGCCATTCACCACTACAACCACAACCACTATAAAAGATAAAAATTTAATGATATAAAAAAACACACACATTATTATACATGTTATCAGGTATATCAATTCAAAATTTCCCCAATTAACATCAATTAACAGCACATAAAACCTAACAACATTCCAATTTCCAACAATCAAGAACTCAAACACCTCAAAAAGCAACATAATTTATAAAAATTAGAGCTTTTATAAAACCTGCAAGTGGGAGTGAAGGCACTAGGGACACCAAAGATGACGACTTTCTTGCCGGCGGCGAGAGTGTGAACAGAAACCTGTTGCAACTCATCATTCTCGTCGAAATAAGCAAGGGTTCCGTCGGGAATTGTGTCGCCAACTTTGATCGGAGCCATTTTTAGTGACGAATTAGTGGTAGGTGGTTCACATGACAGCTCTCAAAACACATATACAGCTTTCACATATACACACATCAGTTGCCGGGCATACTGTTTTCCGGCAGCTTGACATGACCACCACTATCGGTTACATCTTCAAACCGTTTCCTTTCTTCCCCTTTACAAATCTGTGATGCCATCCCCACCACCATTCAAACCTCAATGTCCTTGATTTTTGAGATCTAAAACCTAGCGAGATTTTGACGGTGGCCGGAGTAGTTGTAGTGGTGGTTGAGGTGGAGGTGGCCCGAGAGTTGTGGTGGAGGTTGCCGGAGATCTTTGTCGGCGGTGGCCGGAGTAGCTGTGGAGGTGGTGATGCAACCGAAACAGAGAGAGAAAGAGAAGGGGTTAGGGTGACGGGGGAAGTTCTGTATGTGTGTATATATTAATTCATATATATGTATATAAATTTATGTGTGTGTGTTGTAACATTAATTTTTTTTTCTTTTATTTTTTAGTGTAAAATAAATTTTGGATCAAAATGACAAATAGAAAGATTTAAATTGAAAATCCCCAAAATACCCCTGGTTAAAAATGGGGTTTTTGGACGGAGTTAGGCTATGTGATCAAAATGGCAACAAAAGGGAAAAGTCAGGGACCAAGAGGAGAAAAAAAAACTATTTGGACTAAAATGGCAAATTTGGACAAACCTCAGGGACTAAAATGGCAATTTACTCTTTTCTAATTCAGAGGGTGGATTTATTAGTATCAGTTCGATTTATTAGTATCAGTTCGATTTATTATGGTTTCGGCACTTAACATAACAACTGAAACATAAAACTCAAAAAATAAAGTTATGATATGTCTAAAAGTACTCTATCAAAAACTGTAGTAAAGAATAATAGTAACTGTTCCGATAGTATCGATACCGGTACTCATGTTTGGTCGGAATCAACGTGGTACTGATATTATTAGAATGATATCAGTTTGGTTCACCATGGTACCAGTAACGGTTCATTTCGTCATGTTAAAGAACAAACAAATAATTATATTTGACTCGTTCGATTATGAACAAAAGTTTTATCAAAATGCGGATATAATTAAGTACATCATAACGGTATATTGGGGATCTTATAAAATTACACTATATTATTTGAATAACGAAAAAGGTATAATAAGTGAATTTATAAAATAAAAATAAAAATAGTTAAAAAGAAACTAAATGTGGGGTAGCTTCGATCACATGTATGTTTGTGTTCTGATCACTCACTTGTACATTACTACTCACGGCTCGATTTCGAAAAAATACAGAGGCGTAGATAAAAACAGGCGTGTTGACGTGATGCGAGCGTGGTATAATTTTTAGTATATTTTTAGCACTTTTACTCGTTTATTATGCTTTATATTTATAAAACACGATATAACACAATCACTCTCTACAACACGCTAGGGCAAGTGCACCCATCGTTGGCGTAGTATAGTGATGGTAAGATACCGAGGTCGTCCAAGGACACAAGAACTTTTAATACCGGAATATTGTCAACGTCTAATGTAACCAATATTTTTGAGAAAAGATGTTAGTAAATAAGAATGAAAAGAAAAATAAAATATTTAAAAGAAATAATAAACAAGATAGAATCATTAGTTCCGACTCCTCTTTTACGTATCCTTTGATGATTTCCGTACTTTGGGCTTTTTAAGAGATTATCTTAGTTATTTGTAACACCCCGAAAACGGGTTTGGTAGTCAAACCACGTGAGTACTAAAAGACGGATAAAATACCGTTAATGGTAAAACTAACCCGACGAGTATTAGGACTTAAATAAATAATCCTAATATTAATTAAAAAGGAAAATAAATGCTTGAGGAAATAAAGTTACGAAAGGCCCGAGTTAACGGGACTTAAAAACATAACGGGTTATAACTTCCCGAACCCGCTAAAGTAACAAGGAATAATTAACCTAGTTAGTAGCATATGATTAAGTGACTAATGGTGAGTTATAGCTTCATTTGATCAAAAGGAAACATGAGGGACTAATATTGTCAAGTGGGAAACTTGTTTTATTAAAACAAAAGTTAAACACCAAAACACACACTTAAAGTGTGTGTTCTGGTCGAGATATCCACAGGAGCCAAGAACATCTTGAGCTCAAAACCCTAACAAGCACAAATCAAGAAAATTGGAAGGGCAAATCAAACCCAAATCGAAATTCAAGCACATATTCGTGATCACCAAGTCAAGGGGATCTTAAGGTATGTCGAATTTCTAACATTCATGAAGTTGTAAAAAGTTGATAATCATCCTAATCGCGAATTAGGCATGGATTAGAGAAGATAGGGCTAGATTAGTGATGTATACTTGCTTAGGAACGAAACCCTAAGTGAAAATCATACATAACATGCTATGAATTGAAGGATTTGATGAATTAACACACTTAGATAAGTGGGTTTTAATGTTATGATGATTTTGATAATATAACTATGCTTAGAATCAACATGCATGATAACAAATAGAATGTGTTCGATTTAACCATGAATTTGGGTACTTGTTCATACATGATTGAAATGGGTTTTGAATGTTATGATGAAATTTGGTAGCCATATTCATGTAACTATGTGTATGAGATCATGTTATCTACTAATTGATAGTTAGAACTTGATTTTATTAAATGTTTGGATGAATGCTAGTAATAGGATGAAATGGGGTTTTCGCTCATATATGAGAGACCCTTAGTTCTTGCGAAATGAATGAACAAACTAGCTTTGATAATCGCTTGAGCTAGTTGAAGTGTTGAAAAGACAATGGACTTAGTTAGACCTTTAGTTAAAACGGGGGCCTAAAAATAATGCCTACCGGGTAATTATTGGAATGTTTAAACTAGTTGTCGAACTTGAATGTGCATCTTATATGCTAAGGGGCGTTTGACTTTTAGTAGTCAAACCGACCATTAATAAGATCGAATGATAATTTTGATAGAAAAATACGTAAGGTGGAATAGTTATGATTAACAATGACTAAAGTAACCATCTTATGAAATATGATGATAGTTTGACGCCTAACAAGCTAGGTGGAAGCTTGTGGAGGAAGCGGGTCAAACGGAGCGAGTACGGAAAGAAAAGCGTGGCATGGATGCAAGGTAAGTATATCTTACACTAGTCATATATTTTAGAATATTCTTTTGTCGTATTAATTACGTAAAAGACAAATACCTAATTGAGATATAGTGTTCCGGCGTGTAGTCGTACGGAACAAGATAATCAAATATGTTAAGAAAACATAGTGATGGCTAAAAATGAGTTAAATCGGTAATTCGATCATATTATGACGAATGAAATATGTACTTTTAATGTTTATCATATAAGTTAAATCATAATAACCATTAAGGGCAAAATAGTAATTTGACAATTTGACGATGGTAATTGGTCATTTAGACCAAACGGGTCAAAAGGTGAAATTATCACTGTTTTGGTCAAAAATCAAGCAATGACAATGTAACCAAACTTTCTGTTGTGAGGTATGATGCTTGAATTTATGAACAATAATAAGGATCACTATGAAGTGTAATGAACAAATGACACGAAGATTTATACGGGGAAAAAGCCCTTGATCAAGAGTTGATCTCCGGCACAAAAAACCCCGGGTGATGGAAACTACCGATCACCAACTCAAATTAAACAAACCATCTGTTACAACTTCGGATGATAGCGAGCTAAGTACAAGAATCACTCTAGTGTAATGTTAGGGGAGGATTTTCTAACAATTAGTGATCCTTACTTGTTATCCTAATAAATGATCCTTACTTCTGTGACAGACAGTGATCCTCAGAAGAGCTTCAGGATCAGGATCATGGATCACCTTAAGGATCCTCATACTAACGATTGTTTGTTTGTATTTCATATTATTTTGCAGGAGTAACAAGCTTGACTTGGTCTTGGCAACGTTACTATGGAATATTCCACGGGTATTTCGCACACGTTTGACTGGAAATGGACGTTGTGGAGAACGTGGGAGCATGGCACAAAAGTCGGATAGTTTGTTAGCGTAGTTAACTTCTATTTTTAAAGGGGTGACGAGCTAGTAATTAGAACACTTAGCCATTTTCAGCTACACACACTCTCGTACAATTGCACTCTTGAAGCTTTCGACAAACACTTAACAGTTTTCACTCACTTTTACACATTTCACCATAGTGATCCTTGTACCTAGCTCGTTACTATCCGAAGTTGTAAACATTTACTGATTTATTTGAGCTTGGTGATCGGTAGTTTCCATCACCCGGGGTTTTTTGCGCCGGAGATCAACTCTTGATCAAGGGCTTTTCCCCCGTATAAACCTTGTGTCACTTGTTATTTATTTTTCATAGTGATCCTTATTGCTACAAAGTAATTCAAGCATCAAACCCCGTAACAGAGAGTTTGGTTGCATTATCCTCATCAGATTTTTTGACCAAAACAGTTTGGCGCCCACCGTGGGGCAATTGGTGCTTCAATTCTGAGAAATTTTGTTCATTTCATTCATTTCGGTTCATTACCTTCAACCGCATGGCTTCTCAGGGAAAACTACTCCAAGTTCTATGTCGGCGGTCACTTTTTCACAGGGCATTCCGCCTTTGGATCATCTCCCCCTTGCATTCTAGAAGAATGCTGAGAATTCCCCGAAATGAAGGATCACATGCAGCAGCAGGTCAAGACTAATGGCAGGATCCTTCGCGAAATTGATAAAATCAGCAGAGGATCACTCCCCTTTGATGTCGAGGTCGCTGAATTTCGACACTCCGGCCATAACTTCCCAGCACTTTGCAGCTCCACATGTCCAATACTAGGGTGGATCAACAGGAATACGTTCTGGATCATCGGCAATGTCTCAGGTTCAAGGATCCTCTCAGGTTCAAGGATCCTCGCAGGTTTAAGGATCCTCTCAGGTTCAAGGATCCTCGCAGGTTCAAGGATCCTCTCAGGTTCAAGGATCCTCGCAGGTTCAAGGATCCTCTCAGGTTCAAGGATCCTCGCAGGTTCAAGGATCCTCTCAGGTTCAAGGATCCTCGCAGGTTCAAGGATCCTCTCAGGTTCAAGGCTCCTCTCAGGTTCAAGGATCCTCGCAGGTTTAAGGATCCTCTCAGGTTCAAGGATCCTCGCAGGTTCAAGGATCCTCTCAGGTTCAAGGATCCTCGCAGGTTCAAGGATCCTCTCAGGTTCAAGGATCCTCGCAGGTTCAAGGATCCTCTCAGGTTCAAGGCTCCTCTCAGGTTCAAGGATCCTCTCAGGTTCAAGGATTCTCTCAGGTTCAAGGATCCTCTCAGGTTCAAGGATCCTCTCGGGTTCAAGGATCCTCTCAGGTTCAAGGATCCTCTCAGGTTCAAGGCTCCTCTCAGGTTCAGGGATCCTCCTCCCAGGTTCAAGGATCCTCTCAGGTTCAAGGTTCCTCCTTCCAGGTTCAAGGATCTTCATCTCAGGTTTCCGGATCCATGGATTATCCTCTAAGACCTACATTCACAGCACTTCAAGGATCCAACATCTTCCAGGATCAAGGATACTTAAGGAGTGTGCAACCCAGAAGTTCAGATGTTTATCTATGAGACTTCATACCAATGCAGACCATTGCTTCCTCTGGTCCCTCGGTTATGCCAGAATCCCGCCAACATGGATTCACATTTGGAATTCCAAACTTGAATCATTCAGGAGAGATACCGAAGAGGTTTCAGACACCAAATCTGGTTGCTTGTGCAAGGGCTTTGGATCCACACTTACCGGATCAACATTAAAATGGCTGCTAAGTCTTCCTCCTTACTCTATTACTTCATTTGCTAATCTAGTTAATTTGTTTAATAACCAATTTTCATGTAGTAGAAAATTTGAACGATTAACTAGTGATCTATATAGGGTAACACAAGGTCAAAATGAATCACTTAGAGATTACATCACTAAGTTTAGTAAAGAATCCTTAGATATCCCTAATTTGGATATAGCTACGGCTGTAGAAGCCTTTAAAATGGGTTTACTTAGGGATTCAATGTTCTATGATGATCTTGTCATGACCCCTTGCAGGAACTTAGATGAGGAAAGAAACAGGGCCCTTAGGTTCATCCGTTTAGAGGATGACAAAAGGATCCACGAGAGATTGTCAGGATCCTCAAAGCAAGACAAATAAGGATCCTATCTCAAGGATAACTGATCTAAGCAATACTCCAAGCGTGACAACCAAAGTGTGCATGCTGTGGAACAAGAGGAAGATGATCAGGATTATCCTCCTATTTCTGAATATTGTTTTTCTGCTGATAATAATGAACTAATCCTTTCTATGCAGAGTTTAGGTGACAAGATTAGGTGGCCAAGGAAGAATGACAAACCGCCTACCACCAAAGACGAATCGAAATGGTGTGCTTACCATGGGGATTCTGGTCATCTCACAGATGAGTGCATAGCATTAAGGAAGGAGATAGGTTATCTTTTAAGCAAAGGATACTTGAAGGAATTGCTCGGAAGGAAAAGGTCAAGGATCAAGTATCCTGAGAAAGTTCCTGAAAAAAGCTCCTCCTCCACCATCCGATGCTCAAATCATCCATTTCATCTCCGGAGGTTCTCAGCAGCTAAGAGACGTGCAAAGGAAACAAAGATGGAGAATGGGGGCAAACCTGTTCGGACCTCCATCCTTACCCAGCAGAAAGTGATATCATATGATGAGGATAACTGTGCGGACATTCAGGATCCTCATCACGACGGTGTAGTTATTACATTATTTATATCTAACCATTTTGTTCGCAGGATTCTCATTGATGGGAAAAGCTCAGTGAACATAATCCAGTTGGATGTCCTCAATAGAATGGACATCCTTGAATCCGATATTGTCTAAAGATCATCTGTCCTTGTGGGATTCAGTGGAGAGACAAAGATTACATTGGGGGACACCAAACTTCCTATCTATATAGAGGGAGTGAATTCTGTTAAAAAATTCTATGTTATTGATTGCTTATCTTGCTGTAATGTTATCTTTGGCAGGCCATGGATACACGATATGAAGGCAATCCCTCTCAACATATCATCAATGTGTCAAGGTCCCAACTCTATGAGATATGGTGAAGATAGAAAATGATCAGCAGGAGGCAAAGAACTGTTACACTTCTTCAATGAAGCCAGCCTCCAAGGAGCAAGACATCATGGAGGCAAGAGAGCAAGACGTCAAGGATATTATGTTGAACCCAGAGGATCCTGAATCCAAAATTTTTATAGGATCTGGGATCCTAGACAGTATTAAGCAGGATTTAGTATCCTTCTTGGAAAGAAGAAAATCTACCTTCGCTTGGAAACATGAAGATATGACAGGAGAAAGTTTGCACTTGAAAGGAATGCCATTATCCAAGAAGAGGTAGACAAATTGCTCAAGGCAAGTTTGAGTGGACTGATAAGCATGAAGCTGCACTCAAGGTTCTTAAGGATTATCTATCCTCAGCACCAGCCCTGATGAAACCAGAAAATGGAGAATCGTTATCTTTATACTTAGCTATTTCAGCTAAAGCAGTAAGTGTGATCCTAGTTAAGGATCATGAAGGCTCTCAACATCCGGTATACTATGTAAGTAAAATTCTACTTGATGCTGAGGCCAGGTATTCTCATTTAGAGAAATTAATTCTTGATTTAATTATGGCTTCTGCTAAACATAGACATTATTTAGAAACTCACACCATTATTGTGAAAACTAACCTTCCTATCAAGAATGTTCTCAGGAAACTTCAAATGTCAGGTAGGATGGCAAAGTGGGCAATCAAGCTTATTGCATATGATATTAAATATGAACCCGGGACTGCTATCAAGTCCCAAGCTTTAGTTGACTTTGTCTGATTTCAGTAGTGATCTACAAAGGGAAGCTGAATTAGAAGTTCAACAACTTGAGAAGACCAAGGATCCTTGGACACTCTTCATGGAAGGAGCTTCAAATGTTAAAGGAACTTGACAAGGCACACTACTAAAATCGCCACAGGGGGACATTATACCTCAATCCATTGCATGTGAATTCCAAACCACTAATCATGAGGCAGAGTATGAGGCCTTGATAGCAGGAAACTGGCAGATTCTTTTGCTTTTTTCAGTCTACCACAGGTACCCAGGGAAGAAAATGCAGAAGCTGACGCTTTAACTAACCTTGGATCATTCCTAAAGATGCTAGAAGATGTGAAAAATACTCATCACCCATGTTTTAACTCCTGCAATTGAGGATCACGTAGCCATGGAGATAGTGGAGGATTCTGCAATCATACCTGGTGATCCTGCACAGTCGAATTCAGGATCCTGGATCCTTCCAATCCTAAGATATATACAACATGGAGAGATCCCTACAGGACAAAATCCTAAAGCTTTCAAAGTCAAGGAGACTATGGAAACCACACTGGGGGCGGAGCACTATTCTCAAGGATCCTTAGAACAGGATACTATTGGCCTATCATGAAGATGTATGCTACACAAAGAAATGTGATGCTTGTCAAAGATACAGTAATATTCTACACCAACCAACATAACATCTGCATCCTAAGAAGAAGCTTTTGCTCAAAGTCAGAAAAAAGGAAATGGCCAGTTATCAACAAAGAATGGCTGGAGCATACAACAAGAATGTCAGGATTAGAAGATTTCAAGTTGGTGATTTTGTGCTAAGAAAAGCATTCCAGAACACTACAAATCCTTCTGATGGCAAGCTAGCACCAAAGTGGGAAGACCCCTATCTAATTGAAGCTGAGTCAGGAAAGGGGGCATATCATTTGTTAACAATGGATGGTGATCTCCTACCAAGAGCTTGGAATGCTGTTCATCTAAAAAAATACTTTAAGTAAGAAGGATCAGGGATCCTCAGCGATACCGGTATTCTGATTAAGGATCCAGGATCTTCAAAGGATATATGATTCTACATTTGGTAACACATTACTTTCATTTTCATTTTCATTCATTTTATACTTATTACTTATCATAAGTTAAAGATGTTAATCAGTTAACATCTATTTTCACAAAGTTTAAGCTTTTGCAGAGTTGTTATCATTTTACCGAAGATCAAAGTGGTTGGCCAACCCTCCAAAGTTTTGGGCTTGTCCCCAGTTTGGGCCTGTCCCCAGTTTCGCCAGTAGCGCACGATGATCCTGGTGCAGTTCAAGGCAGTGCGACCAGTACTCGTTTTAGGGGCTGACAATTTCATTGTACTGGCTGTACCCAGGATCCTACGTATAATGGTAGACGTACCATACATCCGTTCCTAAGGTTTCTAACGTTTTCACGTTAGCTAAGGTTTCGGCATTTTCATGTCGCTCAAGTTTGGATAGTCGCCAGTGAGGGCCATACTCCAGTTTACATCCGTTTATATGGGCTTGACCCCAGTTTACATCCGTTTATATGGGTTTGACCCCAGTTTACATCCGTTTATTTGGGATTGTCCCCAGTTTATTTGGGCTTGTCCCCAGTTTGTTGGGCTTGTCCCCAGTTACTAACTCTTGTCTTATATTGGCTTAGTCCCAAGTTGTATCCTATTTCAGGTTTTTGGAGACAAACGACCAAGGATCCTTGATCCTTACCTTCCATTAAGGTTTGTCTTATGGTTATCCTGTTTATAATGATAAAGGTTAGGATCCTAACTTGGATTCTCAGGTATGATCCTTAACTATTTTGATTTTATTCATTATTCATTTGAATAGCCCTTATACTTTGACAACTGAACTTATGATCCTTAAAATATACTACTTTTCGGAACTTTTCAACTATAGGATATTTGATCCTGGATCATATCCTAAAATTCTTAAACTTAATTTGTTTAACTTTTCTTATTCAAACAAATGTATATCACAACAATTGAAAACTAAAGGATACATAAGGATAGCAACACGGGAGATAGCCAAAAAGTTAAAGTTATTTTATTCACAAAACATTAAACCTTTTAAGGTTGTCAAAATTACCTACCCCGAGCATCTACCAGCAATACGTGGCCCGTCCCCTGGGGTAGGTAAAGGGTGTCCATGATAATAGGTTCAAAGTAGTGCAGGAATATAAAGGCGGCAGGATCACAATGGCTTCATCCCCCAAACAGAGGATCCCTCCACCATTTGCAATCCTACCTATTGTCCAAAGGATCATACATGATCCTTAATCCTAAAAACTATTGTTCAGTACAAACCATCAAATTGTTCAACAAAACAACCATCAAACTAAAAAATTGGGCTCCGGCTATGTCTAGAAATTTCCATCATCGCCCAATCATGCAGCCTAAGCCTTCTCTGCATCACCACCTCCGGCTCCACTTGCTTCACCACCTTCACCCTTGCCTCCAGCCTCGATCGCCAAAACCTCCTCAGCCTCTTCATCATCTTCAAGATCAGCCAACCTTGCTTTCCAGCCCTCAACATCCCAGCTGCTTCTGTCGAAGTTAGGATCTTGAGCTTCCTGGGCCATCTTTAGTTTTGTCTGATACATTGTGATGGCAGCAGAGACCTTTGCACCTTCTATGAGATCATGCTTTTCATAGTCAATGTCGATCAGAATTTTAGCCGTCTTAGTCTTGGCATCTTAGAGTTCCTTCTAAAGATCAGCAATTTTGAGGTCCTTTAGCAATGCAACCTGTTGGAGGTCGGCAATCTTCCTATCCTGATCCTCAACGTGGCCAACATAGTCCTCAATCTCAGCGAATTTCTGCAAAGGGGATAAAAGGTAAGGTCAGGACCAAGTGATCCTCAAATCAGCAGGATATACGAGCAGAGACAGTGATCCTTACATCGTTGAAGTACTCGAGGAATTGGTGGCGGATCAGAGGCAGACCCTGCAGATCCTCAGCCTCGGAGGCCTTTCTCTTCTTGATTCCCTTTCCTTTGAGGGGTGCCTTGGGGACTGAAGCTGTCGGGCTGGTAGGAGCCTTTCTTTTGGAGGATCTGACGGTGGTGAGATCGGTGACATTGAACTTTGAAGCAGACTTGGTAGATTTTCCAGCACCTACACAACCAAAACAAGATAAGTATCTTTACTTCACTTATATTTCACTATTTATTTAAATTTTTAAACAAAGATACTTACTTGACATCGTGACAGAGCCTGAGGATACCTCCTGAGAATCCTGGGTGGGTGTCTTGAAAGTTCTTGTTTCAAGATCAAGTCTCTTGAAAGTGGCGAGTCTCTCTTTGGCAGCAGGAGACAGTCTGAGGTGTGAAACGGTGATAGCTGCATAACAAGAAAGCAAAAGTATATAAGTGATCCTTATATCAAAAGAAGGTTCTCTGGTGATCCTTCTCAGGATCCTCCATCCTACCATGGGTAGCCCATTTCCTGGGTAGATCCTTCCCGTCAGAGATAGAATCTCTCTTGACGAAAAAGAAACGCCGCTTCCAGTTAGCATCATTCTTGGTAGCTTTAAAGATCGGGTGTTCCTCACCAGGTTTACGTTTGAACAAATAACGATGAGAACCAAAGGTAGTAAGATCATACAGCTCTCCCAGCTCTGACATTCCTAGGTCTATCCCTTCCTGCTCGATGATCCTTTCAAGGGTATACAAAACCCTCCATATCATCGGCATGGCTTAGATATAAGAGATGCCGGTTAGGGAAAAGAAAGATTGGGTGAAGGCTGGAAAAGGATATGTATAGCCTATGGTGAACGGAGTGACAGGAAAAGCAACCCAGTTGTCGGAAATATGATCACTCAGGGCATTGGGATCAAAAGATTTAAACACGGTGTTCGCCGGGAAACAGTGGCGGATCCTATCAATCTGCGGATCGGTGAAACAACAGCGTTCTTTTATGGAATCTTCGATGATCCCCTGGCTCTTCAGTGGGCTGTTTTTCGGGAGATCCTTAGCTGGGGAGTTCCGGAGTAACATTCTTGACGGAATGATGGAAAGAGACGGAAAACAGAGCAAAAGAAGGAAGAAGATGAAGAGAGAATACCTGTTTATCTTCGGATGCAGTTATAAAGGGAGTATCTCTGAAATTTAAATGCAAACGATCCTATCTATATCTCCTATTTATAATCATGATTGTGCAGGGTTGTCACTTCTGTGACGTCATAGTTGCAACGGATAGTTCTACATCAACGACTATATTTACGATAGTTAGTTGCGGATAAGATCAAGAAAATATAATTCGTTCATTTTACATATCACTCCTTATATTTTGGGGGCAATTGTTAGGGGAGGATTTTCTAACAATTAGTGATCCTTACTTGTTATCCTAATAAATGATCCTTACTTCTGTGACAGACAGTGATCCTCAGAAGAGCTTCAGGATCAGGATCATGGATCACCTTAAGGATCCTCATACTAACGATTGTTTGTTTGTATTTCATATTATTTTGCAGGAGTAACAAGCTTGACTTGGTCTTGGCAACGTTACTATGGAATATTCCACGGGTATTTCGCACACGTTTGACTGGAAATGGACGTTGTGGAGAACGTGGGAGCATGGCACAAAAGTCGGATAGTTTGTTAGCGTAGTTAACTTCTATTTTTAAAGGGGTGACGAGCTAGTAATTAGAACACTTAGCCATTTTCAGCTACACACACTCTCGTACAATTGCACTCTTGAAGCTTTCGACAAATACTTAACAGTTTTCACTCACTTTTACACATTTCACCATAGTGATCCTTGTACCTAGCTCGTTACTATCCGAAGTTGTAAACATTTACTGATTTATTTGAGCTTGGTGATCGGTAGTTTCCATCACCCGGGGTTTTTTGCGCCGGAGATCAACTCTTGATCAAGGGCTTTTTCCCCGTATAAACCTTGTGTTACTTGTTATTTATTTTTCATAGTGATCCTTATTGCTACAAAGTAATTCAAGCATCAAACCCCGTAACAGAGAGTTTGGTTGCATTATCCTCATCAGATTTTTTGACCAAAACATGTAACGTGTAGAAATGTATGAAAAATGCTAAGTGTTTTGTCGAGAGCTGGTGAGAGCGGTTGTATGAGTGTGTGTGTAGCCAAAAATAGCTAAGTGTCTCTAATATAGCTCGCTACCCCTTTACAAATAGAAAATATCTAGCCTAACTAACATTCCGCAAATGGTGCAAGTCTTCCACGACTCCACAACGTCCATTTCTGGCCAAGCACGTGCGGAATAGACTAAGAATATTCTCCAGGAATGTCGCCAAGACTAAGTCCAAGTTGATATTCCTGCAAAACATTCACGAATTCAAAGTAGACAATCGTTAGTACTGGGATCCTTATAGTGATCCATGATCCTGATCCTGCAACACTTTTGAGGATCACTACTTCAGACAGAATTGAGGATCACTAAATCCAACAGCAAATAAGGATCACTGGTCATTTAGAAATCCACCCCTAACAATTGCCCCCAAAATATAAGGAGTAAATATGTAAATAAATGAGTTATATTTTGTCGATCTTATCCGTATTTAACCAACGGATAACTAGCCGTTATAAGCGGACTAGCCGTTACGATCATGACGTCAGTGAGATGACCACCCTGCAGAATCATGATTATAAATAAGAGTTAGAGATAGGGATCATTTCACATTTAAGTTCAAGAGAACTCCCTTTAAATTCTGCTTCGACGATCAAACAGGTAATTCTTTTCCTTTCTCCTTTCTCATATTCTGCT
The DNA here is from genome assembly GCA_030545235.1 of Helianthus tuberosus. Classification (NCBI taxonomy): domain Eukaryota; kingdom Viridiplantae; phylum Streptophyta; class Magnoliopsida; order Asterales; family Asteraceae; genus Helianthus; species Helianthus tuberosus. The sequence continues at coordinate 76,162,015 of CM060377.1, read as the reverse complement.
CTTCTTTCTTTACCATCATCTTGTTCAAAAATGATGCTCCGAAGCTCACCGGGCAAGGATCACAAGAAGAACAGCCCCTTAAAAAGTCAAGGGATCATCAAAGATTCCATAAAAGAACGCTGTTGTTTTACCGATGCACAAATTGATAAAATTCGCTATTGTTTCCCCGCGAACACCGTTATCAAATCCTTTGATCCCACTACTTTGAGTGACTATACCTCTGAAACTTGGATTGCCTTTCCTGCTACACCTTTCACAATAGGATATACCTATCCTTTTCCAGCCTTTACCCAATCCTTTTTCTCCCTTACCGGCATCTGCTACATCCAAGCTATGCCGATGATCTGGAGGGTCTTGTATACCCTTGAAAGGATCATCGAGCAGGAAGGGATTGACCTAGGAATGTCAGAGTTGGCTGAGATGTATGATCTCACAATGTTTGGATCCCACCGATATTTGTTCAAACGTAAACCCGGAGAAGAACATCCCATCTTTAAGGCTACCAAAAACGATACCAACTGGAAACGGCGGTTCTTCTTCGTCAGAAGGGATTCTATCGCGGATGGAAAGGATTTGCCGAAGAAATGGAGCACTCATGGTAGGATAGGAGGATCCTTAGAAGGATCACTAAGTAAGCTCATTCTGATAATGATCACTAATGTTTTGGTCAAAAAATCAGACGAGGATAATGTAACCAAACTCTCTGTTAAGGGGTATGATGCTTGAATTGGTTTATAGCAATAAGGATCACTATGAAAAATAAATAACAAGCGACACAAGGTTTATACGGGGAAAAAGCCCTTGATCAAGAGTTGATCTCCGGCACAAAAAACCCCGGGTGATGGAAACTACCGATCACCAACTCAAATTAAACAAGTACTGTGTTACAACTTCGGATGATAGCGAGCTAAATACAAGGATCACTATAGTGTAATGTGTAAAAAGTGTATGAAATCGCTAAGTGAATGAATGAGAGCTGGTGTGAGCGGTTGTAAGAGTGTGTGTAGCCAAAAATAGCATAAGTTGTGTCTAATTAGCTCGCTACCCCATTTAAATCTAGTAAAAATCTAAGTAACAAACTATCCGCATTTCGTGCCTCCTCCCAACGTTCTCCATAACATTCACAAATGGTCCAGCACGTGTAGAATTGCAGGGAATATTCTCCAGAAATATCGCCAAGACCAAGTCCCAATTGATATTCCTGCAAAACAGTTACGAATTCAAAACAGACAATCATTAGTATAAGGATCCTTAGGATGATCGATGATCCTGATCCTGATCCTGAAGCACTTCTGAGGATCACTCACTGACACAGAAGTAAGGATCACCAAACAGGATAATATTTGAGGATCACGGGTCATTTAGAAATCCACCCCTAACAATTGCCCACAAAATATAAGAAGTTATATCGTAAATAAATGAGTTATATTTTTTCGATCTTATCCCCAACAAACTAACGGATAACTAGCCGTTGGAGACGGACTAGCCGTTGCAATCCTGACGTCATTGAAGTGACAATCCTGCAAATCATCATTATAAATAGGAGTTAGAGATAGGATCAATATGCATTTAAATTCGAAGAAACTCCCTTTAAATTCTCGGTCGAAGATCAATCAGGTATCTCTTCTCTTATCTCTTCTTCTCTTACTCTGTTTTTCTTTCTTTACCAACATCAATGATGCTCCGGTCTTCCCCCGCCAAGGATCACCAGAAGGATAGCCCCTTGAAGAGTCAATGGATTATCAAAGACTCAATACATGAGAGGTGTTGCTTTAACGATGCTCAAATAGATAAGATCCGTCTCTGCTTTCCGGCGAACACCTTTCACCTTTTTCAAACCCTTCGATCCCACTATTCTGAGCGACTATGTTTCTGAAACATGGGTTGCCTTTCCAGTTACTCCATTCACCATAGGATACACCTATCCTTTTCCAGACTTTACAGAATCCTTCTTTTCCCTTACCGGCATACAAGCTATGCCGATGATTTGGAGGGTCTTGTATACCCTGGAGAGGATCATAGAGCAGGAAGGGATCGATTTAGGGATGTCGGAGCTGACACAGATGTATGATCTCACAACGTTTGGATCACATCGATATCTGTTTAAGCGAAAACCCGGTGAAGAACACCCCATTTTTAAAGCCACCAAGAATGACACAAATTGGAAACGACGCTTCTTCTTTGTCAGGAGGGATACCATTCCAAACGGAAAGCATTTACCCAGGAAGTGGTCCACCAATGGTAGGACAGAGGATACTGAGAAGGATCATCAAGTAATCTGGCTCTTGTGAAAGGATCACTAACCCTTTTTTGTCTTGTGTTATGCAGCTATTTCTGTTTCGCACCTCATCACAACACCCGCAACCAAGGATAGGCTTGCTGCTTTTTGGAAGCTTGATCCTGAAACAAGGACATTCATGATAGACACCCAAGACTCACAAGAAGTATCCTCGGGTTCCATCACCATGTCAAGTAAGTATCCTGCTTTTTGTATAGTTAAATATTAAAATAAATAGTTATATTGAAATAGGATAAGGATACTTATCTTGCTGTAAATACGTAGGTGCCGGAAAATCTTCCAAGCCTGCCTCCCAGTTCAACACGACCGACCTTGATGTTGTTCGATCCAGGAAGAAGAGGGCCACTACCAGTCCTAGCATCTCCATTCCCAAGGCACCCACTAAAGGAAGGGGTGGCAAGAAGAGGAAAACTTCTGACACAGAGGACCTACAAGGCCTACCACTGATCCGCCACCAATTCCTTGAATACTTCAATGACGTGAGGATCATTAATTCTGCCTAGGTATCCTACTCATTTGAGGATCATCTGATCTTGAATTGCTTTGTCTTTTTCTTTGCAGAAATTTGCTTAGATTGAAGATTATGTGGGAAGCGTTGAGGAGCAGGATAAGAAGATTGCTGACCTTCAACAAGTTGCAGTACTTAAGGATCTCAAGATTGCTGATCTTGAAAAGGCCCTTCAAGATGCCAAGACTAAGACGGCTAAAATCCTGATCGACATTGACTATGAGAAGCATGATCTCATAGAAGGTGCAAAGGTCTCTTCTGCCATCACAATGTATCAGACAAAACTAAAGATGGCCCAGGAAGCTCAAGATCCTAACTTCGATAGAAGCAGCTGGGATGTTGAGGGCTGGAAAGCATGGTTGGCTGATCTTGAAGATGATGAAGAGGCTGAGGAGGTTTTGGCGATCGAGGCTGGAGGTAGCGGGAAGGATCAGGTTAAGGATACCGAAGCTGGAGGGGATGAGGATGCAGCGAAGGTGTAGGCTGCACAATTGGGCGATGATGGACATTCTTAGACGTAGCCGGAGCCCAATTTTTAAATTTGGTAGTAGTTTTTTGTGGTTGTGATGTTTTTAAAACAATGATGGTCTGTAATAACTAGACAATAGCTATTAGGGTTAAGGATCATGAATGATCCTTTGGACAATAGGTAGGATTACAACTGGTGGAGGGATCCTCGGTTTGGGGAATGAAGCCATTGTGATCCTGCCATCTTTTTAATTCCTGCACTACTAAGACCTTTAGACAATGGACACCCTTTACCTACCTCAGCGGACGGGCCACGTATTGCTGGTAGATGCTCGGGGTAGGTAATTTTGACAACCTTTGATGGTTAAACTTTTGTTAATAAAATAACCTTAATCTTTTTTGGCTTATCTTGTGTTGATATCCTTGTTGTTGTTTTATTTTTCAATTGTTTTAATTTACACTTGTCTGAGTAAGAAAAGTTGAACAACTTAGATAAAAAACTTAGGATATAATGCAGGATCAAATATCCTATAGTTGAAAAATTCCAAAAAGTGGTATATTTTAAGGATCATGAGTTCAGTTGTCAAAGTATTAGGGTTATTCAAATAATCAATGAATAAAATCAAAATAGTTAAGGATCATACCTGAGGATCCAAGTTAGGATCCTAACTCTTAATATTATTATAACCAGGATAATCACACAACAAACCTTAGTAAAAGGTAAGGATCAAGGATCCTTGGTTGTTTAACTTCGAAAACCTGAAATAAAACATAACTTGGGACTAAGCCATTATAAGATAAAGGTTAGCAAATGGGGACAAGCCCAAAGGATAACTGGGGACAAGCCCAAAGGACAACTGGGGACAAGCCCAAAGGATAACTGGGGACAAGCCCAAAGGATCGTATGTTAACTGGAGTATGGCCCTTACTGGCGACTATCCAAACTTAGTGGCATGAAAATGCCAAAACCTTAGCTAACGTGAAAACGCTAGAAACCTTAAGAACAGATGTATGGTACGTCTACCATTATACGTAGGATCCTAGGTATAGCCAGTACAATGGAATTATCAGCCCCTAAAACGAGTACTGGTCCCACTGCCATGAACTATACCAGGATCATCGTGCGCTACTGGCGGAACTGGGGTCAAACCCAAGGATAACTGGGGTCAAACCCAAGTAACTGGTTGTTTGTGTGGATAATCATGCTTTTGCTAAGAGTACCTGAACCTTCAAAACTCAAAATCTCGTGAAATGGGGATAAAGGATGCAAGATCCTTATCCTTATGTGAAAAAGTAAGGAAATGAAATAGTTTAAGATTAGAATGTTACCAAAAATGAGGATCATCTGTGCTTTAAGGATCCTTTAAGGATATTTATCATGTGAGGATCATGGATCCTTATCACATGAAATATCTCTTCAAATGGACAGCATTCCAAGCTCTTGGTAGTAAGTCACCTTCCATTGTTAGCAATCGATATGCCCCCTTTCCTGCCTCAGCTTCAATCAAGTAAGGGCCTTCCCATTTTGGTGCCAACTTTCCATCAGCAGGATTAGTGGTATTCTGAAATGCTTTCCTTAGTACCATATCACCAATTTGGAATTTCCTGATCCTCACATTTTTGTTGTATGCACCGGCCATTCTTTGCTGATAACTGGCCATCCTTATCCTTGCCAAATCTCTGATTTCTTCTATAGTATCCAGGTCTTGAACCAAGTTCTCATCATTTTCCTCAGGATCACGAATACTGGTTCTAGCAGTTGGAACCACCATCTCTGTAGGGATCACTAATTCTGCCTCAAATACCAAAGAGAATGGAGTTTGGCCTGTAGCATTCTTAGGAGTTGTCCTATCAGCCCAAAGCACATAAGGTAATTCTTCTGCCCATTTCCCTTTCTTGGATCCAAGCTTCTTCTTCAAATTGTTGATGATGATCTTATTGGAGGATTCTGCCTGTCCATTAGCTTGTGGGTGGACTGGTGTTGATGTTATCATCTTAATCCCCCAGCTGTCACAAAAGTTAGTGGTTCTGCCCCCAATGAATTGGGAACCATTATCACATATAATTTCAGAAGGAATACCGAATCTAGTTATAATATTTCTTTTAATGAAGGATATAACTTCCTTTTCTCTGACTTGGGCAAAAGCTTCAGCCTCTATCCACTTGGAGGAGTAATCAGTCATAGCGAGCATGAATACTTTTCCACCAGGTGCCTTAGGGAGCTTACCAACTATATCCATACCCCATCTCATAAATGGCCAAGAGGAGGATATAGGATGCAAAAATTCAGCTGGTTGATGAAGGATATTGCTGTGTCTCTGACAAGGATCACATCTCTTAGCATACTCCACAGCATCTCTCTTCATGGTTGGCCAGTAGTATCCTGTCCTCAGGATCCTTGAGAATAACGCCCTGCCCCCAGTGTGGTTTCCACAATCTCCTTCATGGAAGTCTTTTAAAACTTCTTGGATTTCAGGATCCTCAATGCATCTTAAGTATGGTCCTGCAAGAGATCGTCTATACAACATATTATTTAAAATTGTGAATTGAGATACCTTAATTTTGAAAGCCCTAGGGTTTTCTCCTGTAGGAATCTCTCCATGTTGTAAGTATCTCATGATTGGGAGGATCCATGATCCTGAATGAGTTTGAGTATCCTCACTAGGGATAATTGCAGAATTCTCTCCTATCTCCATAGCCACATGATCCTCAATAGCCGGGGTCAGGATATGGATAATAGGGATCTTGATATCCTCCGGGATCTTCAAGGATGATCCTAAATTGGCTAGTGCATCTGCCTCTGCATTCTCTTCCCTTGGTACCTGTGTCAAACTAAAGGATACAAAAGAGAGTGCCAATTCTTTGACTAACTCCAGATATTTGATTAGCTTTTCACCTTTAACAGCATAGGATCCATTAAAGTGATTAGTGATTAACAAAGAATCTACATGTACCTCAAGATACCTGATCCTCATATGCTTAGCAATTTGCAAACCAGCTATCAAGGCTTCGTATTCAGCCTCATTGTTAGTGGTTTGGAACTCACAAGCTATAGAGTGGGGTATTATGTCCCCCTGTGGCGATTTTAGTAGTATTCCAAGCCCTGTTCCCTTGATGTTTGAGGATCCATCAGTGTAGAGTATCCAAGGATCCTTGGTCTCTTCTAGCTGCTGGACTTCTAATTCAGCTTCCTTTTGTAAATCACTACTGAAATCTGCCACAAAGTCAGCTAATGCTTGGGATTTAATGGCTGTCCTGGGCTCATATCTTATATCATATGCACTTAGCTTCACTGCCCACTTAGCCATCCTTCCTGACATCTCAGGTTTCCTGAGGACATTCTTGATTGGAAAATTAGTTTTAACGATAATAACATGAGTTTCAAAATAATGTCTTAATTTGGTAGATGCCATAATTAATGCAAGGATAAGTTTTTCTAAGTGTGAATACCTGGATTCAGCATCAAGTAAACTCTTACTTACATAATAGACAGGATGTTGTGTACCTTCGTGATCCTTAACAAGGACGACACTTACTGCTTTTGAGGATACCGCAAGATATAAGGATAACACATCTCCTTTTTCTGGTTTCATTAAAGCCGGGGCCGAGGATAGGTAATCCTTAAGAGCTCTTAAGGCACTTTCATGCTTCTCAGTCCACTCGAATTTCTTGTTCTTCCTTAGGATATCATAGAATTCCTTGCACTTTTCTGAAGATTTGGATATGAATCTATTTAAAGCTGCAATCCTGCCTGTTAATCTCTGAACATCCTTAGCATTGGTAGGGGACTTGATGTTCACTATTGCTTTGATTTGTTCTGGACTGGCTTCAATGCCTCTCTTTGTCACCATATATCCTAAGAATTTACCTGCTTTAACACCAAAGTGACATTTTGAAGGATTAAGCTTCATATTATATTTATCAAGGATATTGAATGCTTCCTCCAAGTCTCTTAGGTGATCCTCAGCCTTTAATGATTTTACCACCATATCGTCTATGTAAACCTCCATAGTTTGTCCAATCTGATCCTTGAACATCATATTCACTAGCCTTTGATAAGTTGCACCTGCATTTCTTAGTCCGAATGGCATAGCAATATAGCAGTATATACCAGTTGGAGTCATGAAGGCTGTATCCTCTTGATCGGATGGTTCTATTTGGATTTGTTGAAATCCAGATGAAGCATCCATAAAAGTTAACAGTTCATGACCCGCAGTTGCATCCACCATGGAGTCAATGTGGGGTAATGGGAAAGGATCCTTGGGACATGCCTTATTTAAATCGGTAAAATCGACACATACCCTCCACTTTCTGTTTTTCTTTTGAACAACAACCACATTGGCCAACCATCTTGGATACTTGACCTCTCTAATCATACCTGCTCGGAGTAATTTCTCTACCTCCTCCTGGATAATGGCATTTCTTTCTGGTGCAAATTTCCTTCTCCTTTGATGGATTGGTTTGAAGGACCTATCGATGCCAAGTTTGTGAGTGATTACATCTTTAGATATGCCTGTCATGTCTTCGTGTTTCCATGCAAAGGTAGTCTTTCTCCTTTTGAGGAAGGATATGAGGTCTTCCTTCATTTCGCCAAGGATCCCTGATCCTATATAAACTATAGATTCAGGATCATCAGGATCCATAAGGATTTCTACTATATCCTGTTCTCTTGCCTCCAAGACATCCCTTGGAGGATACTTTGATTGCTATTGCTCCCTAGACTTTGATGCTGGTTTCATTGATGAGGTGTAGCAGTTCTTAGCCTCTTGCTGATCACTATCAATCTTCACTATTCCCCAAGGGCTAGGAAGCTTCACACATTGATGATAAGTGGATGGGACTGCCTTCATATCGTGTATCCAAGGCCTGCCAAGGATCACATTACAACAAGATAAACAGTCAATAACACAAAACTTTTGGTAAGAATGTAGGCCTTCGATATAGATTTGGAGTTTAATGTCCCCCAGAGTATTCTTGGTCTCGCCACTGAATCCTACGAGCACAGAGGATCTTGGTATGATGTCGGATTCAGGGATGTTCATCTTCTTGAGAACATCTAGCTGGATAATATTCACAGAGCTTCCTCCATCTATGAGGATCCTGCGAACAAAATGGTTAGAAATAAAAAGAGTGATAACCAAACCATCATGATGCGGATCCTGGATGTCAACACGATCATCCTCATCAAAAGTTATAACTTTTCCTTCGGAGACACTAGATGTTCGAATGGGTCTATCTCCATTATCCATCTTGGTTTCCTTTGCATGTCTTTTGGCTGCGGAGAAGGATGTTCCACAAATGTCTGATCCTCCAGATATAAAGTTTATAATTTGTGCATCTGCTGGAGGGGCTGGAGCTTTCTCTGGGATCCTTTCAGGATCCTGAGTCCTTGACTTCTTTCTCCCCAATAATTCTTTCAAGTGCCCCTTGCTCAACAAGTATCCAATTTCTTTTCTCAATGCGATGCATTCTTCTGTGAGATGCCCAAAATCTTCATGGTATGCACACCACTTTGATTTATCCTTAGTTGCAGCTGGTCTATCCTTTTTTCTGGGCCATCTAGCTTTATCACCTAAACTCTGCATCGCAAGGATTAGTTCATTGTTATCAACAGAAAAACAATATTCAGAGATTGGAGGATAATCCTCATCATCCTCTTCTTGTTCAACAGCATGCACATTCTGGTTATCAGATCTATTATAGGATCTGAACTTGTTCTTGAATGAGGATCCTTGCTTTTCTTGCTTTGAGGATCCTGCTAACCTCTCCTGGATCCTTTTGTCATCCTCTAGCCGAATGAACCTAAGGGCCCGGGTCCTTACCTCATCTAGGTTCCTGCATGGTGTCATAACAAGATCATCATAGAATAACGAATCCCTAAGCAATCCCATTTTAAAGGCTTTGGCAGCCGTAGCTATATCCAGATTAGGAATATCTAAGGATTCTTTACTAAATTTAGTGATATAATCCCTTAATGATTCATTATGACCCTGGGTTATCCTATACAGATCACTAGTTAAACGCTCAAATTTCCTACTACAAGAAAATTGATTATTAAATAGATTAACTAGATTAGCAAATGAGGTAATAAAGTAAGGGGGAAGACTTAGCAGCCATTTAAGAGCCGATCCAGTAAGAGTGGATCCAAATCCCTTGCACAGACATGCTTCCTTTAACCTTTCTGGGATGGGATTGATCTCCATCCTTTCCCTGTATTGAGCTATGTGTTCCTCAGGATCCGTTGAACCATCATACAACTTCATGGTAGGTACATGGAACCTCTTGGGTATCTCAGCATCACAGATTGGTGGTGCAAAATGAGATATCTTGTGGCTCCCATCCGCAATCTCTGGGATAGGCTTGACCACTCCTGGGACACTTGATATCATATCCTTTAACTTTTGCAATTCTCTGGCCATGGCATGATTAATACCTGGATCCTGCATAAGGCCATGGTTAGTAGTATAAGAATTATCAAAAGTGTTACCTCCCATTGGATTCAAATTAGGAAGAGTGGATGTTAATCCATATTGTTGGGGCTCTGGAATGATCGATGGACCAGTAGAAGCAATCGTTTGCATTGGAATGAAATCTCCCTGATGGATGTCGGAACTTCCTGATTGCAAACTCCTTAAGGATCCTGGAATCTGGAAGGATCCTTGAAACTGTGAGTATCCTTGGAAACTCGGAGGATCCTGGAACATAGGAGGATCCTTGAACTTGGGAGGATCCTGGAACATAGGAGGATCCTTGAACTTGGGAGGATCCTTGAACCTGGGGGGATCCTTGAACCTGGGAGGATCCCTGAACCTGGGAGGATCCTTGAACCTGGGAGGATCCATGAACCTGGGAGGATCCCTGAACCTGGGAGGATCCTTGAACCTGGGAGGATCCTTGAAACGGCCAGTATCCTTGAATCTGCTGCGCTCCCGAGTATCCTCCTGAGCTTGCAAAGGGTCCTATATGCTGAGGATGGGAACCTGATGGTTGAAAGTATAACCCTGAAGTCTGAGTCATTGCTGATGACCCGTAATGCACTCCTTTTGGTCCTCCAACATATTGAACGTCTGGAACCGCTGAAGGCTGAGAAGTTATAACCGGAGTATCAAAATTCAAAGATCTGGGCATTAGTGGGGAATGATCCTCTGCCGATCTCTTTTATTTCTTGATGTCTCCAATTTCTCTAAGGATTCTTTCATTGGTATTGTCCTGCTGCTGGATATGCTCCTTCATCTGCAAAATCAAAGTAAACAAGTCACTAGTAGTAGGAGTATAAGAAGCAGAAGAAGTTGGAGGTTTTGAGAAAATGGGAGTTGGTTTCTTCTCGGCATTTTTCTGAGGTCCAGAAGGTGGTGGAGGCAAAGGTGGAATGCCCTGAGATGAATTGACTGCAGACATCGCACTGGAAGTATTCTTTGTTGATGAAGCCATCTGCTCGTATGCAATGAACCGGAATGATCACAAAGATGAGAATTTCTTAGAAATGAAGCACCAATTGCCCCACGGTGGGCGCCAAACTGTTTTGGTCAAAAAATCAGACGAGGATAATGTAACCAAACTCTCTGTTAAGGGGTATGATGCTTGAATTGGTTTATAGCAATAAGGATCACTATGAAAAATAAATAACAAGCGACACAAGGTTTATACGGGGAAAAAGCCCTTGATCAAGAGTTGATCTCCGGCACAAAAAACCCCGGGTGATGGAAACTACCGATCACCAACTCAAATTAAACAAGTAATGTGTTACAACTTCGGATGATAGCGAGCTAAATACAAGGATCACTATAGTGTAATGTGTAAAAAGTGTATGAAATCGCTAAGTGAATGAATGAGAGCTGGTGTGAGCGGTTGTAAGAGTGTGTGTAGCCAAAAATAGCATAAGTTGTGTCTAATTAGCTCGCTACCCCATTTAAATCTAGTAAAAATCTAAGTAACAAACTATCCGCATTTCGTGCCTCCTCCCCACGTTCTCCATAACGTTCACAAATGGTCCAGCACGTGTAGAATTGCAGGGAATATTCTCCAGAAATATCGCCAAGACCAAGTCCCAATTGATATTCCTGCAAAACAGTTACGAATTCAAAACAGACAATCATTAGTATAAGGATCCTTAGGATGATCCATGATCCTGATCCTGAAGCACTTCTGAGGATCACTAACTGACACAGAAGTAAGGATCACCAAACAGGATAATATTTGAGGATCACGGGTCATTTAGAAATCCACCCCTAACAACTAATATGCTTTTGTTTCTTTTTGTACAGCTATCACATTCTCGCATATTATTCCTTCTGCTGCCACCAAGGGGAGACTTGCTGCCTTTAGAAAGCTTGATCCTGAAACAAGATCATTCAAGACAATCACCCAGGATTCACAAGAGGTATCCTCAGGCTCTGTCACCATGTCAAGTAAGTATCCTGTCCGTTTTATATTCAAATGTTTGAATAAATAGTTATATATGAATAGAATTAGGAAACTTATCTGTTTTGGGTGTGTAGGCGCTGGAAAATCATCAAGATCCGCTTCCAAATTTAGTGTCACTGAGCTAGACACCGTCCGATCCTCCAAGAAGAAGCTTCCTGCCAGCCCAACTGCTTCGATCCCCAAGGCACCCGCTAAAGGAAGGGGTGGCAAGAAAAGAAAAGCCTCCGAAGCTGAGGATCTGCAAGGTCTGCCCCTGATCCGCCACCAGTTCCTTGAATACTTCAATGAGGTAAGGATCCTTATCCCTGCTTTAGGTATCCAGCTTATTTGAGGATCACTTGTTCCTAAACTGTTCTTTATCTTCTTTGCAGAAATTCGCTGAGATTGAAGACTATGTTGGGCATGTCGAGGAGCAGGACAAGAAAATTGCTGACCTCCAACAAGTCGCCTTGCTTAAGGATCTCAAGATTGCTGACCTCCAAAAGGATCTCAAAGACGCCAAAGCTCAGACAGCCACAATCCTGATCAATTTTGATTATGAAAGGAGCAAAATTACAGAGGATGCCAAGGTCTCTGCTGCCATAGCCATGTACAAGACCAAACTACAAATGGCTCAAGAAGCCCAGGATCCTGCCTTTGACAGGAGCAACTAGGATGTGGAAGGCTGGAAGGCAAGGCTGGCTGAACTGGATGATGAGGAGGAGGCTGAGGAGGTTCTGGCAATTAAGGCTAGTGGTAGTGGCAAGGATCATGGTGGTGAAGCTAGTGGAGCTGGAGGTGGTGATGCAGCGAAGGTGTAGGCTGCAACTATGGGCGATGATGGACATTTCTAGACGTAGCCAGAGCCCATTTTTTTAGTTTGGTTATGGTTTTTTTTTGTTTTGATGATGTTTTGGTAAACAATAGTTGGTCTGTACTTGAACAATAGTAACTAGGGTTGAGGATCATGGATGATCCTTTGAACAGTAGGTAGGATTACAAATGGTGGAGGGATCCTCTGTTTGGGGGATGAAGCCATTGTGATCCTGCCGTCTTTAATTTCCTGCACTTGTTAGACCTACAAACAATGGACACCCTTTGCCAACCCATGTGGACGGGCCACGTTTTGCTGGTAGAAACGTGGGTTGGCAATTTTGACAACCTTAAAAGGGTTTAAGCTTTTGTGAATAAAATGACTTTAACTTTTTGGCTATATCCTGTGTTGATATCCTTATTGTTATTTTATTTTTCAATCTATTGTGATGTTCATGTCGTTTAAACTTATCGAGTAAGGAAAAATTTAAAAAATATCCCTTAAGAGTTAAGGATATGACCAAGGATCACATAAAAAATAATTTAAGGATCATAATTTCAGTTGTCAAAGGATAAGTGTCACTTAAATACATAATGAATAAAATCAAAACAGTTTAGGATCATACCTGAGAACCCAAGTTAGGATCCTATCCTTCAACACTTAAAATTAGGATAACCCAAGATACAAACCTTAGTTGAAAATAAGGGTCAAGAATCTTTGGCCATTCATCTTCACAAACCTGAAATAAGATATTACTTGGAACTGAGCCATCATAAGATGATTGTTAGTGACTAGGGACAAGCCCAACAATTCTGGGGACAAGCCCAAAGGATAACTGGGGACAAGCCCAAAGGATAACTGGGGACAAGCCCAAAGGATAACTGGGGACAAGCCCAAAGGATCGTATGTAAACTGGAGTATGGCTCTTACTGGCGACTATCCAAACTTAGTGACATGAAAATGCCAAAACCTTAGCTAACGTGAAAACGTTAGAAACCTTAGGAACGGATGTATGGTACGTCTACCATTATACGTAGGATCCTGAATATAGCCAGTACAACGAAATTGTCAGCCCCTAAAGCGGGTACTGGTCCCATTGCCATGAACTATACCAGGATCATCGTGCGCTACTGGCGAAACTGGGGACAGGCCCAGACTGGGGACTAGCCCAAACAACTGGATACTTCTGTGGATACTCAATGCTTAGTTAAAGATACCTGGACCAGAAAGAGGATCATCTATCAACGGGTATCCTTCAAGGATACTTGTCAGAAAGAGGATCATCTGTCAGCGGGGATCCTTCAAGGATACTTGTCTGGTAAGGATCATGGATCATGATCACATGAAATATTTCTTCAAATGGACAGCATTCCAAGCTCTAGGTAGCAAATCACCCTCCATTGTTAGCAATCGATATGCCCCCTTTCCTGCTTCAGCTTCAATCAAATAAGGTCCTTCCCACTTTGGTGCTAGCTTTCCATCAACAGGATTGGTGGTGTTTTGAAATGCTTTCCTTAATACCATATCCCCAACTTGGAATTTCCTGAGCCTGACATTTTTGTTGTAAGCTCCAGCCATCCTTTGTTGATAACTGGCCATCCTTATCCTTGCTAAATCCCTGATTTCTTCTATCCAAGTCTTGAATCAAGTTTTCAGCATTTTCTTCAGGATCACGAACGCTTGTTCTTGCAGTTGGAACCACCATCTCTGTAGGGATCACTGACTCTGCCCCAAATACCAAAGAAAATGGAGTTTGGCCTGTAGCATTCTTGGGAGTTGTTCTATCAGCCCACAGCACATAAGGTAGTTCTTTCGCCCATTTTCCTTTCTTGGATCCAAGCTTCTTCTTCAAATTGTTGATGATGATCTTGTTGGATGATTCTGCCTGACCATTAGCTTGTGGATGGACTGGTGTTGATGTTATCATCTTAATTCCCCAACTGTCACAAAAGTTAGTGGTTCTATTCCCAATGAATTGGGATCCATTATCACAAATAATTTCAGAAGGGATGCCAAATCTAGTAATAATATTCCTTTTAATAAAGGATATAACTTCCTTTTCTCTGACTTGAGCAAAGGCTTCAGCCTCTATCCACTTAGAGAAGTAATCAGTCATAGCAAGCATGAATACTTTTCCACCTGGTGCCTTAGGAAGCTTTCCAACTATATCCATTCCCCATCTCATGAATGGCCAAGAAGAAGATATAGGATGCAAGAGCTCCGCTGGTTGGTGAAGGATATTACTATGCCTCTGACAAGGATCACACTTATTGGCATATTCCACGGGGTCCTTCTTCATAGTGGGCCAATAGTATCCTGTTCTCAGGATCCTTGAGAATAATGCCCTGCCCCCAGTGTGGTTTCCACAATCTCCTTCATGGAAATCCTTTAGGACTTCTTGAATTTCAGGATCCTCAATGCATCTCAAATATGGTCCTGCAAGAGATCGTTTATACAACATATTATTTAATATTGTAAATTGAGATACCTTAATTTTAAAAGCCCTTGGGTTTTCTCCTGTAGGAATTTCTCCATGTTGTATGTATCTCATGATTGGGAGTATCCATGATCCTGAATGAGATTGGGTATCATCACTAGGGATGATTGCAGAATCTTCTCCTATCTCCATAGCTACATGATCCTTGATAGCAGGGGTCAGGATATGGATAATAGGAATCTCAATATCCTCAGGAATCTTCAAAGATGATCCTAGATTGGCTAATGCATCAGCTTCTGCATTCTCTTCCCTTGGTACCTGTGTCAAACTAAAGGATACAAAAGAGAGTGCCAATTCTTTGACTATCTCCAAATATTTGATTAGCTTTTCACCTTTAACAGCATAGGATCCATTAAAGTGATTAGTGATCAATAAAGAATCCACATGTACCTCTAGATACCTGATACTCATATGCTTTGCAATTTGCAAACCAGCTATCAAGGTTTCATATTCAGCCTCATTGTTGGTAGTTTGAAATTCACAAGCTATGGAGTGGGGTATTATGTCCCCCTGTGGCGATTTTAGTAGTATTCCAAGCCCTGTTCCATTCACATTGGAGGATCCATCAGTAAACAATATCCAAGGATCCTTGGTTTCTTCAAGCTGTTGGACTTCTAGTTCAGCTTCCTTTTGTAAATCACTACTGAAATCTGCCACAAAGTCAGCTAATGCTTGGGATTTAATGGCTGTCCTAGGCTCATATCTTATATCATATGCACTCAACTTCACTGCCCACTTAGCCATCCTTCCTGACATTTCAGGTTTCCTAAGAACATTCTTAATTGGGAAATTAGTTTTAACAATAATGGCATGAGTCTCAAAATAATATCTTAATTTAGTAGATGCCATAATTAATGCAAGGATAAGTTTTTCTAAATGTGAATACCTGGATTCAGCATCAAGTAAGCTCTTACTTACATAATAAACAGGATGTTGTGTACCTTGGTGATCCTTAACAAGGACCGCACTTACTGCTTTTGAGGATACCGCCAAATACAAGGATAACACATCTCCCTTTTCTGGTTTCATTAAGGCTGGGGCTGAGGATAGGTAATCTTTAAGAGCTTTAAGGGCACTTTCATGCTTCTCAGTCCATTCAAATTTCTTGTTTTTCCTCAGGATGTCATAGAACTCCTTGCACTTCTCTGAGGATTTGGATATGAATCTGTTCAAGGCTGCGATCCTGCCGGTCAACCTTTGCACATCCTTAGCATTGGCAGGAGATTTGATATTCACGATAGCCTTAATTTGCTCTGGACTTGCTTCAATGCCCCTCTTTGTTACCATATATCCTAAGAATTTACCTGCCTTTACACCAAAATGACACTTAGAAGGATTTAGTTTCATATTAAATTTATCAAGGATATTGAATGCTTCCTCCAAGTATTTAAGGTGATCCTCAGCTCTTTTGGACTTAACCACCATGTCATCAATATAGACTTCCATAGTGTATCCAATTTGTTCTTTGAACATCATATTGACAAGCATTTGATAAGTAGCACCTGCATTCCTTAATCCAAATGGCATAGCAATATAACAGTATATACCAGTTGGGGTCATAAAGGCTGTATCCTCTTGATCGGATGGTTCCATCTGAATTTGTTGAAATCCAGATGAAGCATCCATGAAAGTTAACAACGCATGACCCGCGGTAGCATCCACCATGGAGTCAATGTGGGGTAATGGGAAAGGATCCTTGGGACATGCCTTGTTTAAATCTGTAAAATCGACACATACCCTCCACTTTCCATTTTTCTTTTGAACAACAACCACATTGGCTAACCATCTTGGATACTTAACCTCTCTAAGCATACCTGCTCGAAGTAGCTTATCTACCTCTTCTTGGATAATAGCATTTCTTTCAGGTGCAAACTTCCTCCTCTTTTGATGAATTGGCTTGAATGACCTGTCAATGCCAAGTTTGTGAGTAATTATATCCTTAGATATACCTGTCATGTCTTCATGTTTCCAGGCAAAGGTGGTCTTCCTTCTTTTGAGAAAGGATACCAGCTCTTGTTCAATATCGCTGAGGATCCCTGACCCTATGAAGATCTTGGATTCAGGATCATCAGGATCCATGAGGATTTCTTTCAAATCCTGTTCTCTTGCCTCCAAGACGTCTCTTGAAGGATACTTTAATTGCTATTGCTCCCTTGGTCTTGAGGCTGGTTTCATTGATGAGGTATAGCAATTCTTAGCCTCCTGTTGATCACTCTCAATCTTCACCACTCCCCATGGACTTGGAAGCTTTACACACTGATGATAGGTGGATGGAACTGCCTTCATATCATGTATCCATGGCCTGCCAAGGATAACGTTACAACACGATAAGCAATCAATAACACAAAACTTTTGATAAGAATGCAATCCTTCAATATAGATTGGGAGTTTGATGCCCCCCAATGTATTCTTTGTTTCTCCACTGAATCCCACAAGTACTGAGGATCTCGGGATAATACCGGACTCTGGGATATTCATTTTCTTGAGAACATCCAGCTGAATGATGTTCACATAGCTTCCTCCATCTATAAGGATCCTGCGAACAAAGTGGTTAGAAATAAACAATGTAATTACGAGACCGTCATGGTGAGGATCCTGGATGTCAACACGATCATCCTCATCAAAAGTAATGACTTTATCCTGTGTGACAACGGAGGTTCTGACGGGTCTGTCTCCATTATCCATCTTGGTTTCCTTAGCGTGTCTTTTTGCTGCTGAGAAGGATGTACCACAGATGTCTGATCCACCGGATATGAAATTTATGACTTGTGCATCTGCCGGAGGAGCAGGAGCCCTTTCCGGGATCCTTTCAGGATCCTGGGTTCTTGACTTTTTTCGTCCCAAGAGTTCCTTTAAATGCCCCTTGCTCAACAAATAACCAATTTCCTTTCTAAGTGCAATACATTCTTCAGTGAGATGCCCAAAATCCTCATGATATGCACACCACTTGGATTTGTCCTTTGTAGCAGCTGGTTTATCACTTTTCCTTGGCCACCTAGCTTTCTCACCTAGATTCTGCATTGCAAGGATTAGTTCATTGTTATCAACAGAGAAACAATATTCAGAAATAGGAGGATAATTCTCATCATCCTCTTCTTGTTCCACTGCGTGCACATTCTGGTTATCAGATCTGTTATAGGACTTGGATTTGTTGTTCCGGAAGTAGGATCCTTGCTTATCCTGTTTTGAGGATCCTATCAATCTGTCCTGGATCCTTTTGTCATCCTCTAGGCGGATGAACCTAAGGGCCCTAGTCCTTCATCAAGATTCCTGCAAGGTGTCATAACAAGATCATCATAGAATAATGAATCCCTAAGCAATCCCATTTTAAAGGCTTCAACAGCCGTAGCTATATCCAAATTGGGAATATCTAAGGATTCTTTACTAAACTTAGTGATATAATCTCTAAGTGATTCATTTTGACCTTGTGTTACCCTATATAGATCACTAGTTAATCGTTCAAACTTTCTGCTACAAGAGAATTGACTATTGAACAAGTTAACTAAATTAGCAAATGAGGTAATAGAGTAAGGGGGAAGACTTAGCAGCCATTTAAGAGCAGATCCTGTAAGTGTGGATCCAAATCCCTTGCATAGACATGCTTCTTTCAACCTTTCAGGAATTGGATTGATCTCCATCCTCTCCCTGTATTGAGCTACATGCTCTTCTGGATCCGTTGAACCATCATATAGCTTCATTGATGGTATCTGGAATCTTTTAGGTATCTCAGCATCACACAAAGGTGGTGCAAAACGAGATATCCTATGGCTACCATCCGCAATCTCAGGAATGGGTTTAACCACTCCTGGTACACTGGATATCATATCCTTAAGCTTCTGCAGTTCCCTAGCCATGGCCTGATTGATACCTGTATCCTGCATAAAGCAATGGTTAGTGTTATATAAATTATTAAAAGTGTTACCTCCCACAGGATTCGAGTTTGGAATTGCTGATGTGAATCCATCTTGTCGAGACTCTGGCATGATTGAAGGACCAGAGGAGGCAATGGTCTGCATTAGTATGAAGTCTCCTTGATGGACGTCTGAGTTCTGAGGTTGCATATTTCTCGAGTATCCTTGATTTTGAAGGGGGTTGGATCCTTGGAATTGCGATGATCCTTGAACCTGAAAGGATCCTGGGACCAGGGAGGATCCTTGAACAAGGGAGAATCCTGGGACCAGAGAGGATCCTTGGACCTGGGAGGATCCTTGGACCTGGGAGGATCCTTGGACCTGGGAGGATCCTTGTACTGCATGCATTCCCACATATCCTCCTGACGTGAAGTATCCCTGATGCTGAGAAGAGGATCCTAATGGTTGAGAAGAGGATCCCTGAGGCTGGAAGCAAGAGCCAAACGCCTGACTCATTGTTGTTGTCCCATAACGCCTTCCTGATAGTTCACCCAAGTATTGCACGTCCGGAACTGCTGAGTATTGTGAGGTTATGACCGGAGTGTCGAAGTTCAGCGATCTTGGCATCAGAGGGGAGTGATCCACCACTGATTTCTTCTGTTTCTTGATTTCATTGATCTCCCGGATGATCCTTTCGTTGGTCTTATCCTGCTCTTGTGCATGATTCTTCATCTGCAAAATCAAGGCATAGAGATCATTAGTAGTAGGATTAGTTGAAACAGAAGAAGTAGGTGGTTTTTGAAAAATAGGAGTTGGTTTCTTCGCAGCATTCTCAGCATTCTTCTGGGATCCAGAAGGTGGTGGAGGCAAAGGAGGAACGCCTTGTGAGGAACTGAATGAGGGCATCAAACTTGAAGTATTCTTCACTGAGGAAGCCATCTGTCTGTTTGTAGCGAACCGAATTGGCCACGAAAACACGAATCTTTCTAAGAATGAAGCACCAATTGCCCCACGGTGGGCGCCAAACTGTTTTGGTCAAAAATCAAGCAATGACAATGTAACCAAACTTTCTGTTGTGAGGTATGATGCTTGAATTGATGAACAATAATAAGGATCACTATGAAGTGTAATGAACAAATGACACGAAGATTTATACAGGGAAAAAGCCCTTGATCAAGAGTTGATCTCCGGCACAAAAAACCCCGGGTGATGGAAACTACCGATCACCAACTCAAATTAAACAAACCATCTGTTACAACTTCGGATGATAGCGAGCTAAGTACAAGAATCACTCTAGTGTAACGTGTAGAAATGTATGAAAAATGCTAAGTGTTTTGTCGAGAGCTGGTGAGAGCGGTTGTATGAGTGTGTGTGTAGCAAAAAATAGCTAAGTGTCTCTAATATAGCTCGCTACCCCTTTACAAATAGAAAATATCTAGCCTAACTAACATTCCGCAAATGGTGCAAGTCTTCCACGACTCCACAACGTCCATTTCTGGCCAAGCACGTGCGGAATAGACTAAGAATATTCTCCAGGAATGTCGCCAAGACTAAGTCCAAGTTGATATTCCTGCAAAACATTCACGAATTCAAAGTAGACAATCGTTAGTACTGGGATCCTTATAGTGATCCATGATCCTGATCCTGCAACACTTCTGAGGATCACTACTTCAGACAGAATTGAGGATCACTAAATCCAACAGCAAATAAGGATCACTGGTCAGTTAGAAATCCACCCCTAACAATCACCCTTTGACAATATCGACTAATGGGTTGTCAAGTTGTATGATTTTAGGAAATAAATAGCACATGGATGCTTACATCGCTATCACTTAGCAGCCACTAAGGAAAGGTATTGAAACAGGTCAATATATTGATCCGAGCCAGGTATGTATAATGATACAACTCATCATGTAGAATTTGGAGTTCTATAAGAGTTAGACAAGGTTAAAACATAGATATTTGGTTATCTTTTAGGTAAACCGAATAAATTTAGTTATGATTATAACGTTTTAGAAACATAATGGTTTCTAAACAAGTCTATAGTTAAAAAGTCAGATTTTTGGGTCAAAAAAGTACTAAAAGTCTTTCGTCGTAAAAGAAGGACTAAAAATTGACTAAAACGCCCTTGTAAGCGAAATTGAGCAAACGAACCATAAAGGTTGTTTTGAAATAAGTGATAGGATGAAATAAATATTCCGAATAAGTATGAAAAGCGAAAGATGTAAAATATTGGTCAAATGACTCTATAAAGAGTCTTTGCCGTAAAATAATGATTTGAAGGGTAAAATTTGGAATATATAAATCACCACATTGAATCCACCACAAATATAGTTGTGGTGGGAGATCATTTGATAAGAAATGTGAACATAAGTATTTAGAAACGAATGAAAGCGATTTGTGCTTAAATATGCTTAAATACCCTTAACGGGTCAAAATAAGCCTATGAGTGAAAATGGGTTTAAGAAGGTATATGAACCTGTAATTGGAACCTAATATGTTAAACATCGTTGAATTTAATAGGTTTATGAGAAATAAGGGTCAAACAAACTTGTTTGTTTGATAAAGAATCGAACGGGTCAAAATTTGGTAAAAAGGGTAATAAGCCGAAGACTTAAAAGTCTGAAATGTTGTTAAACCGAATGTTGGATTTAAACTCCATATGATGGAGGATCAAATTACAATCATGTAGGAAGAAACGGTAGGTCAAACGGATAAGCGGATTGAAAGATACGGAAGTTTTCGTGTCAATAAACGGCAAAATGGAAAGGTTGAATGCTGGGACCACCGTAACTGACGGTGTCCACCGTAAGTTACGGTGGAGCTGATTTAGTTACGGTGGTTACCTACTGAAGTACGGTAGGAGAATTGTAATACAGGGGCCACCGTAACTTACGGTGCCCACCGTAAGTTACGATGGAGGCCAGTTGGAAATCTTTGTTTTGAGATCAAGAGTTTAACGTTGGGATTCTTTTCCTTCCATTATCATTACCGGATTTGTTTAGACACATTTTAATTCCCGTATGACTAAAGCATTTCATGTTTATGAAATGTAGGTACATTTTGGATGCCGAAAGATGATCAAGCTCAACGAAGAACCGAACACGATAAAGATTCATGCTTCCGCACATTGCCTTGTCGTAAATCTAAACGACGAATTCGATCACGTTATGTCAAATAACTTATGATTTGTAAAAATTTTAATAAACCCGTATTTTTATAGCATGTGTAGTCCTAACTATACATCCTATTTTTGATGTTTAAATGTAAAACCGTTAAATAGCAACTAGGGTGTTACATTATTGTGGCATGTTGTAAGTCCCGTAGAGGATCTTTCAATGATATCAACATGAATCTTATGTTTGTGCGGAAACCAAACACAAGATGATTCAAAAGAAATAAACCACAAACAATCAATAAACAAAACACTTATCTTGCATTCACCAAACGATGACTGAGTATGTAAACGATAAGTTGCTACCCTACCTCTACATTCAGGTGTGCATAAGTAAGAATTTACCTCTTCCGAAGTAAGTCCATGAACCTGAGTCATGAATGCCATGTTATCAGTAGGTGTCTGATTCTCAGGAACTATTAGAAGCTGTTGAATCTCAATGCTCCAGTCAAAAGATGCATCAGGCTGCACCACCATAGCTGAATTGGGAGCAGTTCCACTAGAAGCAACAACAGTTATGGTGTTTGTTGTAGTGATTGCTCTTTCAGAGTTCCTGGCAGCAGGTTGAGCAGGCGTTTGATTTATGTTCACTTGAGGCTTGGTGCAGTTCCGTGACAAGTGTCCTGACTTATGACAGTTATAACAACGAATCTTAGGCTTGTCAATTCCCACTTTGTTCGATCCATAACCAATTTGATTTGCCCAGTTATTTCTTCCAGTTCTTCTAACAAAACTCTTTGCCCTGAACGTCGCCATTGCCATGTGATGTCCATCTCGTCTACATCATCTGGATGCATTTGATCTAAGTCATCCATAGAAAAGTTAGGAGGATCCACCTTACCTGTAATAAAAGCATTTAAACAGTTTATGACAGAAGCTACGATTTCAAAGTTCTTCTTGGTATGTTGTGAGAATAATGCAATGAACTCGTTCTTAGCAGCAGTGGTATTTGAGGCAGCAGTGGCATTGGATGATGATGATGATGAAATAGACGGTGCAGGGGTAGCAGAGTATAAGACATTTGTTGGTGCAGATTCTGGCACGGATTTAGCTAGCGTCGAACTCCTGAACATTTGGAATCTAGCTTGTGACATGAGAGCAACATTATTATTGGAAGTAGAGGGGGTTATGGTGAAACCAGCAGCAAGCAGACTATTTTTGTGATTTGTTTCCCTCTGTTTGTCATCCAACTCAAAAGCCTTGATATGAGAGATCATTTCAGAAAGGTTGCATCGAGCAAGATCCTTTGTTTTCTTGATCATGACTACATGGTGGTCCCAGCTCTTTGGTAAGGCATTCAGAAGTTGTTTGTTCACTGAAGCGTTCGACAAAGGCAATTCAGAAATGGTCATTTGACTGATCAACTTCACGAACCTCTGAATTTGATTTTCAACAGTCTCTCCATAGATGTGATTTAAGTTGTTGAAATTCTGATTAAGTAGATTTCTCCTACTGTCTTTCATGTCTTCATTTCCTTCAAATACGTCAAGCAGATTCTCTCAATGCTCTTTAGTAGATTTGGAAGTTCAAAATCCGATAGCAATTTCTGGACCCAAAGCCATTGTCAGATAAGAGAGAGCCCTTTCATCTTCTTCAACGATGGCAAAGTCATCATCGGTGTATTTTTCAGTAGGCTTCTTCACCTTAACACCTAGAGAGTCTTCCAGTTCATACAAGATCTCTCTAGGACCTCTACAAATACTTCTCCAAATTTTCTCATCTTTAACTTTAACATGTTGTTCGAATCTTCACTTCCACTCTGGAAAGTCTTTACCATTTAGCAATCTTGGAACTCTAGTGGTAGTTCCTATGATGGAATCCAGTTCTTGATGTTTGTTCACAGCAGCCAAATCAACAGTTTGATTAGAGGAAGTCATTTTATAATGTTATAAGTGAAAAGTCAAATCAGCGTGATTGCGAGTCGTAACCGGAACACTACACAGGAGAATGTGTTTTCGATTAGCTACCTCAGTCGAAATCAACTCCAATCGAAATCACTAAACAGCCTTGCAGTTGCAACCCCAATCGAAAACACAAGGTTACGAGTGATGAAACCAAATGAGAGCTTAAGTCGAAATCTTTAGATTGCGAGACAAAATACCAGTCGAAATCTCCTGATTTCGAGTAGACACCCCATTTGCAACCACGAGTCAGAATCTTTGTAGCAAGCATTTGATTACGAGTCGGAACCTTTGATTGCAATTTGACACCACTGAAGAAACCAAGTCGCAACCACCAGTAGTAAACCCAAGTCGAAACCTGGAAGAAGATTTTGGAACTCGAAACCTGCAAAACAGTTTGTTAGAAATTTAACTCGCAATCCCGAAAAATTGGGATTTTCCAAATTTCAAAAGATTTCGATAAATCTTTTGACTAATCTGCAACAACAAACTATCTGTGAATCTCGCAAACAGCTTTGTGAATTCCCGAAACCAAAATAGCTGTGATTTCTTGAATGCCGATGAATAAATTAAGAACAACACTATGAATAGAAACTCACAACCTTTAAATCCAGCACAAAAAGTAGTCGAAACCTTCAATAACTGAACCAGAAGTCTTCAAAACAGCAGCAAACACATCCGGAATCTTCAAAAACAGTCTCGAATCAAATCAACACTAACTTGCACAGCCGTTCTTGAATCCAGTTGATATCGATCGAACCAAGAAATAGGTTCTTGGCTCTGATACGAATTGTAAGTGTCGTAGAGGATCTTTCAATGATATCAACACGAATCATATGTTTGTGTGGGAACCAAACACAAGATGATTCAAGAGAAATAAACCACAAACAATCAATAAACAAAACACTTATCTTGCATTCACCAAATGGTGACTGATACAAGACAAAACAGAGGTTTCGGCTGGCTCCTAGAACTCGAACAACTGATCAACCTCAAAATAGACTAAGAGGTTTACTTATATACTACCACACTTGGGCCTAAAGCCCCTAATCTAGCCCAGCCGAAACCTACATGACCCGTTACATATATCGACCCAAAACAAGCAAACAAAACCAAATACAAGCCCAACCAAGTTAACTAATTAACCCACTATGCATAAACCTTCAGGTTCCAACACATGTCCCTCTCTTTGAGGCAACGCTACCTTCAGCCATGTTGGTCTGAGTCAGCAGTGATACAGTCCCGCAAGGCCAGATTATTGAAAGATAATTAAGTAAGTTATTAACACAAAATGTGGCATGTCCCTCTTTTGGAGGCAACACTACCCTCGGCCATATTGGTCTGAGTCAGCATGGATACAGTCCCGCAAGGTTGGTTTACAATTTTAATAGTTTATTTATAAGGGATTCAAGTCGTTCTTACTTCCCCCGATTTGATGCTATCTTCCTCAAGAGAAGTCCTAATAAACCTGAAGCAAGTCCTCTCAGGATCTATACACTGAACGAGGCAAGAACTTTACCCAAACCACCATTCTAACCCATTTCCAGGCAGTTAGCCTGCTTTATATAGACCGTAAAGACACGAATGAGTGAATCAACAAAACATGAAAAGGTGATAGAATAAAGTTCACTTTCAATATAAAAAACTAGAGGTAAATGCCATTTTAGTCCCTGTGGTTTGGCTATTTTGCCAGTTCAGTCCAAAGGTTTCATT
Organism: Helianthus tuberosus; assembly: GCA_030545235.1. Lineage (NCBI taxonomy): Eukaryota > Viridiplantae > Streptophyta > Magnoliopsida > Asterales > Asteraceae > Helianthus > Helianthus tuberosus. Next base: position 76,136,386 of record CM060377.1, on the reverse strand, counting down.
TTTTCGCATGTGGGTCCAAAAAGGTTTTATCGTTGCCATTTTAGTCCACTGGGTTAACATCATCCATTTTTTCTGTTAACGAGAAGGGAAATTCGGTCATTTTATATGTAATTCTGTGAACTACAAGGGCATTTCAGCCATATAAAATGACCAAATTAGCTTTCTCGTTAACAAAATTAATGGAAGAAGTTGACCCAGTAGACTAAAATGAAACCATTGGACTAAACTGGCAAAATGACCCAAACCACAGGGACTAAAATGGCATTTAACTCAAAAAAACTATTTCTTAAAGTCATTAATACATACCCAAATAAAAACTACCAAAAGCTTGGAAATCAAAAGTAATACATAAAAGATTTGTCTTCACCAAGTGATGTAAGAGATTTAGCCAAGCATGGCCTTTGTTTGACAAGAACTCTTACGATCAATCTAAAGGTGGGGCACACCCTCATGCCTTGGTGGTTCGCCCGCATGCTTGTCTTCTGGTTTGTTGTTTTGGTCTTGGGGTGAAGCTTGGAGGGTTGGTATGGTGTGTCAACTCTTCTTTTTTGTATTTATGTTGGTTTTAATTAGTTCCTTTCATGTGTTTAAGCTCATTTAGTTCTGAAAATCAAAAGTATATAAAGAAACGCACTTTTTCCAACATTAGTACATAAAAAGGGTTGATTTAATACCTTGTTTAATATAATTTATATGTTACTTTTTGTGCATATCAGTGTCGATCTCTATAAAATATTGTATGTTAAAAGTTATAACAAATAAATGCTTAGAATTACTTATAATAATGGAATAAAAAAAAATCAAAACTTAAAAAAACAATTATTAAGTTAATATTCGTGCATACCAAGGGTGAGTATGGTTCAGTTTAGTTTGGTTTGGTTCGGTATTTGTTAAAAATCAAACATATAAGGCTTACACGTGACTTACAAAGCTTACACGTGACTTCCATAATCTTTAATTATTAGACATAGAAGATAAAAGATGTCACATCTATCTCATATACTAAAGCAAAACAATTTTGCCACCTGTCATATCTACTTTGATGATGTGGCATTGCTCATGATTAAGATTTATGGTGTCGTCTTGTTTTCAATACTATTATTATAGTAGTGCACATGTGCAATATAACATGTACTACAATTGCATTACATGCTTAAAATTAGCTTTTTGAGTCTAGTTTAGCTTTTAGGGTTAGTTTTTTTTGGAGGTTTAGGATTAGGATTAGGTTTTTGGGTGTGGGGGGAGGGGGGGTTTAGGTTTTTAGGGGGTGGGGGGGTTTAGGTTTTTTTCGGGTTTATGTTTAGGGTTTAGTTTTAGGTTTTCGGGAGGGTGGGGGGTGGGGGGGTTAGGCTTTTGGTGGGAGGGTGAATTTAAGTTTTTGGGGGGTGGGGGTGGGGGGTTTAGGTTTTTGGGGGGTGTCGGTGGGGGGGGGGGTGGGTTAAGTGGTTTAAGCTTTATGTATTAGTGCACATGTGCAGTACAATAAAAAAAAAATTTGTTGAAATTTTTTTTCCATACATAAAAAGTAGCGATTTTTATAAAAAAAATTGTAAAAAAAAAATTGGTATGTTTTTAGGTTTTTTTTAGGCTTTTTTGGTTTTCTCATTTAAACTAGTTTTCTCATGATCCATCCCCTATATATATATATATATATAAATGTACAGTTGAATTTTAAAAAAATAATTATCCGAACTCGTGAATATTCACGGGTGATAACCTAGAATGTACTTAAACATCATTACTTGGATTTTGGATATGTACAGTTGATTGCAGTTAACGGTATGGAGTGTGATTTTGGATATCATCAAGAGTCAGAAAGTAGTGTGCTTTTGAAATCGAGCATTCAAAGAGCCTCGGGTTCAAGTTTTGGATGTCATCAAGAATTAGAAAGTGGTGTTTTTGAGCACCTGGTATACCTGAAATGGGTCAATCTGCTAGCCAGAATAGGTACTTAATCATCCCCTATTTAAATTTGTTTGGTTATGGATTTCAATATTGGCACATTTACACATGAATCAGTTGGTTTAAGTTGTGTTTTATCTTAAACGTGTACAAAAGAATGTCGCATTGATCCTTCTATTTAATGATTTATATCAATCATATTTTAATTCAGTAACTAACTATTATGATCTTAAAAGGATAAAAATAGTGTGTGGGTTCAACCTGACCCGGCTTTGCTGGCATGTATTGCCCAGTACTAAAAAATGAACCATTTCAACTTGAACTGTTTTGACCACTTACCCAACCTAATTGATCCACTTTACATTCTACCTTGACTTTTGGTTATGTTGGCATTGTGAGCTCATCTTTTCTTGTGGTTTTTGAGGTTCGCATTGTCGTTCCATTCTTCTAAAGGCCATCAGAAAGTGGTCTTTCAACACCAGGTATGAAATGGGTCAACTGGCTAACCAGAATAAGTATTTAATCATACCCCTTTTTAATTTTTTTTTGGTTATGGATGTCACACCCCAACCAATGGCGGAATCATCGGAGTGGGACTAGTTCGAGATTGTAAGAGACTTCATAACACTACTTGTGATAATATTTAATTCAACCGATTTCATTTCATAATCAAATTGTCAAAACATTACAAGGAAATTCAAATAACAACATTGTTCATAACATAAACATAACAAAATTGATACAACACTTTAAACCTAAACGTCTAAGTGAGTATCTAGGCATCATTGCTAATCCGTTTCTTAGTGTTAAGGCATGGATTTTGTGCTAAGGATCATCTATCCTGAGACTAGGCATGGATCACGGATCCTTAATGGATAATGCAGGGAGTCTGAGGATCCAGAGTCTGAGGATCACAGGATCCTTAACAGAACTTATGATTTCTAACAATTGTCACGTTTTTAATGTTTAAATGCAGATAATGGACGTAGTGGACTACTTCTTTGCTGGAATCTAATGGAATATGCTTCATAGGCACGTGCTTAATGAAGAAATAACCGTTAGTGGTGATCATGGGTGACTTCCACCTTTTTCAGAAAGTTAGTTAGCTGATTTTTTCTTATCTTTTAAGGGGAAAACGAGCTCATTTGAGGCATAGGTCGAACACACCACAGAAAAAACACACAACACTCGAATTCTCTGCAAACACTTAGCAAAAACACACACTTACACTAGCAATTCAATGTATTGAGCTTGTTTTCTTCCGAAGTTGTACAAGGATCATTATTGTTTTTCCAATATATTTGGTGATCGGTAGTTTCCATCACCCGATGTTTTTTATGCCGGAGATCTTCTAAAGATCAAGGGCTTTTTCCTCGTATAAATCTCGGTGTACATCATTGATTTCATATACTTGTCGTTCATACAATTAACCAAGCATCATACCTCACAAAATCAGATTTGGTTGCATTATCCTTGTGTGATTTTTGACCAAAACAGTTTGGCGCCCACCGTGGGGCAATTGGTGCTTCATTTCTGAGAAATTTTGTTCATTTCGGTCATTTCGGTTCATCACCTTCAACCACATGGCTTCTCAAGGAAAAACTTCTTCAAGTTCCATGTCGGCGGTTACCTCATCACAGGGCATTCCACCGTTGCATCATCTTATCCCTGCATTCCAGAAGAATGCTGAGAATGCTCCGAAGAAGACAACCCCCGTTTTCACAAAACCAACTGTTGTTTCTTCCTCTACACTTACTAACAGTGATCTTTATGCTTTGATTTTGCAGATGAGAGGATACATGCAACAACAGGACCAAACTAATGGCAGGATCCTTCGCGAAATTGATAAAATCAGCAGAGGATCACTCCCCTTTGATGCTGAGGTCGCTGAATTTCGACACTCCGGTCATAACTTCCCGGCACTTTGCAGCTCCAGATGTCTAATACCAGGGTGGATCAACAGGAATGCGTTCTGGATCATCGGCAATGTCTCAGGCTCAAGGATCCTCTTTCCAGCCTTCAGGATCCTCATTTCAGCATCAGGGATTCTTCACCAGTTTAGGAGAATGCATGGGGACGCAGCCAATTCAAGGATCCTCTCAGGTTCAAGGATCCTCTCAGGTTCAAGGATCCTCTCAGGTTTAAGGATCCTCTCAGGTTCAAGGATCCTCCTTCCAGGTTCAAGGATCCTCATCTTAGGTTTCCGGATCCATGGATTATCCTCCAAGACCTTCATTCACAGCACATCAAGGATCCAACATCTTCCAGGATCAAGGATACTTAAGGAGTGTGCAACCCGGAAGTTCAGATGTTCATCTAGGAGACTTCATACTGATGCAGACTATTGCTTCTTCTGGTCCCTCAGTTATACCAGAATCCCGTCAATATGGATTCACATCTGGAATTCCAACCTTGAATCCATTAGGAGGTAACACTTTGAATACTTCTTATAATGCTAACCATGGCTTCGTGCAGGATACAGGAATCAACCAAGCTATGGCTAAGGAATTGCAGAAACTCAAAGATATGTTATCCAGCGTTCCAGGAGTGGTTAAGCCCATTCATGAAATTCCAGATGGAAGTCACAAGGGAAAGAATGGAGATCAATCCCATTCCTGAGAGGTTAAAAGAAGCATGTCTATGCAAGGGTTTTGGATCCACACTCACAGGATCTGCTCTTAAATGGCTGCTAAGTCTTCCCCCTTACTCTATTACTCCATTTGCTAATCTAGTTAATCTGTTTAATAGTAAATTTTTATGTAGTAGAAAATTTGAACGATTAACTAGTGATCTATATAGGGTAACACAAGGTCAAAATGAATCACTTAGAGATTACATCACTAAGTTTAGTAAAGAATCCTTAGATATCCCTAACCTGGATATAGCTACGGCTGTAGAAGCCTTTAAAATGGGTTTACTTAGGGATTTAGTGTTCTATGATGATCTTGTCATGACCCCTTGTAGGAACTTAGATGAGGAAAGGAACAGGGCCCTTAGGTTCATCCGTTTAGAGGATGACAAAAGGATCCACGAGAGATTGTCAGGATCCTCAAAGCAAGACAAATAAGGATCCTATCTCATGGATAACTGATCCAAGCAATACTCCAAGCATGACAACCAGAATGTGCATGCTGTGGAACAAGAGGAAGATGATGAGGATTATCCTCCTATTTCCGAATATTGTTTTTCTGCTGATAATAATGAACTAATCCTTTCTATGCAGAGTTTAGGTGACAAGCTTAGGTGGCCAAGGAAGAATGACAAACCGCCTGCCACCAAAGACGAATCGAAATGGTGTGCTTACCATGGGGATTCTGGTCATCTCACAGATGAGTGCATAGCATTAAGGAAGGAGATAGGTTATCTTTTGAGCAAAGGATACTTGAAGGAATTGCTTGGAAGGAAAAAGTCAAGGATCAAGGATCCTGTGAAAGTTCCTGAAAAAGCTCATCCTCTACTAGCTGATGCTCAAATCATCCATTTCATCTCCGGAGGTTCTCAGCAGCTAAGAGATATGCAAAGGAAACAAAGATGGAGAATAGGGACAGACCTGTTCGAACTTCCATCCTTACCTAGGAAAAAGTCATATACTTTGATGGGGATGACCGTGTCGACATACATGATCCCCATCATGACGGTTTGGTTATTACATTATTTATATCTAACCATTTTGTTCGCAGGATTCTCATTGATGGGAAAAGCTCAGTGAACATAATCCAGTTGGATGTCCTCAATAGAATGGACATCCTTAAATCTGATATTGTCCAAAGATCATCTGTCCTTGTGGAATTCAGTGGAGAGACAAAGATTACATTGGGGGGACATCAAACTTCCTATCTATATAGAGGGAGTGAATTCTGTTAAAAAAATTCTATGTTATTGATTGCTTATCTTGCTGTAATGTTATCTTTGGCAGGCCATGGATACACGATATGAAGGCAGTCCCCCTCAACATATCATCAATGTGTCAAGCTCCCAACTCTATGAGATATGGTGAAGATAGAAAGTGATCAGCAGGAGGCAAAGAACTGTTACACTACTTCAATGAAGCCAGCCTCCAAGGAGCAAGATGTCATGGAGGCAAGAGAGCAAGACGTCAAGGATATTCTGTTGAACCCAGAGGATCCTGAATCCAAAATTTTTATAGGATCCGGGATCCTAGACAGTATTGAGCAGGATTTAGTATCCTTCTTGGAAAGAAGAAAATCTACCTTTGCTTGGAAACATGAAGATATGACAGGTATATCTAAGAATGTTATTACTCACAAACTTGGTATTGACAGGTCTTTCAAGCCAATACACCAAAAAAGGAGAAAGTTTGCACTTGAAAGGAATTCCATTATCCAAGAAGAGGTAGACAAATTGCTCAAGGAAAGTTTGAGTGGACTGATAAGCATGAAGCTGCACTCAAGGTTCTTAAGGATTATCTATCCTCAGCACCAGCCCTGATGAAACCAGAAAATGGAGAATCGTTATCCTTATACTTAGCTATTTCAGCTAAAGCAGTAAGTGTGATCCTAGTTAAGGATCATGAAGGCTCTCAACATCCGGTATACTATATAAGTAAAATTCTACTTGATGCTGAGGCCATGTATTCTCATTTAGAGAAATTAATTCTTGATTAATTATGGCTTCTGCTAAACATAGACATTATTTAGAAACTCACACCATTATTGTGAAAACTAACCTTCCTATCAAGAATGTTCTCAGGAAACTTCAAATGTCAGGTAGAATGGAAAAGTGGGCAATCAAGCTTATTGCATATGACATTAAGTATGAACCCAGGACTGCCATCAAGTCCCAAGCTTTAGCTGACTTTGTGGCTGATTCTAGTAGTGATCTACAAAGGGAAGCTGAATTAGAAGTTCAACAACTTGAGAAGACCAAGGATCCTTAGACACTCCTCACGGATGGAGCTTCAGATGTTAAAGGAACTAGACAAAGCACACTACCAAAATCGCCACAGGGGGACATTATACCCCAATCCATTGCATGTGAATTCCAAACCACTAATCATGAGGCAGAGTATGAGGCCTTGATAGCAGGTTTGCAATTAGCTAACAATATGAGGATCAGGTATCTTCAAGTATATGTAGATTATCTATTAATTACTAATCATTATAACGGTTCTTACACTGTCAAAGGTGAAAAGCTAATCAAGTACTTAGAAATAGTTAGGAAACTGGCAGACTCTTTTTCTTTTTTCAGTCTATTACAGGTACCCAGGGAAGAAAAATGCAAAAGCTGATGCTCTAGCCAATCTTGGATCATCACTGAAGATTCCAGAGGATGTGAAAATACTCATCATTCATGTCTTAGCCCCTGCTATTGAAGATCACATAGCTATGGAGATAGCAGAGGATTCTGCAATTATACCTAGTGATGGTGCACAATCAAATTCAGGATCCTGGATCCTTCCGATCCTGAGATATATACAACATGGAGAGATTCCTACAGGAGAAAACCCCAGAGCTTTCAAAGTCAAGGTATCTTAATTCACCATACTAAATGACATGTTATACAAGATATCTCTTGCAGGTCCCTAGTTGCGGTGCATTGAGGATCCAGAAATTCAAGAAGTTCTAAAGGATTTTCATGAAGGAGACTGTGGGAACCACACTGGGGGCAGAGCACTATTCTTAAGGATCCTCAGAACAGGATGCTATTGGCCTATGAGGAAGAAGTATGCTGTAGAATACACAAAGAAATGTAATGCTTGTCAAAGACATAGCATTATCCTTCATCAACCAGCGGAGCTCCTTCATCCTATTATTACCAGATTTGATGGCCAGTTATCAACAAAGAATGGCTGGAGCATACAACAAGAATGTCAGGTTCAGAAGATTTCAAGGTCCCTACTTAATTGAAGCTGAAGCAGGAAAGGGGGCATATCATTTGTTAACAATAGATGGTGACCTCTTACCAAGAGTTTGGAATGCTGTTCATCTAAAGAAATACTTTAAGTAAGAAGGATCAGGGATCCTCAGCGATACCAGTATTCTGATTAAGAATCCGGGATCCTCAAAGGATATATGATTCTACATTTGGCACATTACTTTCATTTTCATTCATTTTATACTTATTACTTATCATAAGGTAAAGATGTTAAACATTTAACATCTATTTTCATAAAGTTTAAGCTTTTGCAGAGTTATTATCATTTTACAGAAGATCAAAGTGGTTGGCCAACTCTCCAAAGTTTATTTGGGCTTGTCCCCAGTTATTTGGGTTTGTCCCCAGTTTTGGGCCTGTCCCCAGTTTTGGGCCTGTCCCCAGTTTCGCCAGTAGCGCACAATGATCCTGGTGCATTTCAAGGCAATGCGACCAGTACCCGCTTTAGGGGCTGACAATTTCATTGTACTGGCTGTATTCAGGATCCTACATATAATGGTAGACATACCATACATCCGTTCCTAAGGTTTCTAACGTTTTCACGTTAGCTAAGGTTTCGGCATTTTCATGTCGCTCAAGTTTGGATAGTCGCCAGTGAGGGGCATACTCCAGTTTACACAAGTTTATTTGGGCTTGACCCCAGTTTACATCCGTTTATTTGGGCTTGTCCCCAGTTTATTTGGGCTTGTCCCCAGTTTGTTGGGCTTGTCCCCAGTTTATGTGGGCTTGTCCCCAGTTTGTTGGGCTTGTCCCCAGTTTATTTGGGCTTGTCCCCAGTTATTATGGGTTCATTCCCAATTATTTGGATTTGTCCCAAGTTTATTTTTCTTACAGGATCTTGGAGCTCTAAAGTTATACAAGTTCTGACAATAAGGATCCTGGATCCTGGAAACTTTACTTTTCACACATTTTATTCAGTATTAGTTTACAAGGATATAGAATCCCAACTTGGATTCTCTGGTATGTTATATTCTAACTTTTTCTAAGCTGCAAGTTGTCTCTTATCCTTTTTGGTTAAGGATCATTGATCCACATTTGTCCCAACACTTCAAGTTTTTGTTAAAAGTTTAACATTATCATCAGATTTCCAATAACTTTCCAGTTGTTTGGCGATGATATCTTTGGAAATAGAAAGCATACATGGAAAATAAAAAGGGAAGAAACAATTACAGATGTAGCTAAAAAAGTTTAATGTTATTACCCGTTCATTATGTATCAAAATCATCTGGCCAGGATTTCACCAGCAAAACCGTGGACCATCCACCCAGGCCGGACATGGCTATCTAACAGTTAAAGTGTCTATGCAGATATTAAAGTGCAGGAAGGTTAATAACGAACAGTGTAGAAGGATCCATTCTCCACAAACAGAAGGATCTTCTGATCTTTAAAGGCACTTGAGGAGTTATCTCTAACTCTATATTTTGTAATGATGATTATAGCGGGTCTTATCAGTGACGACAGGTAGTGTAACGACTAGTTACCAACAGCAACGGCTAGTCCACTTCTAACGAAAATATGACAGCTGTGAATCCTTATCACAACTGCCATATTGGGGGCAATTGTTAGGGCATGGATTTTGTGCTAAGGATCATCTATCCTGAGACTAGGCATGGATCACGGATCCTTAATGGATGATGCAGGGAGTTTGAGGATCCAGAGTCTGAGGATCACAGGATCCTTAACAGAACTTATGATTTCTAACAATTGTCACGTTTTAATGTTTAAATGAAGATAATGGACGTAGTGGACTACTTCTTTGCTGGAATCTCATGGAATATGCTTCATAGGCACATGCTTAATGAAGAAATAACCGTTAGTGGTGATCATGGGTGACTTCCACCTTTTTCAGAAAGTTAGTTAGTTGATTTTTTCTTATCTTTTAAGGGGAAAACGAGCTCATTTGAGGCATAGGTCGAACACACCATAGAAAAAACACACAACACTCGAATTCTCTGCAAACACTTAGCAAAAACACACACTTACACTAGCAATTCAATGTATTGAGCTTGTTTTCTTCTGAAGTTGTACAAGGATCATTATTGTTTTTCCAATATATTTGGTGATCGGTAGTTTCCATCACCCGAGGTTTTTTATGCCGGAGATCTTCTAAAGATCAAGGGCTTTTTCCTCGTATAAATCTCGGTGTTCATCGTTGATTTCATATACTTGTCGTTCATACAATTAACCAAGCATCATACCTCACAAAATCAGATTTGGTTGCATTATCCTTGTGTGATTTTTGACCAAAACACATAGCATTATCAATCCTCAACCTGTAACATATTTAAAATACAATTCAATGCAAAAGCAAAGGCGAGTATACAAGTTTAAGAATAAGTATAAGTTTAAAAGTTTAAAACAAATCCACATGGTAACTTAGTTTATACATGAGCATCATACAAGGCATGCAATATTTCTAGTCAACCCTATTTTTACGCAAAAATGATATAATTCAAAATGACCTCTCGTTCACGGGTGGTGCGTTACTCCTATAGCGCTCGCTATACATGTCAAATGGAGGCTAGTAATAAGCTAATGACTATTGTATCACATAAGAATCACCCAAGTATAAGCATCAAGTATAACAAACATAGCATTCATGTATTTGGATTGTTTTCGTGCAAGTAAAGATTAAAGTTTAAGTTTAATTTAATAATTTAACATGTTACACCCCAAAAGTGGTAAACATAAAAAAGGGGTTTGCGAGTATACTCATGGTTTTGCAAGTGTTCAACTTGTGAATCCGCGAGTGAGTTGTTGTTGGAGGTAGGAACACCAAGTCCTTCTACACGAAGAAACAAAGTGTATGAGTATTGGGAATTTGGAAGATTAATGATTAGGAATTTAAACAACATGAACTTAGACATATGAAAATAACCATCTTTAACACATATGATGCTTTTAGATGATATAACCAACACTTTGACAAATGAACATAAGTTCATCGTCAAGGTTGATTACTTAGATAATATATAGGATATATAATATATTAATATGTCCAATGGATCAAACATGAGGTAGGAGGATGAATCCTCCATTTAGGAACCTCTTAAGTGTCATAGAATTCATGTTGGAGGTAGGAAGAAAAGTCTTTCATTTAGGCACCTCTAAGTGTTCACCACTACACTTGATGTTATGAACATACAATGAGGGTCATGAACTTACAAGTAATACAAGAATATGAACAACTAATCTATGAGAAATCATCAAGCAATGTGTGGATTTTTAAGTAGGATAACCCAAGTTAATCCTAAATCACACAAACATCAAGTCTTGAACTTGAACATCACTTGTGGGTTAAACCCTTGAACAAAACAGAAAGTTTGTGAGGTTTATACCTCTGATTTTGAATGTCTCAACCTTGTTTTTAAGCCTAACAAACCATAGAAGTGGTTATAAGCATAAGGACATAGGTTTGAGATGAGTTAGACTCAAGTTTAAACAAGTTTAGTAAAGATTGAACCAAAACAGAAATGAGGTTTCTGATCTGGGGAGTGGCTGGCTGGGCGCGAAGACCACCATCACCTGGGTCGCGGCCTGCGACAAGGGGTGGCTGGGCGAGTCCAAGTTTCACTTATTGACACTTTGCCCCCTAGAGTTTATTATTTAGGGTTTTTAAGTTATTTAAGGGTTGTTTTCGACATTTAAGCAAAGTATAAGGGTAAATTAAGTATGGAGAACATAAACCAAGTATAATTAAGTGTATGAGTGTCGTGTTTAAGTATCGTATACGATCAAAAGACGTTTTATGCATAAGTTTCACGTATTTGCAAGTTTAACACATAGTTTCCAAGAATTATGAATAAGCATCATTTGTTTCACGAAATTAAATGTATGAGCATGTATAAAGTATATTTAACACGAAATTAAAGAAATACGAGTTTTATTTATGATCCAAGTCTCGGATTTTACAACGGTGACAAAAAAAGAACGATTACAAGAACACAAGGCTTCCAAAAATAGAAATACACACAAGACTTTCTAATTATGGAAAGTACGAAAAAGCAGGGCGTTACAGTCTCCCCTCCTTTAGGGAATTTCGTCCCGAAATTTAGGAAGAAGTAGCGAAAAGATGTGGATACTTCGTTTTCATGTCACTCTTGAGTTCCCAAGTGAATTCAGCGCCACGTTTTCCTTCCCATCGAACCTTGACGATAGGAATTTTACTGTGCCTCAATACCTTGACTCCTTGATCCATGATTTCGATGGGTTTTTTCCGGGTTCGTGTGTTATTACACTCCTTCCCAATACATCATTTATTCACTTTATTAAGTTCTCGGGTTTGAGTGTACGCGCACTCCTTCCCACGGCAATATTTATCGTGATTACTTTTACCTCGGTTTCACATGCTCACTACTGTTTATTTCCTTATACATATATATATATATATATATTACTTTTACATAATTCACCCATTTCACTACTCATGTATGCCCCTATGCAACTATTGTTCACACTCGTATTGAATAAAATTTATGGTGAAATTAAATTTATAATAAACATACCTGAAACGACATCAGGTTCAGCTTTAGCCTCTGCGGCTGTCATGTGGGAAGACCTTGCCTTCTCTTTCAGGGTATCAGACTTTACGTCAACCATATCTTCGGTTTCAACCAATTCCGGGCATTCCAGGTGAGACATTTAGCAACGTAGGAGGCGATATCTCGCTTCATTCCAGGCCACCAGTATGACATACGCATATCCTGGTACATCTTGTAAGCGCCAGGATGAACGAAATACCTCGATTTGTGTGCTTCCTTCATCAGAAAGTCTCGAAGGTTTTCGCGATTAGGAATCCAGATACGATTGAGATAGTATAGAATACCATCGGATTTGGACACGAGATCTTGCTCAACAGCGCCTCGTATCTCGACAGTGAGACTACCTTCATAGAGGCATAGTGAGCTTCACGAATACGGTTCTGAAGATCATTAACGAGTTGGAGACAATGAATACTCTTCCCATGAGTTTTACAACTAAGAGCGTCGGCTACTACATTCGCTTTACCTGGATGGTAGCGAATTTCGCAGTCGTAGTCGTTTAACAGTTCCACCCAACGACGTTGACGCATGTTCAGTTCCTTTTGGTTGAAGATATGTTGAAGGCTCTTATGGTCGGTGAAGACCACACATTTAGTACCATAAAGGTAGTGTCGCCAAATCTTCAATGCAAAAACAACTGCGCCAATTTCAAGGTCGTGAGTAGTGTAGTTTTTCTCATGTATCTTGAGTTACCTCAATGCGTAGCGATAACCTTGTCGCGTTGCACAAGGACACAACCAAGACCAAGTTTTGAGGCATCGCAATACACGATGAAGTTGTTACCATCGGGAAGCGCGAGAATGGGAGCATTACAAAGCATGTCCTTCAGAGTTTGAAAGGATTCCTCTTTTTCAGGACCCCAAACAAAAGGTTTCTCTTTTTGAGTCAAGGAGGTCAAAGGAACAACGATCTTCGAAAAGTTGGAGATAAAACGACGATAATAACCAGCAAGACCAAGGAAGGAACGAATTTCAGACGTGGATTTTGGTGCAATCCAATTCTTCACAGCTTCGATTTTAGCGGGATCAACATGAATACCAAGTTCGTTGACAGTATGACCAAGGAATTGAACCTCTTTTAACCAAAATTCGCACTTGGAGAATTTGACGTATAGACGTTCAGTATGAAGAAGTTCAAGGATAAGACGCAAGTGTCGTTCATGCTCTCCTCGTGTCTTGGAACAGATAAGAATATCGTCGATGAAGACGATCACGAAATGGTCTAAGTACGCTTGGCCCACACGGTTCATCAAATCCATGAAAACAGCAGGCGCATTGGTCAAGCCAAAGGGCATGACCATGAACTCGTAGTGACCATAACGCGTTCGAATGGCAGTCTTATGTATATCTTCTTCGAGGACTCAAAGTTGATGATACCCAGAACGAAGATCGATCTTTGAAAAGCAGGTCGCGCCTTGCAATTGATCGAAGAGGTCATCGATGCGAGGAAGAGGGTATCGGTTCTTGACAGTAAGCTTGTTGAGCTCATGATAGTCGATACACATACGGAATGACCCATCTTTCTTTTTGACGAACAAAACAGGAGCGCCCCAAGGAGAAGTACTAGGGAGTATAAAGCCTTTATCAAGAAGCTCTTGAAGTTGGCTCGAGAGCTCTTGCATCTCAGAGGGTGCTAAACGGTAGGGAGACTTAGCGACAGGCGTAGCGCCAGGTACTAAATCGATGCGAAAGTCGACAGAACGAGCAGGAGGCAAACCAGGAAGATCATCGGGAAACACATCGGGAAAGTCACGTATGATGGGAACGTCGCTTATGCTTGGGCCTTTATCCTTCTTTTCAACAATATGGGCGAGAAAGGCGAAGGTACCCTTCTGTAAGCACTTGTTTACTTGAATACACGGCATAAGCTTGAGACCTTGAGAAGGTTTCTCGCCATGCATGTATAGAGAATCACCGTTTGGAAGTGGAAGACGGGTAAACTTTTCAGAACAAACAACTTCAGCACGAACTCGCCTAAGCCAGTCCATGCCTACTATGATGTCAAAGCTACCTATTTGCATAGGTATAAGATTGATCGAGAAGGTATGATCGTTAAGAATCAAGGAACAATTGGAAAGAACGGAATCGACATCGACGGATTTACCATCAGTGACTTCGACAGCGAAAGATCTTGGCAACTTAGAGCGTTTACACATAAGCAAAGGTTCGAATTCTAACGACACAAAACTCTTTTCGGCGCCAGTATCAAATAGACAAGAAGCATAAACATGGTTCATAAGAAACGTACCAGTAATGACGTCGTTCGCATTTTGAGTCTGAGCAGTAGTGAGGAGGAACGCTTGGCCTCTAGCGGGTTGTTGAGCCTGTTGTTGTTGCTGCTGCTGCTGAGGTTGAGTACGCTGAGGACACACGTTGGCTAAATGATTGAGATCACCACACTTGAAGCATGCTTGCACAGGAGCAGCTTGAGGTTGAACCTGATTTGGAGTAGGGTTGGCAACAATAGCTTGAGGTTGGTTGTTTTGGGGTTGAGGGATGTTGCGGCATCGGTTAGCAAAATGCCCAAACCTATGACAGCGGGTGCATTTGCGGCACCGGTGTGTTGGTAGGATGATGGTACAAACAGGTAGTACACTGGGGATGAGATCCAGTGTAGGCTCGTTTTGGTAGTTCGGTGTTTGCGGGGGAAACAACCGCTATTGTTTGTAAAGGTTGAGGGTTTAGCGGAGTGACGACCGCACAATTTTGGCTTGAATCCTTCCACTTCTTGCCTCGGTTTTTCTTGGATGGTTGAGAAGGTGAGGGTTCAACAACGGTGGTGGTTTTGGTTGTGGCTTGGTATACACTCTTCGTTGCAACCTTGTCTTAGGTTCCATGAAGAACGAAATTGTTGTTAAGTTCGTTGGCTATACTAAAGGCTTCTTCAATGGTTTTGGGACAAGCGGAGGCAACGCGGTTGATCAAAGAGGGTTGATGTGCTAAAAAGTGGTTTAACTAAATTAACTAAATTAAACCCTAAACTAGACTCACTAAGTTTTAAATTTATAAAACTAAGACTCTCAAAAACCTAAACCACACGACCGGCAAGTGTACCGATCGACGCAATATAGCCTAAAGAAGTCCGAGTATCGAACCCAAGAGACTCTAAGGATTACGCTAAGACTCTATAAAGACTAAAACTGACACGACTCAAACTATTTGTTTATTGATTGGAGGGGGGGGGGTTTCTAAAAGTCCTAAATAAAATATTAAATTAATGCTAAATAACTAGACACGAACTCGGACGAAAACTAGAACCAGTGGCGATGAAGACTACCTAGGCTAGACGCAAGTTTAACTCAGAATGGATTCCTATTCGATGATTTTGTGGTGTGGAACCGGGATCTTTAGATACTAAACCTATTAAGACACCACTAAGCCCCTCAAACACTCTCAAGGCGATTCTTGTGGCACTACCTAGGCTGTTACGCTCACCGACTTTCTAGATTTCCTCACAGTCCTCTAGTTTCTTGAAAGTGCCTATATAAGACGCTCTACCTCACAGCGCGAACGTCTAAAGCAACTACGGGTTTTAATCTTGGTTTAATAGACAATGGAATGTTAAGGACTTATAACCAAACCGAGACCTATTAATAACCTCGAGCCTCACAACGACAAGTTTAGCAGAACACTTGATTTTACTAAATTACCGAATATTACTTCTAAGGTTACTTACTCGATTTTCACCCTAAAGGATTAATGATCTATTACGTGATAAAGACCGTCACCTAAATCAAGAACCCTAGCACAACCCTATTATGTGATAAAGACCGTCACCAAGGATTATACGAAGCAATAAACAGTGATAAAATAATCGTCAAGCACGCATATGCACCAAGTTAAATTCCCGAAGCTTTTACAATACAAGAAAAATCCACAACCACGCCAAAAATCGAATAAAGAACCAAACTTTATTTAACTATTGTCATTAGCCTAGGTAGTTAAAGATATTTAGCCAAGAACCATAACCAAGAACAAGAAACAAGTTTCATACGATAAGCAAATCATGTTTAATAGTTTGTAAAACACAAAGTCTAACAAAACCAAAAAAATAATAAATTGCAAGCCAAACCCGAATCTTGAATCGCGGCTCTGAATCTTGAACCGTATCTTTTTTTTTACTGATCGAACCTCCTCTAAAGAAATTTATGTTTTTCTTTTTCGTCTGATCTTTTCGTGCGTCTCCAACCGTACCACTTGTTGATGTTAATTCGTATATATATTCTCCTCTATAGCCGCCAAAGACAAGCAAATAATGGGCCTCCAAATTTACGTATTAATGTTCCCAGCCAGTATTCGTCCAAGGTAAACGGGCTTCGGCCCAACAACATAGCCGCCTCCGAACTTTCTTCGAATATTGCCGCCTCCAATTCCCTTATGGGCTTGCGGCCCAATAGAAATCATGTCACCAAACCTTTCCTGCTCCTCAAAACTTGCGAAGTCCACCAAATGTAATATGAGGCAGACTTTTCAATACATAATTGACAGCACTTATTTTATTTTATTTCTTTTCTATTCCTAGCCCAAACTTCATGCGGTCTAATTATATAATTATTTTGGCAGCCCTATAACTTATAAAAGTGGCATCGGCCCACTCACAGAAAATAGTGGCAATTTTACTTCGGTCACTGGCATCTCACTCTGTTCAACTGGCTGGTTATTTCTTTTTTACTAGTTTTCGCTCCATTTGCACCAGGACCTAGCCAAACACAAACAATATAATATAATACTAATACTAAATAAAAACAAATAAAAACTATACAAAAATTAGACAATTTACACGGGACAAATAAGTATATTTTACCACTTATCAAATATCCCCACACTTAACCTTTTTTCGTCCTCGAAAAAGAATTATGCAAAACGGAATCATAGACGGAATAATCATTCGGGACAAAAGCTTAAATTACTTATTAAAACTGAAACTTGTGTTAGCCGCGATTGCAAGTATATTGATCCTCTTAAACCCAACCCGATTCCAAGCCCTTATCATGCGATTTAGTTCAATTATGGTCAATCTACCTAGGGTCTCACGCTAAGAATCACAAGTCCACCTAGTCCCCCCTCAAGCTTATAGGACAAAAGGAACAACCACTGGGTTATTTCCTAACCGCCTTATACCAAGATCAAGAGAGTTTAGAATCAAATCTATTCTTATTTTATTTTCCTTTTTTTCCATTTTTTTCATCACTTTCTCATTTTTTTTTCTTTTTTTCGAGCGTAGACGTTGCTTTCCCTAACCCAGAGGCATTCCGGCTGTAGAGTCGCTATCCCCAACTCGGATTACTTAGGCTTCGGTACTTTTTATTTTCTTTGCAAGGTCGATTTCACACACCCTAGCGGTAATTCGGCTGTAGAGTCGCTATCCCCAACCCAGACTACATAGAAATGGCTACTTTCATTTAGTTTCTAGCTCTTTTTTTTTTTCATTTTTTCCTTTTTCAACGAGATAATGACCAAAAACTCTAACGATCTTCACTTATAACGGCATCCCTTATACTATTATCGGCGGTTTTAATTTCCCCACTTTCCCTAGATGAGAACCCACTAGTAGACCGACAATTAGGTATATTTTAAATCAAAGGAACCCAGAACCGAATCGAGCCTACCCGCGCATCCCAAACTAGACACAAGCTCAATTATATTATCTCATATCATTATTATTTAAACCCGAACAAAAACCCGACTTTTCTATCATTTTCCGTTTTTTATTTTGCAAACTTCTTATTTCAAAAGACATTTTTTTTGAATTTTTTTTAATTTTTTTGTATTTTTTTTTATATTTTATGACTCAAGACCCTACTAACTAGACACTAAACGATAGTTCCCATCCCCACACTTAAACTTTACATTGCCCTCAATGTAAGATGGAAACCGACTCAAAAGACTAAAAATAAATAAGAAATAAAAAACCAAGGGCAAATCGGAAAGGACTTAGCTAGTTAATAACAACGCGTATGCTTCAAAACTCTCGTCCAATCCAGCTCGATCATATAGCATTTCATTCGCGATCGGCTTTGACACTGACTAGTACACTCGATAAATGCTTGGAATTTGATAAGCAGCTCCAAATTCACCCGGATGGAGATTGGGTACGGGTGGTACATATTCAAACCTGCATAAACAAAAACAAGCAAAAACCAAAGCAGTACCGACTCTAAACAAAAGACTGACTCAAAATACAAGTAAACATGAAAACACGAAAATACCTAAAACTACGATAAAGACTCAAAATCTACAAACTCTACAAGTGGCTATCAACTTTTCTAACACTCACGGAGGATCATGTAAACGCGGCTCACCTGTGTACCAAATCTCACGGGCTGTAGCACCATCATACCTATGATTACCCGAATCTCTCCAAACCTCCTCATACCTCTCACAACCTCTCAACTCATCATCGGGCGGTTTGAACTTATACGTTTCAAACCTAAATCTATCCCCACACTGAGCTTCACTCAGTGCTTCTAGCTTCGATTCTAAACACTGTACTATTTTTTCAAGATCCTCTACTCTCCCATCGGGTGGATCCCCACACTTAGGTTCTAACTTTGGCTCTAACCTAGGATCGCTCACCCTCTCTGTCTCTATTCTCTCACATCCTTTACTCTCCCCCACCGATGCCACTGCCTCTGTTCGAACCGGTGGTGAACCAACATCTCTTAACTTTAGACCCGACCTACTAGATATAGCTTTAACGTGATGATTGGTTGTGTTAGGTTGGGTGTTACCCGAGAACTGACCGGAAGACCTTTCTTGCAATTGACTATTTATGTCACTGACTTGCCTTTGAAGGTCCAAAAAGCTGGAGTGATTGTTCTTTAAAAATATGGAATGATCCTCTAAGGTTCTTTGAGTGGCCTCTAAGGCCCTTTGGGTTGCTTCTAAGGTCCTTTCGGTCGCTTGATTCTTAACTAGTATTTGGGATAACATAGCTTTAATCTCATCTAGACCACTACCCAAATCTTGGTTGTTTGAACCTTGACTGTTTGACCCCCCACTATTTAACTGACCTACTGAACTACCAAACTGACCCTGCTGATTCGAACCCCCACTAGAATAATAATCCTGTCCCCTGTTTTGATTCGAACATGATTGGAAACCGGGGGGATTACCGGAAGAGCAGAAGGTGTTATTGTTACTACTCCAATTGGACCCTATATTTGAATTGTTGAAAGGGTTCGTTGGACCTCTATTGGTTATGAACTCTACCTGCTCAACAGTGAGTTTGGGACAATCTATAGTATCGTGACCCCCATTACACACCTCACACCTATCGAACCTCCTCTCTAAATCGTTCATCCTACTAGTAAGCTTTCTCTCAAGGTTTTCCATTGCCGTGACCATCGATGTATCCAAGCTAACTTGGTGTACTCCTCGAACGGCCGAGGGAGTACTAGTCACAGGAATGGAAGTCCTGCCGATGGCGCAATGATCGATGTCGGAATTGGCAAAACTCTCAAAAGGTCATTGCATTCGGCCACTGTTTTCTTACCTAGGAGGTGGCCTCCTGCTGAAGTGTCAAAACGGGCTCGAATCTCTGGAGTGAGACCGTTGTAGAATTTCTCTACAAGTGCCCAATCAAATAACCCATGTTGAGTGCAACGAGAGAGTAGGGTTTGGAATCTTTCCCAGGCTAAGTGGTAGGGCTCGTTAGGCTCCATCCGGAACGAATGGATCTGATCACGAAGACGAGATGCTTTGGCGGGTGGGAAGTATTTGGCAAGGAAGGCATCTCGAAGGGTGGCCCATGTGGTAAACGTACCCGCAGGTTGTGAATCAAGCCAGGTGGCTGCGCGGCCTGCGAGTGAGAATGGGAAGACCTGGAGGAAACGAGTGTCAAGGTTGGCACCTTCAATGGAAAAGGTGCTGCAGAGGCGGGTGAGGCGGCTGATGTGAGCTGGGGCATCCTCGTCATCACGACCGTGAAATTGGCACGAGTTGGTGATAACGGCAAAGATGTAGGACGGGATTTTCCAAGACTTGTCATTATTGATGGCGGGAAGGGTAATGGGTGAGTTCGCACTGGTGAAACAAGCAGTGGATTCCTGATGAACCGTTTGACGACCTGCCATATGGACAACGGGTTGTGGGCTAGCAGGACAGGAAGATGGTGTTGAATTGTGTGGTGATGACTTCGGTGTGAAGTCAAAGGCTGGTGGTTTAGAGTGGAAAGTAGAGTCAGAAGGGGCGAAGTGTGAAGAAGAAGAACTAACCTGTGACGAAGAAGACGAGAAGGAAGACTTGATCGTAAGCGGATTTGGCGGAGGTCCTTGCGAAGGCGTATGGGGCATCCACTACAAAACCGAAAACAAGCAAGCAAGAAGACACTACAAACGACTTGACAAAATATAAAAGACACTAAAATTATTTTTTTTAATTTTTTTATTAGACTCCCACGACTCAAAGAAACGAACAAATAGCACGTATGATGTCAAACAAGTCCAAACAAAGTAATTAACGCAATCGCCAAAGAGTCCCCGGCAACGGCGCCAAAAACTTGATGTGCTAAAAAATGGTTTAACTAAATTAACTAAATTAAACCCTAAACTAGACTCACTAAGTTTTAAATTTATAAAACTAAGACTCTCTAAAACCTAAACCACACGACCGGCAAGTGTACCGATCGACGCAATATAGCCTAAGGAAGTCCGAGTATCAAACCCAAGAGACTCTAAGGATTACGCTAAGACTCTATAAAGACTAAAACTGACACGACTCAAACTATTTGTTTATTGATTGGAGGGGGGGGGGGTTTCTAAAAGTTCTAAATAAAATATTAAATTAATGCTAAATAACTAGACACGAACTCGGACGAAAACTAGAACCAGTGGCGATGAAGACTACCTAGGCTAGACGCAAGTTTAACTCAGAATGGATTCCTATTCGATGATTTTGTGGTGTGGAACCGGGATCTTTAGATACTAAACCTATTAAGACACCACTAAGCCCCTCAAACACTCTCAAGGCGATTCTTGTGGCACTACCTAGGCTGTTACGCTCACCGATTTTCTAGATTTCCTCACAGTCCTCTAGTTTCTTGAAAGTGCCTATATAAGACGCTCTACCTCACAGCGCGAACGTCTAAAGCAACTACGGGTTTTAATCTTGGTTTAATAGACAATGGAATGTTAAGGACTTATAACCAAACCGAGACCTATTAATAACCTCGAGCCTCACAGCGACAAGTTTAGCAGAACACTTGATTTTATTAAATTACCGAATATTACTTCTAAGGTTACTTACTCGATTTTCACCCTAAAGGATTAATGATCTATTACGTGATAAAGACCGTCACCTAAATCAAGAACCCTAGCATAACCCTATTATGTGATAAAGACCGTCACCAAGGATTATACGAAGCAATAAACAGTGATAAAATAATCGTCAAGCACGCATATGCACCAAGTTAAATTCCCGAAGCTTTTACAATACAAGAAAAATCCACAACCACGCCAAAAATCGAATAAAGAACCAAACTTTATTTAACTATTGTCATTAGCCTAGGTAGTTAAAGATATTTAGCCAAGAACCATAACCAAGAACAAGAAACAAGTTTCATACGATAAGCAAATCATGTTTAATAGTTTGTAAAACACAAAGTCTAACAAAACCAAAAAAATAATAAATTGCAAACCAAACCCGAATCTTGAATCGCGGCTCTGAATCTTGAACCGTATCTTTTTTTTTACTGATCGAACCTCCTCTAAAGAAATTTATGTTTTTCTTTTTCGTCTGATCTTTTCGTGCGTCTCCAACCGTACCACTTGTTGATGTTAATTCGTATATATATTCTCCTCTATAGCCGCCAAAGACAAGCAAATAATGGGCCTCCAAATTTACGTATTAATGTTCCCAGCCAGTATTCGTCCAAGGTAAACGGGCTTCGGCCCAACAACATAGCCGCCTCCGAACTTTCTTCGAATATTGCCGCCTCCAATTCCCTTATAGGCTTGCGGCCCAATAGAAATCATGTCACCAAACCTTTCCTGCTCCTCAAAACTTGCGAAGTCCACCAAATGTAATATGAGGCAGACTTTTCAATACATAATTGACAGCACTTATTTTATTTTATTTCTTTTCTATTCCTAGCCCAAACTTCATGCGGTCTAATTATATAATTATTTTGGCAGCCCTATAACTTATAAAAGTGGCATCGGCCCACTCACAGAAAATAGTGGCAATTTTACTTCGGTCACTGGCATCTCACTCTGTTCAACTGGCTGGTTATTTCTTTTTTACTAGTTTTCGCTCCATTTGCACCAGGACCTAGCCAAACACAAACAATATAATATAATACTAATACTAAATAAAAACAAATAAAAACTATACAAAAATTAGACAATTTACACGGGACAAATAAGTATATTTTACCACTTATCAAATATCCCCACACTTAACCTTTTTTCGTCCTCGAAAAAGAATTATGCAAAACGGAATCATAGACGGAATAATCATTCGGGACAAAAGCTTAAATTACTTATTAAAACTGAAACTTGTGTTAGCCGCGATTGCAAGTATATTGATCCTCTTAAACCCAACCCGATTCCAAGCCCTTATCATGCGATTTAGTTCAATTATGGTCAATCTACCTAGGGTCTCACGCTAAGAATCACAAGTCCACCTAGTCCCCCCTCAAGCTTATAGGACAAAAGGAACAACCACTAGGTTATTTCCTAACCGCCTTATACCAAGATCAAGAGAGTTTAGAATCAAATCTATTCTTATTTTTTTTTTCCTTTTTTTCCATTTTTTCATCACTTTCTCATTTTTTTTTCTTTTTTTCGAGCGTAGACGTTGCTTTCCCTAACCCAGAGGCATTCCGGCTGTAGAGTCGCTATCCCCAACTCGGATTACTTAGGCTTCGGTACTTTTTATTTTCTTTGCAAGGTCGATTTCACACACCCTAGCGGTAATTCGGCTGTAGAGTCGCTATCCCCAACCCAGACTACATAGAAATGGCTACTTTCATTTAGTTTCTAGCTCTTTTTTTTCATTTTTTCCTTTCATTTTTTTCATTTTCAACGAGATAATGACCAAAAACTCTAACGATCTTAACTTATAACGGCATCCCTTATACTATTATCGGCGGTTTCAATTTCCCCACTTTCCCTAGATGAGAACCCACTAGTAGACCGACAATTAGGTATATTTTAAATCAAAGGAACCCAGAACCGAATCGAGCCTACCCGCGCATCCCAAACTAGACACAAGCTCAATTATATTATCTCATATCATTATTATTTGAACCCAAACAAAAACCCGACTTTTCTATCATTTTCCGTTTTTTATTTTGTAAACTTCTTATTTCAAAAGACATTTTTTTTGAATTTTTTCAATTTTTTTTTTAAATTTTTATGTATTTTTTTTATATTTTATGACTCAAGACCCTACTAACTAGACACTAAACGATAGTTCCCATCCCCACACTTAAACTTTACATTGCCCTCAATGTAAGATGGAAACCGACTCAAAAGACTAAAAATAAATAAGAAATAAAAAACCAAGGGCAAATCGGAAAGGACTTAGCTAGTTAATAACAACGCGTATGCTTCAAAACTCTCGTCCAATCCAGCTCGATCATATTGCATTTCATTCGCGATCGGCTTTGACACTGACTAGTACACTCGATAAATGCTTGGAATTTGATAAGCAGCTCCAAAATCACCCGAATGGAGATTGAGTACGGGTGGTACATATTCAAACCTGCATAAACAAAAACAAGCAAAAACCAAAGCAGTACCGACTCTAAACAAAAGACTGACTCAAAATACAAGTAAACATGAAACTTTGGCGAGATTGAAAATCGAGGAATGGGACTTAATCGACAAGGTGCGGGTTTCACCCCTAACTTGACGATCTTGTACCCTAATGTGGTTGGTACTCGTCGGGTCAAATATAATTTCAACACTTTGACGAGGGTCCACTAGATTTTGAATTGGAAATTTACCATTGAGATGTGGATTTCACTCCTAACTTAATGGCGAAATTTCATGCAAAATAAGAATAAGCGGAATGAGAGTCGTTTACCAAATGGTGGGTTTCACGCCTATTTTGGTAAACTCGTCTCTTTTGTATAAAGAGTGTCTTCAAGTCTTCAAGTGTATTGTGTAAAATGTCTTAGGAAAGACATCATGTAAGCATTAAGACCAAGAAAAAGAGGAAGAAGCAAAGTAGGAAGAAGAATATTTTAAGCAAGAATCAAGAATGGGAAAAAATATGGTTCCTACTATAGACTAGGTCGAACATAGCAATTCTACCTAATTCCCTATAGTTATGGCTCTGATACCAATCTGTCACACCCCAACCAATGGCGGAATCATCAGAGTGGGACTAGTTCGAGATTGCAAGAGACTTCATAACACTACTTGTGATAATATTTGTCACACCCTGAAATTATCAGAGCTGGCGTGACTGGACTGGCATCTTCATTGCACAACGAAAGCAAATAAGCTAAGTCTTTTAGAAAATGAATGCCACTAAGTACTCGACTTCACATGGTTCTCCTATTCCAACCGTTCCATATATTTGGAAAGTAACCTGAGAAAGAAACATGCGAAAAATCAACATAAAGTTGAGCGAGTTCATAGTTTGTTTGTAAAAGATTTGAAATAAATCTTTTTGAATAACCGGTTTTTGAAATAATGTTGAGAAAACGAATTCAAAATCATTTTCTTTGACATGTTATATGGAAACTTTGTATTTGTAATGCATTATATGAGCAAAAACTTTGCATTTGTAAACTCTTGAGTTTGTAAAATTTGTGTACTGTCAATGTTCTCCCTGACATTGACATCAAATCTGCATAATCCTATGCTTTGAATGTGTATAAAACATGATATGTAATTTGTAAAGACGTATCTAAAACTGAGTTATGTGAATGTAAGGAATACGAGATCGCTAATGGTTTGCGGGGCCACTAACATATGTAACGACATAGGAAGCCACCAAACCTAGGCATTTTTGTCGAGTTCGGCTGAGACACAAAAGCACTCATTGGTAGAAGTAGGCCAAGATTGGGGTTGCCTGAAGCCCATTAGATCTAACCATTCTGTTCCGCGGTCTAAATGTATACGTTGACTAATGGTGCTTATGGTACCCTATTCGTCACGTGATCTATGCATCATTCCTTAGTTTGATGTACCTCTTTGTACTTATATTTTTCCGAATTTTAGAAACTAGAATACATTTGTATGTACTTTTCGAAGAATACTCTTGCTTGAAAAACCGGTATAGAACATAAGCTTTTCGTAAACCATTTATGTCAGTTAAAACTTGTTTGTAAAATGGTTTAGAAATATGTAATTCATGTTTATTGAAAAACCTTGTATGCTTTTGCAAAAAGTGCATGTCTTTCCACCCCAAAAACATTTAGAAAAATGTAAAACCGAAAAAGGTGGGGTTATGAACTCACCTGAATATTCCTGTGCAAAGCTAGCTATATACGACTTTGTAATGTCGTTCCCAAGACGAGACTCGCTAGCGTGCATTCTAAAATATTCCTAACACGGAATATCTTATAAGTTTCTAAATAAACGCAGTAACTAAACTACGTGTCATCGAGCTCTACCGAATCGTTAACCGAACGATTCAACGGTAAGTTGAAAACTTAATAGTAACGATTAAGTTATACTCGTTAAGTTTCGTCTAATGTCGGTAATAGTTTACTAAGTCTTTAAAAAACACTTAGTTCTCATGAGATTTAGGGTATATATAAATATTTATATAAAAATATATAAATATATTGTTATCATTGCGTTAGGCGTCCCGAGAAGTCGTATGTGTATAAAAGAATATTTACACGAAAATAATATATAACAAACTCGTATTATATATCGCATTTCGTATGATCTTTGTCAAAATATTCGTATATGCCGTTCCGGCGTATAAAATAAATATGAAAAGTTATAAAAGAATTGTCGAGTTGTCGTGTTTGAAAATAAATATGACTATATTTATTTTATAAAAGAATTCGACTTGTTTGTGTTGGAAATAAATATATAACTATATTTATTTATAAAAAGGATCGTCTTGTTTGATTGTTGAAATAAATATACTCTATATTTATTTTTATGAAAAGGAGTCGTATTATTCGACACTTGAAACAATATAATTTGTTATACTTGTTTTATAACTAGCAAGTTTGGTTAACTTGAAATACAACTTTGGTCGAAAAGTTATGAATATGTTTTGTAAGTTATATTGCGTTGCCGAAAATAATATGCATTTACATCTTGTTTTTCAAAAGTCGCTTAAAGCCGATTGTTTTATTTTTACAATAAAACAAGTTTTGTTTACGGAATTTCTCAAAAAACGGGCAGAGTTTCCTCTGTTTTTGGACGGCCCCGACAACACAAGTTGTCGTTATATTTTCAAAATTCAACAAGATTCAACAAGATTCAACAATATTTTTGTATAATCAATTTATATAAACGAAATAATAAATAAATCCAAGTAAATATTAACTAAGAATTCGTTAATTTGTTCGGTTCGAGCTCGTTTGTCACATAAGTATTAAAACTAAAAATATAACGTAAATATTAAACACGTCGTTAATCTTTACCAAATCTTTGCGTCGGGATGTTGACCGAGTTGACCAGGTTTGACCGGGTTGACCGGGTTTGGCCCGAACCCGATGCACGACCCGAACCCGGGAGACCCGAACATGATACTGAACCGCGATCCGAACCACACTGACCCGAGTAGAACTTGAACCTTGAACCGAACCCGTAGACTTGTCTTGACCCGATGCCCGAACAGAAAACCCGAACCAGAGATGAACCATTTTGAACCAAACCTGAACCAAGTCACTTGAACCCGAGCCTAAACCACCGTGAACTCGTCGGACGTCGCTAGAACCACTGCCGCCGCCATGAGCGGCGACACCGCTCCTTATCTCCACCGCTCTCTCTCTCATCTCCTCGTTTCTCTCTCTCTGGTCTCTCACTCCTCTCACTCTCTCTCTCTCGCTTGAAGCATCGACCGGCACCACCCACCACAACGCCGCCGCCTGTGGTGGTGGTGGTGTTGCTGCTGTAGTCCGCCACCACCTGAAGATGGTGGTGGTTGTCCGGTTAACAGGGGGGAAAGGGAGTGGAGGTGAAATGAATGATGTGGTTTAAGGTGTGTATATGCTGTATAGATCGAGAGAGAGTGGAGGAGTTGTGAGATTGGACTGATTTTGGTGTGTTGTAAGTAATCGAGAGGGAGAGATGGTGAGATGAAGGAATGATAAGATTCATACTTTTTGTTTGTGTGTGATATAGATAGAATGCAGAGGATTTGGGAAGGAAGATGTTTGTGCTTTGAAGGAGATGTATTCTCTGTGTTTTGTTGGCATGGATGTATAACCGAGAGAGGGAGGGGTTTTATCCTCATTTGTGTGGGTAATGACTAATGTGGTTTCCTTATGTCCTGTGTATAGAGATCTCATGAAGATTTTATCAAGATTTAGTAGAGATTTAATAGATCTTGCAGAGATTTGTAAGATCTAATATATTATGTGCAGGTTTAGGCTTGTGGGTTTTGGGCTTGGGCCCAGGGCCCACAAGCCCATCTCATGTGTAAGTGGCCCGTAATTCCTACGAGACCCGATATCGTATCCCAAACTCCATAGAATAAAATTTTTTAAAATTAAAAGGCGTATAATAGTGGCGTTGTCAGTATTTTGTATGGTATCAGTCCGTTGTCATTTGATGTTCCGCAGATTCCACGCGAATCTTCATACGCGTACTGTAGAGTCGGATAAGCATTCCTAGGCACTCCAAAGGCCTAATTAAGTTAATTTGTGCCGTAAACACTATTTATTATCGCGTTAATCACTTGTTAATCACGTAATCAGGAGCCGTAAATCACCGGTTGTCACATTCTCCCCCTGTTAATAAAATTTCGTCCTCGAAATTTAGACTACGTTAACTCCTTAGAGTTACGTTATGCGTAAGTAAATACGAATAATGTCAAAGGAAACGAGATATACTGATACAATTACCAATGTGACCAAGTTAACAGGGGTCGAATAAAAGAGGAATTTCAACCAATAGAATTTCAAGTGGACGTTTACAATATGCAAATGAATTCTAGAAACGATAACATCCACTAAATGGAACTTAGAACCAACAAGTTCAATGAAATAGTTTTGCATGAAACGCTCGATCATGATCAGCCCAAGCTGCAAGTTCTACCGATGCCACAAGGTGTCGTAGTGAATGAAACAATTCAAATATAGCGGTGATCGAACAAGTATCACCTGTGTTTCGCATAAAACGCTCAATCATGATTAGCCCAAGCTACAAGTTTGCACTGACACCACAAGGTGTCGTAGTGATTTAAATAATTCAATAATAGCGGTGTTCAAACAAATTCACCGTGTTTGAAATCAATTGAAAGTGTAATAAAGTGAATCTGAAAGTTTGTTTCGAATGACATCATAGAATTTTCAATTGAAAATGGAACATCAAAGAAACACTGTTTTCGATCGACGATGAAAAGGCAATAAATATCGCAAAGCATTCGATCGATAATGAAAGAACCGTTAATAGGTAAACCGGAATATCGAAATAAATTTGTGTACCACTGTCTTAACACACGATTGTGTTAAGACTGCTTTAATATGATAAATCAAAGCGGATTTAAAGCAAATCAATAAATAATTTAAATCCGTGCATGAGATGTGCAAACGAGATTAGCGCAAGCTTCAATTAGTGGAAACACCATCACAAGGTGTTGAAATCAACAAACAACTTAATGGAGTCGTATGTGACAACTCGAAATTTAGAACCTTTCGTTGTACGCTTGAACACTAAATGACTAACTAATTTGATGATTTAATGAATGATACATGTGAACTTATATGATTATGTGTTATGTTATGTGTATGCTTGTGTGTATGTATGCGAGTATGTTTATGGACCGAGACAACAAGAACCCGACTCGAGACCATGTGGTCTCGAGTGAACAATGAAACATTGGGCCGGTTGGGCCACACACACACTTAGCCTATCCGAGAGCCCACTAGGGTGTATTACTAGGAGCGGATATATAAACTTGATAGATAGCCATGTTGCCATTCTTGGATAACACACATACTCTCCCACACACACTCCCTCTCTCCCTCACGGAAACCTTAAGCCACAACACCCTCCTCCTTCTTCTCGGATCAAACCAACCGACCACAAAAGGATTCTCGGATTTGCTTGTTCACACCAAACAAAGCTTCATCCTTCACCACTACTCCTCTAACCGGTTAGTGATTTCCATTGTGTGTGCATATTTCGGTTGTTGGTAATGATATGTGATGAAAATTATGTGATAATATGTCTACTTGTAAGTGTTATACATGAGGAATACACCCTTCTTGAGTAATCGGTTCATAAATGTTTCATGTAGTATGTTTACATTCGGTTAAAGATGATTATAGGTTAATGTATTGATTATGTTGGGATGAACAATGTATGTTTGACTATGATTGAATGCTATCGGTTCCACATAGGCTTAAATCCGAGTGGCTGGATTATGTTAGAAGGTTTATTACTCATGAAATCGGATGTGTATATGTGGGTTAGATGAATATGTTCAAGAGTTTGATTGTTGTTCATGATTTTTGTTAGACTTAGGTTCATATGAATGATGATGAACTACTTGAATGTTTGAAGAACATGATGAATGTATGAAGAACTTGATGAACATGATAAGAATGTGGCTGAATATTTGAAATCTGATATGTTTGATCCAAATTAGTAAATTGCTAGACAAACAAACATGTTTAAGTGGATAGTACAAACCATTTCATGAAATCAAATTCCCATTGGATAGTACACTGTACCGAATCAGCAGTTGTCCAACCGAAACCTCCAGTTGCGACTCGAAACCAGTGCATGATGAGTCGAAATCTCCCGGTTGCGACATCGGTTGCGAGTCGCAAACACCTGGTTGCGACTCGAAACCACACGAAATCAGCACATAAACCGTACGACTCGAAACCACGGTTACGAGTCCAGTTGCGACTCGAGACCAAAACAACACGAACCGAGACCATGATTGCGACTCAGGTTGCGAGTCGCAAACGCCTAGTTGCGACTCGAGACTATACACAGATACACGCTGTTTGGGCTTGCACCTCATTTCGGACTTAAGTAATTGGGCCGGACTCTTGGGCCCAATGCACAGATTTTATGTGTTGATGCTTGAATGTGGATATTGTTGAACTGCCATGATCAAACGTGTATGCCATGAACGATACTTGGATGCATTATGCTAGGAACATACGTGTACTAATTGAATACGAACCTGATTGGTATGATACAACTATGATAGGACGAGAGTAGCTACAATATTGCTTGATTGACTTTTCTGTGTATCTACCGAGCAAACCAAGGTGAGTTCACACCCTCTACAAAGCATGGGATTCCCAGGGGTCGGGAATTGGGGTTAAGGAACTTGGGTTCCTCGTCCTCCTTGGGCAGGACAGTATTGGTTCAGGAATGTAATTCCTCGTCCTCACGGACAGATAACTCGTACTAGACCAAAACTCTATTACGAAGTCCCTCCTTTTTATATCGACTTAATCGCCGGGCCAATGGCGAGCGGGTCATTAGTTAGATAGCGCTATTTAGGTCTGACAAACCTCACACCGTGCCGCAGAGGACGGGCGTGAACTAATGGATCTGGGGCACGTCAATGATGATAGACATTGACAGTTTCAGGGCACATAAACATGACTACAGTCAGCAGTCGATATGGTAACGAGTCTAGTGTATACATGGGGTAGCCCCCACGGCCGAAATGCCAGATAACTAACACGGGGTAGCCCCCACGGCTGGATAGCCAGAGTAACCGGGAATAAACAAGTCACGTTTTTAACTATGGGGTAACCCCCACGGCAGGATGCCAGCTAAAGGAAACTGTTTTCGAAACAACTTAAAACGAACACCCAACCGTGAACTCACTCAACTTGTTGTTGACTCGTTACTACATGCTTTGCAGGTCCTTAGGTTCTTAGCTGGAGCTTGCATGGAGGAGGATCGTTGTGGGACATGGACGTCTGTGTGCCATGTTAAACTTTGAAACTATTAAACTTATGTTTTGGCTTTAAGACTTATGCTTCCGCTTGCAACTTAACTATGTTTTGTTTGAACACCAATTGTATTGGTTGGATTTTTTTTATAACTACTTACATGCTTGTTCAATATGATTGGTGGCTGGATCCTGGTCAGTCACGCCTCCAAGCGGTAGTACTCCGCAGGTGGGTTTTGGGGGTGTGACAGATTGGTATCAGAGCCATTGGTTATAGAGAACTTGGTTTTAATAAAGGGGGAAAAACGTTTTTGTTAAAACCAGACTATAACCTGTACAGTGCTCAACGGTCCACAACGATGCTTCACTCCACATGCAAGGCTCGACATTCTAGGTGATATGATCTGTGTATATATTGCCCACTTGTTAGTTACATAGTACATTGCTCATGGTATGCTTGATTAGAATAACTACTGTTGCTCGAACACGTGCGTGCTTACTCTATCCTATCATTGTACTTTCGCGAACCCCTCTCACTCACGTTCTTCTTGATATGAAGATCATGTCTGGACGCGTTAACCTGACACAAGCCCAGTTGACGGCTCTGATCAACGAACGAGTTGCCGCAGCACTTGCAG
The DNA here is from genome assembly GCA_030545235.1 of Helianthus tuberosus. Classification (NCBI taxonomy): domain Eukaryota; kingdom Viridiplantae; phylum Streptophyta; class Magnoliopsida; order Asterales; family Asteraceae; genus Helianthus; species Helianthus tuberosus. The sequence goes on along the minus strand of CM060377.1, from coordinate 76,104,403 downwards.
CTGCACACGCATGAGGTATATCCTGCAGTCCGAACTCATTCTAGGATCTTAGGATCCCACTCTCGTGAACCAACCTTTGTGTTAAACTCTGTCTTTTCTTTCACCTACGATAGGTCAGCATGTCCAGCCACCCGTGTGCACTTTTAAGACTTTCATGGACTGCCGACCAACTACTTTTAGCGGCACTGAAGGAGCGGTAGGTCTCCTACACTGGTTTGAGAAACTAGAATCTGTGTTCGAAATGTGTGAATGCCCTGAGGCACGCAGGGTGAAGTATGCTACTGGTACTCTCGAGGGTTTAGCCCTCACATGGTGGAACGCTCAGGTTCAGATGCTGGGGTTGGTTGCTGCCAACGCCACCCCTTGGGAAACTTTTAAGGAAATGATCAAAGAAGAATACTGCAGTCGTGATGAAATTCACAAACTGGAAGTGGAGTTCTTCAACCTCAAGATGACGGGGTCCGAAATTGAAGCTTATGTGAAAAGGTCGAACGAACTGGCAATTCTGTACCCTACTATGGTGGATCCTCCCATCAAACGCATCGAACTATTTCTTCAGGGCTTAGTGCCAGAAATCCAAAGTCATGTGACTTCAGCGAACCTCGCTACCTACCAGCAAACTGTACAGTTGGCTCACCGTCTCACGGATCAAGCGGTGGAGCAGAACAAGTTACCAAAACGCATAGGTGCTGCAACTACTTCTGGTACCTCTAGTGACAACAAACGGAAATGGGATGGAACTTCAAGTAAGGGTTCGACTTCTGTTCAGTCCCAGTCTCAGCAAAGGAAGACTGATGACTACAAGAGCCCTAATCAGCAATCGTCTGGTGGTCAAAGTCATGGTGGGTACAAAGGAAATCACCCCAAATGCAATCGCTGCAGCCTGCACCACAGCGGGCCATGCACCAGGGGCAACTGTCATCGGTGCAACAAGCCTGGTCACGCTGCAAAGGATTGCAGGAGCTTATACCCCGCCAATCAGAATCGTCAGCAAGCTCAACAGAATCAACGCCAACAGCAACAGCAAGGTGATAACAAGGGATGCTTTCAGTGTGGAGCTGAAGGCCACTTCAAGAGAGATTGTCCCCAACTGAACAGGAACCAGAACAACAACAACAATAACAACAATCAGGGGAATGGTAACAATGGGAACAACAACAACGATGGCGCCAGGGGGCGGATGTTTGTGATTGGCCAAGGTGAAGCAAGGAATGACCCCAATGTTGTGGCGGGTAAGTTCCTTCTCGACGACTTTTATGTTTCAGTTTTATTTGATTCGGGTGCCGATACTAGCTACATGTCACTAGAAGTTAGTCGAATGCTTAAGCGTATTCCAACACCATTGAACAACAAGCACACAGTAGAGCTAGCAAATGGTAAGAGTTTAGAAGCCACACACGTAGTCAAGAGTTGTAAACTTATTCTCGCCGACCAGACCTTCTCTATCGACCTCATTCCTATTGTCTTGGGTAGTTTCGACGTTGTCGTTGGGATGGATTGGTTATCCCAACACCGAGCAGAGATTCTTTGCAACGAGAAGGTTGTCCGTATTCCAGGTCCCGATGGTGAACCTCTCATGATTCATGGTGACAAGAGGAGTGCTGTTGAGAATGTCATTTCTCTCCTTAAGGCCCAAAAGTGCTTGCGAAAGGGCCACACTGCCATTTTGGCTCTCGTTACTGACACCTCAGAAAAAGAGAAGAAGATAGAAGATTTTCCAGTTGTACGCGACTATCCTGAGGTATTTCCTGAGGAATTACCTGGTCTTCCGCCTCATCGCCAAGTCGAGTTCCAGATCGAACTAGCTCCTGGAGCTGCGCCTATAGCTCGTGCACCTTACCGATTGGCTCCATCAGAGTTGAAAGAACTCTCTACGCAACTACAAGAGCTCTTGGATAAGGGTTTTATTCGTCCTAGCTCATCGCCCTGGGGAGCTCCAGTATTATTTGTAAAGAAAAGGGACGGTACTTTCAGAATGTGCATCGACTACCGGGAACTCAACAAGGTGACGGTGAAGAACCGTTATCCTCTACCGCGTATCGACGACTTGTTCGACCAGCTGCAAGGGTCGAGCTACTATTCGAAGATCGATTTGAGATCGGGTTATCACCAGCTGAGAGTCCGGGAAGAGGACGTCTCCAAAACAGCTTTCAGAACTCGATACGGGCACTATGAGTTTTTGGTCATGCCTTTCGGGATGACAAACGCACCTGCGGTTTTCATGGACTTGATGAACCGAGTGTGCAAGCCTTACCTGGATAAGTTCATTATAGTCTTCATCGACGACATCCTGATCTGTTCCAAGAGTCGGGAGGAACACGAGCAGCATCTGCGACTTATTCTGGAACTCCTTCGAACAGAACAGCTTTACGCAAAGTTCTCGAAATGCGACTTCTGGCTTCGAGAAGTCCATTTCCTAGGCCACGTGGTAAACAAGGATGGGATTCACGTTGATCCATCCAAGATAGACTCGATTAAGAACTGGCCTGCACCTCGTACACCAAAGGAAATTCGCCAATTCTTGGGTTTGGCGGGATACTACCGGAGATTCATAAAGGATTTTTCTAAGATTGCACAGCCTCTCACCTCGCTAACGCAGAAGGGCGTTGTTTATCGCTGGGGAAACGCACAGGAGTTAGCATTTCAGCACTTAAAGGATAGACTTTGCAGCGCACCTATCCTTTCCTTGCCGGAAGGCACAGACGACTTTGTGGTCTACTGCGACGCATCAATTCAGGGTCTTAGTTGCGTGTTGATGCAACGAGATAAAGTTATAGCCTACGCCTCACGCCAACTCAAGGTTCATGAAAAGAACTACACTACGCACGATTTAGAGCTGGGAGCTGTTGTTTTTGCACTTAAGTTATGGCGGCATTACCTGTATGGTACCAAGTGCGCGATCTACACCGACCACAGGAGCCTCGAGCATATCTTCAAGCAGAAAGAACTGAATATGCGGCAACGACGATGGGTCGAACTACTGAATGATTACGAGTGCTCAATCAGATATCACCCGGGCAAAGCCAATGTTGTGGCTGACGCCCTTAGTCGAAAGGATACTGCGCCTAAGCGCTTGCGAGCTTTACAACTCACGATCCATTCTAGTCTTCCCTCCCAGATACGAGCTGCTCAGATAGAAGCACTGAAACCAGAAAACGTCAGGGCTGAAGCCCTACGCGGATCGAGGCAACGCTTAGAACAGAAGGAAGACGGTGCTTACTACGTAACGGGACGCGTTTGGGTCCCACACTATGGCAACCTACGAGAGCTTGTGATGGATGAAGCACACAAGTCTCGCTACTCGGTACATCCTGGATCGGATAAAATGTACCACGACATCAAAACTACGTATTGGTGGCCTAGCATGAAGGCCCACATAGCAACCTACGTCAGCAAGTGTTTGACTTGTGCGAGAGTCAAGTCGGAATACCAGAAACCATCAGGCCTACTCCAACAACCAGAGATACCTCAATGGAAATGGGAGCAAATTTCCATGGATTTTGTCACTGGCCTACCTAGATCCCAGCGCGGGAACGATACTATTTGGGTGATCGTGGATCGACTCACAAAATCTGCACACTTCTTGGCTATCAAAGAGACGGATAAATTCTCCACTCTTGCAGAAATATACATCAAGGAAATTGTTTCGAGGCACGGGGTGCCCACCTCTATCATCTCGGACCGAGATGCACGCTTCACGTCAGAGCTGTGGCAAGCAATGCACAAATCCTTTGGCTCACGATTGGATATGAGCACAGCGTATCACCCTCAGATGGACGGGCAGTCCGAGCGTACTATTCAAACCTTAGAAGACATGCTTCGTGCATGTGTAATCGACTTTGGCAACCGCTGGGAAAGGCATCTGCCACTTGTGGAATTCTCGTACAATAACAGCTACCACACCAGCATTAAAGCTGCTCCATTTGAGGCATTGTACGGACGTAAATGCCGGTCACCTCTTTGCTGGGCAGAGGTGGGAGATAGTCAGATCACTGGTCCAGAATATGTGGTAGATACAACCGAGCAAATCGCTCAGATACGAAAACGCATGACGGCCGCTCGCGAACGTCAGAAAGTTTACGCCGACATGGGCAGGAAACCGCTTGAGCTCCAGGTTGGGGAGCGGGTACTACTCAAAGTTTCACCCTGGAAGGGTGTGGTTTGTTTTGGTAAACGCGGCAAACTAAACCCACGATACGTTGGACCTTTCGAGGTCATTGAGAAAATAGGCAGGGTGGCCTACAGATTAAACTTACCAGCGGAACTCGGTGCAGTTCACAACGTTTTTCACGTGTCGAATCTGAAGAAGTGTCCGTCAGATGAGACCCACGTAGTTCCTCTGAAGGAACTCACTATCGACGAACAGTTACGATTCGTCGAGGAACCAGTTGAAATCACGGACCGGGACGTTAAGGTCCTCAAGAGCACCAGAATACCTCTCGTTCGAGTTCGTTGGAACTCACGTCGCGGCCCAGAGTTCACCTGGGAGCGCGAAGATCAGATGAAACAAAAGTATCCCCAACTGTTCGCAAACAGTACACCCACTACTGAGGCCGAAGCTACGGAATTTCGGGACGAAATTCCAGATCAACGGGGGGTGGATGTGACACCCCAGGAAAACCATACAACTTAACTAGCTTCCTCAGTGAGTGCCTACCAAATTTCGGGACGAAATTTCTTTCAACTTGGGGATGATGTGACAACTCGAAATTTAGAACCTTTCGTTGTACGCTTGAACACTAAATGACTAACTAATTTGATGATTTAATGAATGATACATGTGAACTTATATGATTATGTGTTATGTTATGTGTATGCTTGTGTGTATGTATGCGAGTATGTTTATGGACCGAGACAACAAGAACCCGACTCGAGACCATGTGGTCTCGAGTGAACAATGAAACATTGGGCCGGTTGGGCCACACACACACTTAGCCTATCCGAGAGCCCACTAGGGTGTATTACTAGGAGCGGATATATAAACTTGATAGATAGCCATGTTGCCATTCTTGGATAACACACATACTCTCCCACACACACTCCCTCTCTCCCTCACGGAAACCTTAAGCCACAACACCCTCCTCCTTCTTCTCGGATCAAACCAACCGACCACAAAAGGATTCTCGGATTTGCTTGTTCACACCAAACAAAGCTTCATCCTTCACCACTACTCCTCTAACCGGTTAGTGATTTCCATTGTGTGTGCATATTTCGGTTGTTGGTAATGATATGTGATGAAAATTATGTGATAATATGTCTACTTGTAAGTGTTATACATGAGGAATACACCCTTCTTGAGTAATCGGTTCATAAATGTTTCATGTAGTATGTTTACATTCGGTTAAAGATGATTATAGGTTAATGTATTGATTATGTTGGGATGAACAATGTATGTTTGACTATGATTGAATGCTATCGGTTCCACATAGGCTTAAATCCGAGTGGCTGGATTATGTTAGAAGGTTTATTACTCATGAAATCGGATGTGTATATGTGGGTTAGATGAATATGTTCAAGAGTTTGATTGTTGTTCATGATTTTTGTTAGACTTAGGTTCATATGAATGATGATGAACTACTTGAATGTTTGAAGAACATGATGAATGTATGAAGAACTTGATGAACATGATAAGAATGTGGCTGAATATTTGAAATCTGATATGTTTGATCCAAATTAGTAAATTGCTAGACAAACAAACATGTTTAAGTGGATAGTACAAACCATTTCATGAAATCAAATTCCCATTGGATAGTACACTGTACCGAATCAGCAGTTGTCCAACCGAAACCTCCAGTTGCGACTCGAAACCAGTGCATGATGAGTCGAAATCTCCCGGTTGCGACATCGGTTGCGAGTCGCAAACACCTGGTTGCGACTCGAAACCACACGAAATCAGCACATAAACCGTACGACTCGAAACCACGGTTACGAGTCCAGTTGCGACTCGAGACCAAAACAGCACGAACCGAGACCATGATTGCGACTCAGGTTGCGAGTCGCAAACGCCTAGTTGCGACTCGAGACTATACACAGATACACGCTGTTTGGGCTTGCACCTCATTTCGGACTTAAGTAATTGGGCCGGACTCTTGGGCCCAATGCACAGATTTTATGTGTTGATGCTTGAATGTGGATATTGTTGAACTGCCATGATCAAACGTGTATGCCATGAACGATACTTGGATGCATTATGCTAGGAACATACGTGTACTGATTGAATACGAACCTGATTGGTATGATACAACTATGATAGGACGTGAGTAGCTACAATATTGCTTGATTGACTTTTCTGTGTATCTACCGAGCAAACCAAGGTGAGTTCACACCCTCTACAAAGCATGGGATTCCCAGGGGTCGGGAATTGGGGTTAAGGAACTTGGGTTCCTCGTCCTCCTTGGGCAGGACAGTATTGGTTCAGGAATGTAATTCCTCGTCCTCACGGACAGATAACTCGTACTAGACCAAAACTCTATCACGAAGTCCCTCCTTTTTATATCGACTTAATCGCCGGGCCAATGGCGAGCGGGTCATTAGTTAGATAGCGCTATTTAGGTCTGACAAACCTCACACCGTGCCGCAGAGGACGGGCGTGAACTAATGGATCTGGGGCACGTCAATGATGATAGACATTGACAGTTTCAGGGCACATAAACATGACTACAGTCAGCAGTCGATATGGTAACGAGTCTAGTGTATACATGGGGTAGCCCCCACGGCCGAAATGCCAGATAACTAACACGGGGTAGCCCCCACGGCTGGATAGCCAGAGTAACCGGGAATAAACAAGTCACGTTTTTAACTATGGGGTAACCCCCACGGCAGGATGCCAGCTAAAGGAAACTGTTTTCGAAACAACTTAAAACGAACACCCAACCGTGAACTCACTCAACTTGTTGTTGACTCGTTACTACATGCTTTGCAGGTCCTTAGGTTCTTAGCTGGAGCTTGCATGGAGGAGGATCGTTGTGGGACATGGACATCTGTGTGCCATGTTAAACTTTGAAACTATTAAACTTATGTTTTGGCTTTAAGACTTATGCTTCCGCTTGCAACTTAACTATGTTTTGTTTGAACACCAATTGTATTGGTTGGATTTTTTTTATAACTACTTACATGCTTGTTCAATATGATTGGTGGCTGGATCCTGGTCAGTCACGCCTCCAAGCGGTAGTACTCCGCAGGTGGGTTTTGGGGGTGTGACATCGTAGACCAAACAAGTCCACTACGACTCGGAACAAATGAAACGCTTATTCGAAACGAAACCACATGCGTAACAAACGATGCATGCGTAACATATGAATTCCTCAAGAAATGAAGCAATTGAATATTCGCTATACTGAAAGAAATGATCGTGATACAATGACCATCAAGAGGAGAAGGGATACGAAAATCTACTCAGTAAATGTGAAAGTCGAAATTTCAATAAAAGATATTTGAGGACTTTACCTGGGGTTGCGTGTGATGACCGGTTGTTTGGTGACATTACCATGGAATGTCAAACATATCGTATTCGTCATTAATGAGTTAGGGGGAATGCGGAGACATACGTCTTCTCCTTAGCATGACTCGTGTCGTTCGCAGGACCGCGTGCCAAACCGCCGCTTCCTCGAAAGTCGTATGCAACGTACTTTAACCTCTGTCGACATGTAGATTGAGTTTCGTGAAATCTTGCACGCCCGTCCTTTGTTTTGCGTAGGTTACCTGCTCGGTTAAAAATAGCATAGACGACACAATAATGGCGTTTTCCCGAGTTAATAAACGTGGTTCCTACGTGATGACCTTTAATGAACTTCAACATGAGTTTCCGAAGGTCTTAAATGCATGTTTCCTAAACTCTCAGAGTTTTGTGTACTGTATGTAATTGTTTTTGTGTACCATGTGTAAAACACCACAATAGCGTATGTTTGAAAACATAGTTTTGACTGTTTGTTTTTCGGCAACGGTTGGAGACCATATTCGAGTACTATGCGTTCTGTATGCATTCAGGTTTTAATATTCTAAGTTCCCAGAGGAAAGTGAGGTTAGAGCCTAGGTATCTCTACAGAAACCTAATTCGCTGTAACCTATAGCTCTGATACCAATCTGTCACACCCCGAAATTATCAGAGCTGGCGTGACTGGACTGGCATCTTCATTGCACAGCAGAAGCAAATAAGCTAAGTCTTTTAGAAAATGAACGCCACTAAGTACTCGACTTCACATGGTTCTCCTATTCCAACCTTTCCATATATTTGGAAAGTAACCTGAGAAAGAAACATGCGAAAAATCAAGATAAAGTTGAGCGAGTTCATAGTTTGTTTGTAAAAGATTTGAAATAAATCTTTTTGAATAACCGGTTTTTGAAATAATGATGAGAAAACGAATTTAAAATCATTTTCTTTGAAATGTTATATGGAAACTTTGTATTTATAATGCATTATATGAGCAAATACCTTGCCTTTGTAAACTCTTGAGTTTGTAAAATTTGTGTACTGTCAATGTTCTCCCTGACATTGACATCAAATCTGCATAATCCTATGCTTTGAATGTGTATAAAACATGATATGTAATTTGTAAAGACGTATCTAAAACTGAGTTCTGTGAATGTAAGGAATACGAGATCGCTAATGGTTCGCGAGGCCACTAACATATGTAACGACATAGGAAGCTACCAAACCTAGGCATTTTTGTCGAGTTCGACTGAGACACAAAAGCACTCATTGGTAGAAGTAGGCCAAGATTGGGGTTGCCTGAAACCCATTAGATCTAACCCTTCTGTTCCGCGGTCTAAATGTATACGTTGACTAATGGTGCTTATGGTACCCTATTCGTCACGTGATCTATGTATCATTCCTTAGTTTGATGTACCTCTTTGTACTTATATTTTTCCGAATTTTAGAAACTAGAATACATGTGTATGTACTTTTCGAAGAATACTCTTGCTTGAAAAACCGGTATAGAACATAAGCTTTTCGTAAACCATTTATGTCAGTTAAAACTTGTTTGTAAAATGGTTTAGAAATATGTAATTCATGTTTATTGAAAAACCTTGTATGCTTTTGCAAAAAGTGCATGTCTTTCCACCCCGAAAACATTTAGAAAAATGTAAAACCGTAAAAGGTGGGGTTATGAACTCACCTGAATATTCCTGTGCAAAGCTAGCTATATACGACTTCGTGATGTCGTTCCCAAGACGAGACTCGCTAGCGTGCATTCTACAATATTCCTAACACAGAATATCTTATAAGTTTCTAAATAAACGCAGTAACTAAACTACGTGTCATCGAGCTCTACCGAATCGTTAACCGAACAATTCAACGGTAAGTTGATAACTTAATAGTAACGATTAAGTTATACTCGTTAAGTTTCGTCTAATGTCGGTAATAGTTTACTAAGTCTTTAAAAAACACCTAGTTCTCATGAGATTTAGGGTATATATAAATATTTATATAAAAATATATAACTATATTGTTATCATCGCGTTAGGCGTCCCGAGAAGTCGTATGTGTATAAAAGAATATTTACACAAAAATAATATATAACAAACTCGTATTATACATCGCGTTTCGTATGATCTTTGTCAAAATATTCGTATATGCCGTTCCGGCGTATAAAATAAAAATGAAAAGTTATAAAACAATTGCCGAGTTGTCGTGTTTGAAAATAAATATGACTATATTTATTTTATAAAAGAATTCGACTTGTTTGTGTCGGAAATAAATATATAACTATATTTATTTATAAAAAGGATCGTCTTGTTTGATTGTTGAAATAAATATACACTATATTTATTTTTATGAAAAGGAGTCGTATTATTCGACACTTGAAACAATTGTAACACCCGTCTTTTAATTTCATTGTTTAATCATAAAAAATGCGGTATTTGTAAAAAGAAAATTTATAATTAACAAAAAATTAGTTAGTAAATGAAGTTATACTTCATCATAGTATTTAACATAGTCAAATAACTGGGTTCAAACATTGGTCATTCAGTAGTGTTTACAAAACTACATAGTTTAACTAGATTAGATTAGTGCGGAAGCATCCAAAATTTGTGTTCGGTTCTTGAAGCATCGACTTGATCATCATCCACATACTTGCAATACCTAAGAACTGGAAATTTTGACAAATATTAGTATTGGAGTTCTTAGAAAATTAGCATAATCGAAACTACGCTCAAAAACGGATTCGTTTAACTAAGATATGCAAAGTTCAACAAAAGTGACAGGGCTCTACCGTAACTTACGGTAGCCACCGTAAGTTACGGTAGCCGCTGGGCAACACTGGTTAGCCGTAAGGCAGTAGAAAGCTGCCGTAACACTTTTTTTTTCTCTACCGTAAGTTACGGTATCTACCGTAAGTTACGGTATCTACCGTAACTTACGGTAGCTTCTGTAGTTTTGCTGTTTTGACCTCTTTGTTCATTTCACCCGAACCTACATGGACGGGATATCACTTCATGATGAGAAGACCCAATTCTCGGATTCCTTATTTTCAACACCCACGCTCCTATCACCAGTTTGCGTGTTTAGTAATTCACTACCCATCACTCGGGCTCAAAATCTACGAGTAAGGTACTACCGTTATCCGATTCGTACCTTCTCTTAATGACCCGTTTAGTTTACCCTTATGGAGTTCATCATTCAAGCAAACCAAACCACTAAATTCTCGTATTCTAATATACCTATTATTAACAATAACAAAAAACAAAAAAAAAACAAAAACCATATTAACGAAGCGTTTAGCCACGTACTAATTGATTATTCGACCCGTTTGGCTCATCTATGGAATCCACCATTATAATGACTACCAAACGACTTTTAACCGATTCTTAATCCTATTAATTCGTGTAATGAACATTGTCGCATCAATCGACACAACCTTTATTCTACAACGCAACTATACATATGCCAGATATCCAAACTTACTCAATGTAACGAATCAAGTTACATACCTTCAATGTACGCCCTTCAAACGCAAGTCGCCACCGGCTTGTCCACTCGACGCTCCGGTGTCCTTCCCTATAGAGTCCAATCATAACATGTTTAGAACTCTTTTAAATCATATGTCGCACAATTTGCCGTAACATAACAATTATGCGGTTTGACTTTAAATTTCAGTTTTAAGCCTTCTTTGAGGCAATTATACAAACACTTTAAGGGCAGCAAATTACATGGTGTATTAGCAAGTTCATAACTTGTCATATAGCCCTATATTTTCATCAATCAACTACCATACATGAATATTAGCCTCTAGGATTCTGAAATGGCTCCATACATGTCAAATTTCACTAGAATCAACCCGATTTCCTAGGGTTTATCAAGTTCTACTCCACCCACTAACCACCTACAATGGTGTTCATGAACTTTGCTAAAATTAAGTATGATTTCAACATGTATTTGTCTAGGGTTTACTCCTAGACACTTCAATGTTCCTATTTCACCTACATATCATTCATGCATCCACAGATTTCGAATTCCCTAAATTCATGAGAATTTCAAGTAGAGAATTTTTATCAAATTTTACATACCTTATGATCTCCTTGCAATGGGGATCACTAATCTATGCTCGATTTTCATTTTGGACTTGATTTGAACCTTCAAATTGGAGGTTTTGACAAGAACTAGGGTTTTGGGGAGCTTGGGATCGCCCCTGCTTCTGATCGATTTCAACAACACACAAACAAGTGTGTTTTGAGTTCAATTTTTTTTATTAATATTAGTTTTCATTTAAACACTTTTGGCCCCTCAACTTTCATTCATTATTTGTTTTAACTCTTTAACTACTCACATCTCATCATCTAACTAGGTTAATATCATTCCTAGTTAGTTTATTTTTCGTATTTATTCACAACTTTATTGTATTATAAGAATTCGTATTTTCGGGGTGTTACAAGTCCACCCCCCTTAAAAAGGGTTTCGTCCCCGAAACCAGAGTACATACCGAATAGGGTAGGGTAGAGACGTCGCATATCCTCTTCGGACTCCCATGTAGTGTCCGAACCTTTCCTATGCTCCCACTTGATCTTGACTTGGTCGATTTGTTTATTTCGCAAGTGCTTAACTTTTCGATCTAAAATCTCCAATGGCCTTACCGCATAATTCAGGCTATCATCCACCTCGATATCGTCGTAATGGATATACGCTGTTTCCTCCGCTAGACATTTTCGTAGCTGTGATACATGAAATGTGCCATGTATTCCACTCAACTCTTCCGGTAGCTCGAGGCGATAGGCTACCTTGCCCACCCGCTAATGATTTTAAATGGCCCAATAAACCTCGGGCTTAGTTTCCCTCTCTTTCTGAACCTGATAACGCCCTTCCATGGGGAAACCTTTAACATAACCATGTCGCCTATCTGAAATTCAATCGGTCTTCGTCTTTTATCGGCATAAGACTTTTTCCTATCTTGGGCTGCTTTCAAATGGGCTCGTACCACGGCTCGTACCACTTCAATTTTCTCATTAGTGGCTTGGACAACATCTTTATGGGCCAGTTCACGTGGTCCCACTTCACCCCAACACACCGGGGTTCTACATTTCCTACCATATAACATCTCGTAAGGTGCCATGCCGATTCTCGAATGGTAACTATTGTTATACGAAAATTCGGCCAACGGTAGATAAACATCCCAACTTCCGCCGAAGTCGATGATACATGCTCGTAACATATCCTCTAGTGTCTGTATTGTTCTTTCACTCTGCCCATCCGTCTGAGGATGGTAGGCGGTGCTAATGAAAAGTTTCGTTCCCATTTGTTCTTGAAAATTTCGCCAAAAGTTTGAAGTAAACCGGGTATCTCTATCTGACACAACGGATACCGGTACTCCGTGACGTGCCACTATTTCGTTTGTATATACCTCGGACATCTTTTCCGAAGTATATGTCTCGCGTATGGGAATAAAATGAGCACTCTTTGTCAATCTATCCACAATCACCCATATAGCATCGAATCCTCGAATCGTTTTAGGTAGTTTGGTCAATAGGTCCATAGTGATATGTTCCCATTTCCAAACCGGGATCTCCAAAGGTTGCAGCTTTCCATAGGGTTTCTGGTGTTCCGCCTTGACTTGTAAACAACTCAAGCACTTCTCCACGTATTTTACTACATCCCTCTTCATTCCGGGCCACCAATAGTTTTGTTTCAGATCCTTGTACATCTTGGTCGCACCCGGGTGAATAGAATATCGGGATCTATGAGCTTCATCGAGTAGAAGCGTCTTAACTCCACAAGAATTTGGAACCCATACTCTCCCGGATCGGGTCTTTAACCCGTTCTTTCCGTCCGACAATTCTTTTAACTGACCGATTATTCTTTCCTTTTTCCAGTTCTCCTCTTTCACTGCTTCTACTTGCGCTTCTCGGATACGTTCAAGTATACCCGAGGTCACAACAAGCTGCATCGACCTTACTCGTATTGGGACATAATCCGCTTTTCTGCTCAGGGCATCCGCCACCATATTTGCCTTCCCGGGGTGATAATGTATTTCACAGTCAAAATCTTTCACCGTTTCTAACCATCGCCTTTGTCGCATATTTAACTCCTTCTGATCGAAGAAGTATTTTAAGCTTTTGTGATCAGTAAATATGGTGCACCTTACTCCATATAAATAGTGCCTCCATATTTTCAACGCAAACACCACCGCAGCCAATTCAAGATCATGCGTGGGATATTTCTTTTCATGTATTTTCAATTGTCTCGAGGCATAAGCTATAACTTTGCCCCGTTGCATCAAAACGCATCCGAGCCCCGATAGCGAGGCATCCGAATAAACCACTAAGTCTTCGACCCCGTCCGGCAATGTTAATACCGGAGCTTGAGTTAATTTCTCTTTTAGCGTTTGAAACGCTCTTTCTTGTTCGGCACCCCAAATGAACTTTTCCACTTTCCGGGTTAGCTTAGTTAGCGGCGACGCAATCTTGGAGAAATCTTGAATGAATCTCCTATAGTATCCCGCAAGCCCTAAGAAGCTTCTAATTTCTGAGGGATTCTTTGGAGGGCTCCATTTTGACACGGCCTCTATCTTTGAAGGATCTACCAATATTCCATCGGCGCTTATGATGTGGCCGAGGAATTGCACCTCTCGCAACCAGAAGGCGCATTTTGAGAATTTCTCATACAACTTTTCTTGCCTGAGTGTCTCTAACACCTCTTGTAAGTGGCGTGCATGTTCTGTTTCACTTTTCGAGTATACCAGAATGTCGTCAATAAACACGATTACCGATTTATCCAACATTGGCTTGCAAACCCGGTTCATGAGGTCCATGAAAGCCGCGGGTGCATATGTTAGCCCGAATGACATCACGAGGAACTCATAATGTCCGTATCGCGTGCAGAAAGCCGTCTTCGGCACATCTTCCTCCTTGACCTTTAGTTGGTGATACCCCTATCTAAGGTCAATTTTTGAAAACCAGTTCGCACCTTGTAATTGGTCGAATAGATCGTCTATTCTCGGAAGCGGGTATCGATTCTTTACCGTGAGTTTATTCAACTCCCGGTAATCGATACACATGCACATGCTTCCGTCTTTCATTTTCACGAATAGTACAGGTGCGCCCCAAGGAGACACACTCGGCCTTATGAGTCCTTTATCGAGCAAGTCTTGAATCTGCGACATTAATTCTTGTAACTCCGATGGTGCAAGTCGGTATGGTGCTTTTGCCATGGCTTCGCACCCGGAACTAATTCAATTCCGAACTCTACCTCCCGCTCGGGCGGCATTCCCGGTAAATCATCCGGAAATACATCTTCAAAGTCACGTACCACTGGTACGTCTCCAATCTTTGGTAATTCTTTCTCGGGCTCCTTCGCGTATATCATAAATGCTTTACATCCATGCCTCACGAGCTTATGAGCTTTCATCATCGAGCATATTATAGGATTGCCTCCCTTTTCTCCATAGATTGTGACGTGTTTTCCACTTGGAGATGTTAGCTTTATCTCCTTACGGAAACACACGACCTTTGCGTGGTGTCGAGATAGCCAATCCATCCCTACAACCACTTGAAACTATCCCATAGACATTGGAATTAGATCTATCAAGTATTCCTCATCATCGATACTTAATTTACAGCTTTGACAGACATCATATACTATGAAACTTTTATTATCTCCTATCTCAACCTCTAAAGGCATAGGTAATTTTGTCAATACAAATGAAGGATGTCGAATAAATCCATGTGAAATAAAGGATTTATTCGCACCCGTATCAAATTATACACGCGCAGGGATCGAGTTTATTGTGAATGTACCTGAGACCACATCGGGTTCTGTCTTTGCTTCAACTGATGTAAGTTGGAAGGACCTATCCCTCGCCTTTGGAGCTTCTGTTAGAGATTCTTTAGTGTCTTTCTTTCCAACCAAATCTGGGCATTCAGACTTCTTGTGGCCGGGCTGATAACATTTATAGTAAACGGAAACCTTTCCTGGACATAATGATGCGGTGTGTCCCGTCTTTCCACATACCGGACACGGCTTGTCTTTGAAGCGGCACTCACCCTTGTGCCCCTTTCCACACACTTTACAACTTGGCGACCCGCCTTTAGCATCCACCTTCTTTCCCAATTCCACAGTTCGAGCTTTCTTTGTAGGGCTTGGATTTACATCCTGTGCCCTTCGCTCGCCCCTTTCAACTTGTTTCTTCAATTCGATTTTCCGCTCCCTGGTGGTGTTGATAATTTCCGTGAGGGTTTCATACTTTGAGGGAGTCATGAACTCCCGGTATTCAGCACTCAGCATGTTGTAGTAGTAGTATATTTTCTGCTCTTCAGTGGTGACTAACTCGTCACAGAATCTCAGCTTATCCATAAAGATACCCGTGATTTTATCAATTGATTCTCCCTTTTGTCTTAACTGGATAAATTCTTCTTTGATCCTGTTGATAACTGCTTTGGGACTATGATGTTTAAGGAATGGCACCTTAAACTCATCCCATGTCATTAACCTTGCCGCTTCGGCTCCTATCTCCTTCTTTTTGTTATCCCACCAATCATTGGCTTGACCCCTCAACTGGCCCGTTCCGTAAGAAAAAAAATCACTTACGTCACAATGGGTCCTTTCAAACACTCCTTCGACGTCACTCAGCCATCTTTGGCAAATTATCGGGTCAACCTCCCCGTTGTAGATTGGCGGTTTACACGCCATAAATTCTTTGTACGAACATCCTTTACGTTCTCCCGATTTCTCTTTCATAAGGTTGACACTATCTTCCAACCTTTTGACTCGTTCTTCAACTAATGATAACACCGTGTATTGAATTTTGTCTATGAACCCGGATAGACTACCCTCAATTGCCTTTCCCTCTTCTTCGGCAATTATTTCTTTCATTTGTTTGGTGCTTGTCGGCACCGGATCATCGTCATTCCCTTCCGACATCTCGAAACTGAAATGTTTACATCAATTATTAAACATCTCATTTATATCATATATTTATTTACTTTGGTTTAGCCAAGTTCATAACTTGCTTTAACCGTTTACATTTGGTGCACTTTCCAGGTTTGAGTGCGTTAACACGCTCTTCCCATGCACATTAACCCACATCTCATTTCTTACATAGAATAAAATCTACTAACATAAATAATTAATTCTTACCGGACGATTAATCAAGCCTGAACCGAACACTATGTTGACAACCTTAAGCTCTGATTACTAACTTGTAACACCCGTCTTTTAATTTCATTGTTTAATCATAAAAAATGCGGTATTTGTAAAAAGAAAATTTATAATTAACAAAAACTTAGTTCGTAAACGAAGTTATACTTCATCATAGTATTTAACATAGTCAAATAACTAGATTCAAACATTGGTCATTCAGTAGTGTTTACAAAACTACATAGTTTAACTAGATTAGATTAGTGCGGAAGCATCCAAAATTTGTGTTCGGTTCTTGAAGCATCGACTTGATCATCATCCACATACTTGCAATACCTAAGAACTGGAAATTTTGACAAATATTAGTATTGGAGTTCTTAGAAAATTAGCATAATCGAAACTACGCTAAAAAACGGATTCGTTTAACTAAGATATGCAAAGTTCAACAAAAGTGACAGGGCTCTACCATCCACCGTAAGTTACGGTAGCCACTGGGCAACACTGGTTAGCCGTAAGGTAGTAGAAAGCTGCCGTAACACTTTTTTTTTCTCTACCGTAAGTTACGGTATCTACCGTAACTTACGGTAGCTTCTGTAGTTTTGCTGTTTTGACCTCTTTGTTCATTTCACCCGAACCTACATGGACGGGATATCACATCATGATGAGAAGAACCAATTCTCGGATTCCTTATTTTCAACACCCACGCTCCCATCACCGGTTTGCGTGTTTAGTAATTTGCTACCCATCACTCGGGCTCAAAATCTACGAGTAAGGTACTACCGTTATCCGATTCGTACCTTCTCTTAATGACCCGTTTAGTTTACCCTTATGGAGTTCATCATTCAAGCAAACCAAACCACTAAATTCTCATATTCTAATATACCTATTATTAACAATAACAAAAAAAAAAAAAACAAATAACCATATTAACGAAGCGTTTAGCCACATACTAATTGATTATTCGACCCGTTTGGATCATCTATGGAATCCACCATTATAATGACTACCAAACGACTTTTAACCGATTCTTAATCCTTTTAATTCGTGTAACGAACATTGTCACATCAATCGACACAACCTTTATTCTACAACGCAACTATACATATGCTAGATATCAAAACTTACTCAATGTAACGAATCAAGTTACATACCTTCAATGTACGCCCTTCAAACGCAAGTCGCCACCGGCTTGTCCACTTGACGCTCCGGTGTCCTTCCCTATAGAGTCCAATCATAACATGTTTAGAACTCTTATTTATTCACAACTTTATTGTATTATAAGAATTCGTATTTTTGGGGTGTTACAACAATATAATTTGTTATACTTGTTTTATAACTAGCAAGTTTGGTTAACTTGAAATACAGCTTTGGTCGAAAAGTTATGAATATGTTTTGTAAGTTATATTGCGTTGCCGAAAATAATATGCATTTACATCTTGTTTTTCAAAAGTCGCTTAAAGCCGATTGTTTTGTTATTACAATAAAACAAGTTTTGTTTACGGAATTTCTCGAAAAACGGGCAGAGTTTCCTCTGTTTTTGGACGGTCCTGACAACACAAGTTGTCATTATATTTTCAAAATTCAACAAGATTCAACAATATTTTTGTATAATCAATTTATATAAACGAAATACTAAATAAATCCAAGTAAATATTAACTAAGAATTCGTTAATTTGTTCGGTTCGAGCTCGTTTGTCACATAAGTATTAAAACTAAAAATACAACGTAAATATTAAACACGTCGTTAATCTTTACCAAATCTTCGCGTCGGGATGTTGACCGAGTTGACCGGGTTTGGTTCGAACCCGATGCGCGACCCGAACCTGGGAGACCCGAACATGATACTGAACCGCGACCCGAACCACACTGACCCGAGTAGAACTTGAACCTTGAACCGAACCCGTAGACTTGTCTTGACCCGATGCCCGAACAGAAAACCCGAACCATAGATGAACCATTTTGAACCAAACCTGAACCAAGTCACTTGAACCCTAGCCTAAACCACCGTGAACTCGTTGGACGTCGCTAGAACCACCGCCGCGCCGCCACTGGCGCCGCTCCTTATCTCCACCGCTCTCTCTCTCATCTCCTCGTTTCTCTCTCTCTGGTCTCTTTCTCCTCTCTCACCCTCTCTCGCTTGAAGCATCAACTGGCACCACCCACCACAGCGCCGCCGCCTGTGGTGGTGGTGGTGTTGCTGCTGTAGTCCGCCACCACCTGAAGATGGTGGTGGTTGGCCGGTTAACAGGGGGAAAGGGAGTGAAGGTGAAATGAATGATGTGGTTTAAGGTGTGTGTATGCTGTATAGATCGAGAGAGAGTGGAGGAGTTGTGAGATGGGACTGATTTTGGTGTGTTGTAAGTAATCGAGAGGGAGAGATGGTAAGATGAAGGAATGATAAGATTCATACTTTTTGTTTATGTGTGATATAGATAGAATGCAGAGGAATTGGGAAGGAAGATGTTTGTGCTTTGAAGGAGATGTATTCTCTGTGTTTTGTTGGCATGGATGTATAACCGAGAGAGGGAGGGGTTTTGTCCTCATTTGTGTGGGTAATGACTAATGTGGTTTCCTTATGTCCTGTGTATAGAGATCCCATGAAGATTTTATCAAGATTTAGTAGAGATTTAATAGATCTTGTAGAGATTTGTAAGATCTAATATATTATGTGCAGGTTTAGGCTTGTGGGTTTTGGGCTTGGGCCCAGGGCCCACAAGCCCATCTCATGTGTAAGTGGCCCGTAATTCTTACGAGACCCGATATCGTAACCCAAACTCCATAGAATAAATTTTTTTAAAATTAAAAGGCGTATAATAGTGGCGTTGTCAGTATTTTGTACGGTATCAGTCCGTTGTCATTTGATGTTCCACAGATTCCACGCGAATCTTCATACGCGTACTGTAGAGTCGGATAAGCGTTCCTAGGCACTCCAAAGGCCTAATTAAGTTAATTTGTGCTGTAAACACTATTTATTATCGCGTTAATCACTTGTTAATCAGGTAATCAGGAGGCGTAAATCACCGGGTTGTCACAATATTTAGTTCAACCGATTTCATTTCATAATCAAATTGTCAAAACATTACATGGAAATTCAAATAACAGCATTGTTCATAACATAAATATAACAAAATTGATACAACACTTTAAACCTAAACGTCTAAGTGAGTATCTAGGAACCATTGCTAATCCGTTTCATAGCATTATCAATCTTCAACCTGTAACATGTTTAAAATACAATTTAATGCAAAAGCAAAGACGAGTATACAAGTTTAAGAATAAGTATAAGTATAAGTTTAAAAGTTTAAAACGAATCCACATGGTAACTTAGTTTATACATGAGCATCATACAAGGCATGCAATATTTCTAGTCAACCCTATTGTTATGGGTGATTTTCTGCTTGTATATCCTGGCCGATATGCTGACTTTGTTTGTTTTATTGTGACCAGGATGCTGGATCAGGATATTGGTAATATCCTGATACGATATCCTGGTAGTAACTAATTAACTCACGTGCAGATTATTGGAACAAGTCTCTAATGTTCAAGAGGACTTCTTCTCCTCAAGACTCGGGCAAATCAGTTGGATTATGGACGTTGAAGCCGGAAGACGTGGACTACAACGTCCACATATGGAATATTCGCCGAATCCCGGAATAGTAGGATAGTTAGTTGGTTTCTTTTTACTATAAAAAGGATTGATCGGATCAGATTAGGGATACACAATCTTTCGCACACTCTTTCTCTCTAGCTGCAAACACTCACAATACACTTACACTTGTATCGAAATCACATTGTAACACTTAGTCGATCCGCATCATATCCTGCACTGTATCCCGACATTTGAAGCAATAAGAAGAACAAGGCAGCTGCGATTGTCAGCTCCCGAGGTTTTGTGCCGGCGATCTAGATTGATCAAGGGCTTTCCTCGTACATCCTGTGTCACCCTTTACATTTTTGCTCATTGTTTGATCATAGATACAGCTCAATATCCTGAGCCGTATCCTGAAAACTGTTTTTGTAAACCACCGAACTAACATATTTTTGATACACATTTTTAGCACACTACCTCACTTAACTAATTTGATCACTTAATTGCTTCGGTAATTTTTGACCAAAACAATTTGGCGCCCACCGTGGGGCAAGTGGTGCTATTTCTACTAAAAGCTTTTGCAAAATCGTTACTTGGTTTTCTATTTTCAAAACTTTTTGCTACACTATTTTCAATGTCCTCGAGATCAAACATGAGCTCTTCCACCGTGTCTGCTACAATCTCTGCAACAATTGGTTCGGTGCTTCCACCGCCTCCTCCGAGATCACAAGCCTCTTCTCAAGGAACTGAAATTCATGTGGCTCGGGATGTTATCCCCGCTCGCAATATTCAGGGATCCGGTCCTGTTTTGGCTTCTAATATAGAAATTCTAAATTTGTTTGGTAGCGTACAGGAACAGATGAGGCAGCAGCAGGAAACTAATCAGATGCTGATGAGAGAGATACAACTCTTGAAATCCAGCTCAAGCAGGCCTGCTGAAGATACTGTCACTCCTTTGCAACCCAGGGCTTTGAACTTCAGTTCTGCAGTTTATACTGAGGATAACCGGGGGAATATTGTGCCTAGCCATTCCCAGAATCATACTCCTGAGATACCCTCTTCAGTCAGAGTGTCAACTGTGAGAAGCTCAGGATATGGCCAGAATCCTCAGACTGTTAACGTATCTAATAATAATAATACTGTTGCTACTAACGGTGTTAGATCTTTCCAGGATGCAGGTGTGACATCGGCATTTTCTAGGGAGCTTCAGAAATTGAAGGACATGATATCCAGCGTACCTGGCATGGTCCAACCAATTCCAGAAGTATCCCAAGACAGCCATATGATATCACGGTTCGCGTATCCCATCTGTGATGCTGAAATCCCAAAAAGATTTCAGACCCCCAACATGAAGCTCTATGACGGAACTACGGATCCCGAAGAGCATATTGCCCAATATAGGGAAAGGATGGAAATCAACCCTATCCCCCCGGATCTCAAGGAAGCATGCCTATGCAAGGGTTTTGGTTCTACCTTAACAGGATCAGCCTTGAAATGGCTCTTAAATGTTCCTCCTCACTCAATTACTTCATTTGCTCATTTGGTTAATTTATTTAATAGTCAATTCTCTTGCAGCCGAAGTTTTGAGAAACTAACCAGTGATCTTTACAGGATAACTCAAGGACCTTAGTAATCCTTGAGGGATTATGTGAACAAATTTAGCCAGGAATCCTTAGATATCCCGCATCTTGATGTTGCAACAACTGTGCAGGCTTTCAAGATGGGGTTGCAAAAGGATTCTCAATTTTACCAGGATCTTGTAATGAATCCCTGCAGGAATCTGGATGAAGCTCGTTACAGGGCTTTAAGATATATTCGGTTGGAAGATGACAAAAAGATGCAAGAAAGGATGAATTCATCAACAACCTATGAGTCGACCAACAGGAAATCAGAATCCTCGTATAAACCATATCGCTCTAAGCCGTATGGCAGAAATGACGGAAAAAAAGTGAATGCTGTTGAAGACGAGGATCCTGAGGAGTATCCTGAGTTGATTGAATATTGTTTCTCTGTTAATATACCTGAACTGATGTATGCTATGCAGGGTTTAGGATATAAAGCAAGATGGCCCCCGAAGAATCAACAAAAAGCTGATTGGAAGGATTAGTCCAAATGGTGTGCCTTCTACGAGGATTTCGGACATGTTACTGAGGATTGCATTGCTCTAAAGAAAGAAATAAGCTATCTTTTGAACAAGGGATATCTGAAGGATCTCCTGGGAAGAAAGAAGAATAAGGGTCAGGATCCTGAACGGGCGGCATCACCTCCTGCGGATGCCAAGATAATTAATTTCATTTCAGGAGGATCCGACATTTGCGGGACATCATATTCTGCGGCGAAGAGGCACGCGAAGGAAGACAAGGCAGAAAGGGGAGATAAACCAACCAGGATGTCAACCCTCACAACTGACAAAGTGATCACGTTCGATAACGATGATAGGGATACTGTCCAGGATCCTTATCATGATGCTTTAGTAATAACGTTATATGTTGCTAACCATTTTGTGCGCTGGATATTTGTTGGTGCATAAATGTCTGTTAACTTCGTCTTTATCGAGTCTTTTATCTAGATAGGATAAACCAGTGCTCAGCAGGTTAGAAACTAGGATTTATGTGTGTTTGTGTGTAATTTCGCTTGAAAGAGCCATTGGCAGTTTCAAACGAAATTAACTTTTGTGATTTCGCTTGAAATGGGCAGTGACACTTTCAAGCGGAATTAGCAACACTATATATAGCTGAGTTGTGGTTTCATTTGTAACTTTTCCGATTCAGAGCCGAGGTGCTGCCAGTTTGTTAAACGATCTGTAAAAGCTTTGGAATCAATAAAAAGAAGATAATTAGGGAATATCAAGCTGTTACACGTCTATTTCTCTGATTCCGCCTTTGAAATAGATTGTAAACTCTTCTGATTGACTCGTTAGGGTCATACAACGATCCAACAAGTGGTATCAGAGCTCAGGACGAAGAGTTTATACCAATTCAGCTTGTTTTCATCACTTCTACTCCTTCTTTTCAAAATTAAACGAGATTTAACGGACAAATTGGACTGATTTTCACATATATCATGTAAAACACTGTTTTAACGAATCATTGAGAGAATTAGACCAAAATTCGATCAAAATCTGGGTCAATTTGATAAATTGGTGGTCGACAGGATGATGTCATCCTAATTCCGCTCGAAACAACACTTAGGATTTCACACGGAATTAACTTTTGTGGTTAATTTCGCTTGAGATTGTTGTTTGATTTCAAACGAAATAACTAATTCCGTTTGAAAGTTCTGCCATTTCAAACGAAATCACTAATTCCGTTTGAAAGTTCTGCCATTTCAAACGAAATCACTAATTCCGTTTGAAAATACTGCCATTTCAAACGAAATCACTAATTCCGCTCCAAAGTGACTTGATTTCGCTTGGTGATTCGGTTTGAAAATCCTATTCCGTGTGAAAAGGCTTATTTCGCTTGAAAGCTAATCTCGCTTGAAAAGCTGATTTCGCTTGAAGCGATTTCGCTTGAAACTTTGTTTGATAAAATCCAAAAATTTTTCTAAGTGTTTGTTGATTGTTTCAGATACGTGAAGATGGATGAGTTTATGAATCCTTTCAGTGACATGTTTGCTTTCACAGGAAACACCGGAGATGATACATCAAACAACACCAATGAAAATGTTCCTAATCCGAGTGCAAAGAAAATTCTTTCTGATGCTATGAGTGTAGATAGTGCATATGGAACATACAATAAGCCACCCAAGTTGATGGTAATTGAAGATTACAACAGGTGGGCTACAAGATTTGAAGAATGGTTTAAAGCGTTTGCATATCTTAGTTGGAAAAGCTTGAAGAATGGTTTTGATTTGGGGAGAACGGATTATGAAAATTTAGAAGAAAATCAAATAGAAAGATATGTTGCTGAACAAAAGTGCATTGCTTTGCTTCATCAGTCTGTGAGAGACGACATCATTTCATTGATTGAGTACAAAGATTCGAAAGATCTATGGGAGAAACTGAGAGTGAAATGTGTGGGTAGTGCTGAGATAGTTAAGAACAAAAAGAAGTTGTTACGAAAGGAATTTGATTTGTTTGGATGCTTGAAAAATGAATCGGTGTCTAAAATGATTGAAAGATTTGGGCATTTGAAGATGGAGCTTGCAAGACACGGAATCATATACACTCGAGAGGAGTTGGTTGACAAATTATTTGATTCACTACCAAATGAGCAAGACTGGCAATACTTTGCCTTGATGCTGAAAAACACAATCAAGTCAGAAGATTTGACAGTGGATCTGCTTATCGAAGACTGGAAAGCCATGAATTGGAGATCAGAAAATCCAATAAAGTCAACAACACATCATACCAGCAGAATATGGAGCTGTATTACAGAGGAAGTATGATCCCGAAATCTGCATCACCAAAAACAGCATTTTCTGCAGAAAGTTCAAATACAGTGAATCAAGAAACTCCTAGCAGTGGCTATCATAGTGGATCCTCATCAACTGCTCAAAATCAATCTGTTCCGAAAAATCTATTTCAATGCAACATTGCTGTGGATTTAAAGAATGGTCAGAATTTTAGTGAAGAATCTGCCAAACAATAGATGGTGTTTTTAGCGTCTATGTTAGAATCGTACGAAAGCCTCGTTGCAGGAAAGATTGGAAACACCAACCTAACAAAAGAAGACTACGATCAGATCAACCCTGAGGAGATGGAGTTGATCGATATAAGGTGGTGTATGGCGAGTGCAGTGAGAAGAGCGCAGCGATTCATGGAGTTTACCGGAATACAGTCTATTGGTGGACCTTCTACCAAGTTAGGCTTTGACAAGTCAAAAGTCACATGTTTTAAATGTAAACAAAAAGGTCATTTTAAACGTGAGTGCCGAAATGCTTACACTGATGATATTGCAAATCCTTTTCGAGAGGATTATTACAAAAGAGCAATTTATCATCAAAATAAAGCAGAACCTCCAAGGAAGAAGCAGATAGAGGAGGCACCCAAAGAAAAATCCAAGGCACTTGTTGTTTTTCATGATGATGAATGTTATGATTGGAGTGATGTTTTGCCAGAGGAAGATGCAGTTGGATATGCCTTTACAGCAAAGATTGTTCCTTTTAAAGATACCAGATCTGAAGAAGTGAAGTATGTCAACAGGAAGGCATCAGCTCAATTCATGAAAGGCAAAATCTATCGTACATGGATGGAAGCAAAGAAAGCAAATCGATGGGATCCTGATAGAGAATGTTATCTTGATCCTAATGGAAACATAGCTGTTGATCCAGATATTGTAGATGTTGAAACTCTCACCAAACAAATTGCTGAAGAAGAAGAAGCCAGACAAAGAATATGGTGGGGAGAAGGAGAAGCTGATGAGAAAGAGAAAGAGAAAGAGAAAGAGCCGCAGCCAAAGAAAGTTGATGACGGGATTATCAATACGTCACAAGAGTTTACCGCAGAAAACTTGAAGAAGATGGCTGATAAAGTTTTTGCAGCAAAAGAACTAGAGGTAGTTTCTGGTTCTGGAACTGAGTCCAAAAACAAGGTCAGTTCAAATGATACACATGAGTCAGGTAAGAAAGTCAAAACTGAGAATGACTGCAAAAATTGCATGAAAGAGTGCAAAGTTTGTAGTACAATTGCTTACCTCAGCGGTAAGAAGGTTGAAGAACTGACTGGAAGAGTCAGAGATGTTGAAGATCAGATTTTAAACCGTGACAAAGTGTTAAAAGTCTCGAATGACAGAGTAAAAGAATTAACTGAGAAAATTGAAAATTATAAAAATGACGTAGAAAGAATTAGGAAAGAAAACGAAAAGTTAATTCTTGAAAATCGTCAAATTTCTGAAAATTTTGAGAAGTTAAAACGAACGGTAAAAGATTCTGATGAAAGAAATGGAAAAACAACCAAAGAAAATCTTCAACTGACAGGTGTTCTTAGGGTAAAAGAAGAACTAATCAACCAGCAACTGGATGAAATTGCTAAGTTGAAGCTTCAGTTTCAAGAAGCTAAAATTGAAAATGAACGCATCCAGTTGAAATTGAACAGTTACAACTCCGCAAGTTTTGTTCTTCAACATATCGTTCCTAAACCAATTGGGAAGAACAAAGCAGGCGAAGATGTATACTTTGATGGAACCGGAGTTGGGTTTCATCAGGTTCCACCACCAGTTTTAAACAATTTTTCAAAGAAAAAATCCGGGTTGGTTAATGATGAAGAAGAAAATGAAGTTAAGCTTCCAGACACGATTGATGTTACATTCACTTCATCTTCCGATGAAGATAGTGTCCAATCTGAAATTGTTAAAAGCATGGCTGAAAATGTTTTGAAAACTGAAAGTGACACTACTGAAGATAATGAATGTTTTTTTGGATAAATACATTCCAAAATCAAAATCCAAAAACAACTTAAGTGAAGAACCTGATCTTGTGATGTACAAGATGGCGGGATCGGATAAGTTGTATTCGGATTCTGAGTTTCCACTGGAGAATGTTAATATTGCTAAACTGACAAATGTGTTCAAATTAGTTGAAATTGAAATGTCGGAAATTGAAGGTTTAAAACATTCTAAGAGGCAACTAAACTTTGAAAACGATAAAGCTTACTATAAAAAACCAGTTGTTCCACCACGTTTTATAACAAAAACCAAAACAGATGGTTGGGTGGATATCAGGGTGGTAAGAATTATCAAAGAAGGAACTTTCAAAACAAGAAGTTTATTGAGAAAAAGGTGTTTGTAAAAAGCTCGAGTTCTCATTCTGAGCAAGAGTCTGAAATTTTTTCAAAATCAAATGAAGAGTTCTTTGAGGAGAAGGCCTCATAGCCTCAGACCGAAGGCACAAGTCGGGTAGTTGATACTCGTACATGCTTTAAGTGCAACAAAGTTGGACACATTGCAAGAAAGTGCACCAACTTAAAGCCTAAGTCTGACGTTGTTGAGAGTCAGAAAAAGAAAGCTGATGCAAAAAGCAAAGCTCCAATGGTTGTTGAGAAGAAAGTTTTGAAAAATGAAAACAACAAGATCAAAACTGAACCTGTAAAGAATATGGTAACTAAAACTGACAAATTTTACAAACGGGTTGCTTCGCCTCAACAAGCATGGAAGCCAAAATTAGTGGAAAAGAAAACAAGTTCTCCAAAACCAAAGGTTTCTGAGACTGCAAAATCATCATCTTCAACTAAGAAGATGCATGTACCTTTAGATTACTATGAGAAACTTGAATCACAAGAGGCTACTACTTCTGAAAAGAAGAATGTACCAAAGAAAGACCAATCATCTGGTCAACCTTCTCAAAATGATTTCTTTTTATACAAAAAGGTTGAGATTGGGTCTGAGGAGAGCTTAAAGATAAATGACAAGAATTTTCCGCCACTTTACATTGCAAAAACTCACCTCAATGTCAAGTTACCCGAGTCGAAAGAGGCTTGGGTGACATCAACATCTAACTAAAGTGTTTTTGAAATGTGCAGGAGCTTCCAAGATCCGTTTCACGTTGGATTATGGATAGTGCAGCTTCTCGGCACATGACGGGGAAGAAGACCCTACTGTATGATGTTCGTGGGTTTAATGGAGGATATGTGGGATTTGCAGGAAATCAAGGTGGTCGAATCGTTGGTGAAGGAACTCTATCGAATGGTATTGTTACGTTTGAAAGAGTAAACTACATCGTCGAGCTTGAAAACAATCTTCTGAGCATATCTCAGATCTGTGATCGTATGTATACAACGCACTTTACAGACAAAGAATGTTTGATCTTGAAACCAGGATTTGTTGTTCCTGAAGAGTGGGTTATCATGAGAGCGCCCAGAGTCAATGATCTGTACGTGTTGGACATGAGTGTAGCAACTACTACCACGGGTCAGGCTCATTGTTTTATGTCACGAGCAACCGAAAAAGAATCACAGTTATGGCATCGAAAGATGGGTCATATTCACTTGCGAAAAATGAATCACCTGGTGCATAACGACTTAGTAATTGGTGTTCATGTGAAGGGTTTTCATCTTGAGGGGGAGTGCATTAGCTGTGTCAAAGGCAAGCAAAAGAAGAAATCTCACCCTGGGAAGAAGGAAAACTCAATCTCGAGACCTTTAGAGAGACTCCATATGGATCTGTTTGGTCCAGTGAACGTCAAAAGCATAACTGGGGATCTCTATTGTCTAGTAGTTACAGACGATTACTCAAGATTTTCATAGGTATTATTTTTGAAGTCAAAAGATGAGTCGTTTGATGACGCTTTTCAAGAAGATGGAAAACTTGTACCAAACCCGCATCAGAAGATTACGTAGTGACAATGGTACTGAGTTCAAGAATTTCAAAATGGAAGAATATTGTGATGAAAGAGGTATATTGCATGAATTTAGCGCGCCTTACACACCGCAGCAGAATGGAGTAGCTGAAAGAAAGAACAGGACGCTAATTGAAATGGCCAGGACGATGCTTGCTGATTCTAAACTACCTGTCAACTTTTGGGCAGAAGCAGTGTCAGCCGCATGCTATACACTCAACCGCGTTCTTACAGTGAAGAAATTCAACAAGACATGTTTCGAGCTAATTAACAACCGCAAACCGAACTGAAGTATTTAGAACCGTTTGGGTCTCCCTGCACAGTTCTAGAGCCTTTTGGTAAATTTGGAGCAAAGAGCATTGAAGGAATTTTTGTTGGATATTCAAGTCCATTGAAACGAGTTTTTGTTCCAAGCTTGAAGCGGATTATTGAAGCACACAATGTTGAATGCCAAGGTTATACTACGCCACCGCAGAATCCAGGCGACTCATGGCGTTTTAATTACGATACTTTATGGGATTCGTTTGACATTGAAGAAGAAACAGATTTCTTTGACGAGTTGGATATTCTGAGAGAGTATGAAGAATCACAAGAAAGATTCCCAGCTGAGTATTCTAGACGTCAAAATCGAGCTTCTAATGATGATGAAGCCGGTCCTAGTAATGCTGGAGAGCATGACGATATTCAGCAAACTCTTGACAATCAGACGGCAGTCAATGATAATCAAGAATCTAATAATATGCCTGTATTTGATCATGGTGATTCAGATTCTGAGGGGGAGCAGATCCAGATTTCAAGTCAAACAATTCCAGTCAGTGAACAAGGTGCAAATCAGAATATCACAAATTTGGAAGGCGAGGTAGATGTTCCAGGCGAGTTGATGCCGAGAACTCTTTCGTACCATCCAGAAGAGCTGATTATTGGAGAATTACAATCAGGCATTTGCACTAGACGTCAAATTGACCAAGGCCTTACTTGTTTTTATTCTACAGTAGCTCCATTACAAACTGAGTTTTTACTTAGTTGTTTTATTTCGCAGATTGAACCGCGAACATATAAGGAGGCACTAACTGAAGATTATTGGGTTAACGCGATGCAAGAGGAGCTGAGTCAGTTTGAGAAGTTAGGAGTGTGGAAATTGGTAGACTTGCCTGATGGTCACAGGAAGATCAACACCAAGTGGGTGTTCAAGTGTAAGAGAGACGATAAGGGGGTTATTATTCGTAACAAAGCTCGACTCGTAGTCCAGGGTTTCAGTCAGCAGGAGGGGATAGATTTCACTGAAGTATATGCTCCAGTTGCTAGACTTGAAGCAATCGGAATCTTCCTAGCATTTGCATCTTGGAAAAATTTTAAAGTTTATCAGCTAGATGTTAAATCGGCATTTCTCTATGGGAAGGTAAAAGAGGAGGTATATGTCGGACAGCCACCGGGCTTTACCGATCCAATCCACAAAGTCAAGGTTTATTTACTGGATAAAGCGCTGTATGGTTTACACCAGGCCCCGAGAGCTTGGTACGAGACAATGTCTCAACACTTACTTGCCAACAGCTTCGTCCGTGGAAAAGTGGATGCCACTCTCTTCACCAAAGAAGTCGACGGACATCTTCTGATAGTTCAGATATACGTGGACGACATCATATTTGGGTCTACAAATGAAAGTCTATGCAAAGATTTTGAAAGCGTTATGAGGCAAAAATTTGAAATGTCATCGATGGGTGAGATGAAATTGTTTTTGGGACTCCAGGTTGATCAACTGCCAAAGGGAATTTTCATACATCAGACGAAGTATGTTCATGATATCTTAGAGAAATTTGGGATGTCAGGATCTACTCCAGCTTCCACCCCATTAGCGACGAATCATGGGATAAACCCTGATCTCACAGGAGAGAAGGTAGATGAAACATTATATCGTTCCATGATCGGATCGCTGATGTACTTGACAGCTTCAAGACCCGATATCATGTATCCAACCTGCCTCACAGCAAGATTTCAGTCTAACCCAAGAGCTTCACATATGGTGATTGTGAAACGGATATTACGCTACCTGAAAGGAACTCCATCATTGGGGTTGTGGTATCCAAAAGAAGGCGATTTCATGCTTGAAGGGTATTCCGATTTCGGATGCTGCAAAGTTAACGCTAAATCAACAACAGCGGGGTGCCAGTTTTTCGGACCACGACTGGTCACCTGGCAATGCAAGAAGCAGACCTCTGTAGCTTTGTCCACATGTGAAGCTGAGTATGTATCTGCTAGCAGTTGCTGCTCTCAGATCTTGTGGATCCAGCAACAGATGCGCGACTACGGTTTGCAATTTCTTAACACCCCTATCTTTGTTGATAATGAGGCAGCGATAAACATTACTAAAAATCCTGTTCATCACGCTAAAACGGAACACATTGAAATTCGTCATCACTTCATCCGAGATTGTTTCGAGAAGAAGTTGATACGAATTGAGAAAATCCACACTGATGAGCAAAAAGCTGATTTACATACCAAAGCATTTGATAAAACTCGTGTTCAATATTTGCTAAAATTAAACGGTATGAAGCTTTTATCGGTGTTGGAGGAGATTTTTGGAGTTGATGAAGGAGACATTGTGGATGACGTTGAAAAGCAATCTGCAATGGTTTGTCGATTTTTTACTTGTTTTGGTATTTAGGGGGAGTATAGGGTAATATTTTCAGAAAATACAAAAACAGTAAAAAATTTCAAAAATCCAAAAACATGAGATATTTTCAAAATACAAAAACAATAGAAAACCGGAAAGAGCTTGTGTAAAAAGGGAAAATGATAGTACATTGACTTGACAGTTACGGTATGCTAAAGATATGTAAAGTTTAAAAGTTTTAAACAGTCTCGCTGATGATGTGCCGATAGATTTTTACACATTTAGTAGGTTTGTTCGGGATATAAACCTAAAATCTTTACTTGCTTATTTCGTGGGGAACACTACTTGGATATATAGGTAACCCCTGAAATCTTGTTTGAAAGATCCCTCTTTCTGAGATACTAGGTCTTTATACTCAGTGATATCTCGGGTATTATCCCGGGACTTCTGATTTTACGGAAGCAATGGCCTAGTCCCCGTATAATACTTTGCTGCTGCTTGAAATAAAAGCCTGCCCTCAGCATAAAAATGATGAAACATTGAAAAATGCTAATCATGTGCTGTTGTAAAAAAAGATCCTCTAAAGGGGACCCACTAAAAGTCGAAGCCGTCATCTCTCTGCTGAACGGAAGTTCTGACCTGAGCTCTCACGACCCTCGCAATTTAACCCCTTACAGATATCATCTGTGGTATACTCACCTGTAAGACTCAATATTGGGATCTGGATACGGGAGTATATTCAAGAGGTGGGACACATGAATGAGTTTAAGTTCTTAATACACCTAATTCGTATCCTGAACAGATTGAAAATTGTGTGAGAATTTAAGTGGATCAGTTTATCGATAATCTAAGTGAATTGTTTAATTCTGAGTATGAAATTAAAGCTTAACGGTACTTGTGACTTGTCGAATAGCTGATATGATTCCCTAACACGCTCACCAAAAATATGTTTGTAAATAGTTTACATTTACTGCATTTTATTTCTGTAATTCTTTTCTAGTTTAGAAACTTTATTCAAAATTTAAAAAGATTTTGTATTTCTGCTTTATTTTCCGACAAACCAAAGTGGAAAGCTGATCTTCAGATTCGCAGTTAAAGCAGATGCAGGAAGTTTCTGAGCTGGAAGATGAGTTATGAGCTAATCTTGTTAAACCTGTGAAATTGAAAAGTCAAAACAAGTTCATTAATTTGAAACTTGTGATTTTCATAAAAATGTTTTGAAAAATTTGTACAAAATGTCTGTGTGCTTTGTCTCAGGTCAACCAAGGTCATTAAGTTGGACTTGGTAGACAAATTGAGTAATCAGGGTCATTAATTTGGACCTGGATACTTAATTGGATTTCTAAATTCTGACAAAACCAACAAATGAGGTAAAATGGTAAGTTTGGATTGAAATTGTTATAATCATAAACCTTATGTTTAGGTAGAGTTTGTGCAGGTAACAGGTTTGTTATTGAAATAGCAAAGCAAAATCCCAACTAACTGATAGGGGGAGTCTGAAAACTTAAAAGTCAGATACAGTTCCTGGATCTACATTCAAGAGGGAGTTTGAAGGTTGTTAAAGATTCAGATTCTGTGATTCATGCTAGCTGTTGATAGAAGAAGAGAAGATTTGAAGGAAGCATACATTGTTAGATGAGCTGGAAAGAGATTAAGGCTAAAGACTCGACGCCGAAGACTTCGTCAACATCCAAGGAGGAGTCTGTTGGTGCATAAATGTCTGTTAACTTCGTCTTTATTGAGTCTTTTGTCTAGATAGGATAAACCAGTGCTCAGCAGGTTAGAAACTAGGATTTATGTGTGTTTGTGTGTAATTTCGCTTGAAAGAGCCATTGGCAGTTTCAAACGAAATTAACTTTTGTGATTTCGCTTGAAATGGGCAGTGACACTTTCAAGCGGAATTAGCAACACTATATATAGCTGAGTTGTGGTTTCATTTGTAACTTTTCCGATTCAGAGCCGAGGTGCTGCCAGTTTGTCAAACGATCTGTAAAAGCTTTGGAATCAATAAAAAGAAGATAATTAGGGAATATCAATATGTTACACGTCTATTTCTCTGATTCCGCCTTTGAAATAGATTGTAAACTCTTCTGATTGACTCGTTAGGGTCATACAACGATCCAACAATATTGGTGGATAATGGCATCTCCATCAACATAATCCAGCTGGAAACGTTGAAGAGGATGAATGTATCCCCGATGGATATTACTTCGAAATCCACTGTGCTCGTTGGTTTCAGTGGAGAAGCCAGGAATACCGTAGGAGAGATAAAGTTGCCCGTGTTTGTTGAAGGGGTCAACTCAATGCAGCGCTTTTGTGTCATGGACTCTTTATCCTGCTATAATATTATATTAGGTAGGCCTTGGATCCATGATATGAAAGCTGTGCCGTCAACCTACCATCAATGCATCAAGATCCCTACCCCTTGGGGAGTTGTCAAGGTGGAAAGAGATCAACATGAAGCAAAGGAGTGTTATTCTTCTTCGATGAAATCCTCAACAAAGCCTAGTGCAGCATAGCAATTAAAGATACGAGGCCAGGATATCATGGAGGCTTCAGAACAGGATGTAAAGAAAGTTATCCTGGATCAGGATAATCCGAATATCTCGGTGCTCGTAGGAACCAATATCCCTCAGGATATTGAAAACCAATTGACTAACTTTTTGAAATGCAGAATGTCAACATTTGCATGGATACACGAGGATATGACAGGTATTTCCAAGGATATTATAACTCACAAGCTCGGAATTGATAGGTCTTTCAAGCCTGTCCAACAGAAACGAAGAAAATTTTCTCCAGAACGGAACACTATCATTCAGGAGGAAGTTGAAAGATTATTAAAGAGCAAGATGATTAGGGAAGTGAAGTTTCCTAAATGGCTGGCAAATGTAGTTGTGGTGCAAAAGAAAAATGGGAAATGGAGAGTGTGTGTAGATTACACAAACTTGAACAAAGCTTGTCCCAAAGACCCGTTTCCTCTACCTCATATCAATTCAATGGTGGATGCTACTGCTGGTCACGAGATGCTAACTGTAGGATCGAATAATCGACCAAATGAGTCAATTCAGAGTCAATACGCACTGTTTGTGTGGCGGAAACACACAAACAGAGTTGAATTAACAAGAACGGAGTAGAAAACAGAGATCTGATACTTTAATACACTTTTCTCATTGACTTTCAACTTGAAAATTCAGCAGCAATTTGTTACACCACTTGAAAATCTGTTGTTAAATGAGAACCCAACTACCTATTTATAAGCCTACTGATTCCGCTTGAAACATTAACTTGACCTCTCGAGCGGAATCACACAAGAACAATTCAAGTGAAATAATAATAAACAAAAATAAACTGTTTCGTGTATATGCATCATATATACTAATTTCATGTGATGCAAGAGGTGATGTCATCTTTATGATGTCATCATTTAATATGATGACATCATTCTTGTTCAGAACCGCAACGAAACCAAAACTTGATATAAAACGAAGTCAACAGACAAATGCATCAACAGTCTCCCCCTTGGATGTTGACGGAGTCTTCAGTACGAGACTTTAGTACGTCAAAACTTCAGTCTTAATCAGTCTTCACACTCTCTCTTCAATCACCCTATTGCTAACAGACTCCCCCTTACGTTGTTCCAGGATCGTAATATGATATAGCACTCTCTATCTTCTCAGCATTAGCAGCTTTCACAGATTCAGGACCATCTCCTGGCTCTCCGTTGCAACAAGATCAGGAACCTGGCTTTTACGTCTACAGACTCCCCCTTTTGACAAACTGGGATTGCAGTCTGAAATTCACTAGCTCCATACCTGCACATACTTTAACCAACAGAAAGATTTGACTTTATGCTTATCACTTGTATTTAAAATGATTAAATTGGTTTCAAATTAATGAGCCATTTAGTCATTTCAAAAACCTTTCTCAACTCAAATAAACTTTCCCAATCCAATATCATTCATCATGTTTAGCACTTGGGATTTTGAAAATCAGATCTTCAACATCAGTTGTCGAAAAACTTTTTGGCTTTTTTCAAAAATTTATGCTAAAACACACTAAAATCTTTTTGGATTTTTGTTTTTAATGAAATGCAGTAAAGAAATATATACAGACAATATTTTTGTGAGTTTGTGTAAGAGGATCATATCAGTTTATGAGACATATCATCAACACCGTTAAGCTTTAAACATATTAAGTTCTAAACGATTCACATTGATTGACGATATAGTTGTCCTCTTAAGCTCAATCTAAAAACTTTCGAAATGCTTACCGATACATTAAGGTATATTAATTTTGCACTAAATTCTTATGGACCCCACGATCTCAGCATATCCCCTCATCATGCAATACACTAACTCAAATAATGCCTTTAAACTTTCATCAACTGTGATATGTGCGAAAAACAAAGCAGAATGTTTAAACATTAACAATCAGGCCGATACTTCCGTATACGCAGAGAAAGTCCAATGTTTAAACAAAATAAGAAAATAAAACAAGTTGAAGTTGTTTAGGCTTTAACCACCAGGTCGATACTTCCGTATACGCAGAGGTGATCCAAAGCTTAAACGAAAACCCAAAGAAAATAAAGCAGAACGTTTAGGCAATAACATCCAGGTCGATACTCACGTATACGCAGAGGATGTCCAATGCTCAAACAAAATAAAGAAATAAAACAAGTTTAAATCTTTGCAAAATGAAAACACATAATCACAGTGACTTTTCAGCAAAGTTGTGAAAGTTCACAAACTTAACCAGTTTTATGTCTTTTGACAATCAGCGATTACTGAGTAGGCACACAATCAAGAAGGACAAAACTAAGTACTATGCTTTTAATCATGTTTCCCACTAGAACTAGGCTTTTTCATTTAAGTTTGTATCGTTATCGCAAATCTACTAGTCTAGCTGAGCCTATCGTCACATCTTTAGTGAGACCGTTTATCACATTTTATCTTTCCATTTCTTTAGCATGCTGTGACAGTCCAACTGATCTACTATCATTTCCTCTTTTCACAACAAACTCATTTTTTGCATTTTCAAATGTTTTTGAATTTTTCAAATTTTCTAATTTTTTTAAAATTTTTCTCCCCCTAAAATCAAAATATATTTCAATTTTGATTTTCTGAGAAAATTTGAAAACAAACTATACAGATAAAGTGACAACATAATATCGAATCGCTTAAATTCACCATCCACTTGGCATAAACAATCAGAACTCCCCCTGACAACAAACTATTTTCCCATTATGATTTCAAAACACTTAAGTTTGTTTTAATCAAAATGGTTTTACCGGAAAATTAGTTTTGTGTGTCGTTTCACAAACATGGGATTTTTATCATCACATTGTTTTCAACCACTTGTAGGTTTATCACCAAAACAATTTCCAATAATCATACCACTTGTAAGATAGTTAAATCACGTACAACTTAATGTCCTTGATTAACCACTTGTAAGTCGAAATATCACCAGAGTGAATTTCTCAAGAAATATGCCAATTCCTGCTCCACGATTACCAACTTGGAAGCTCCGGCAAGTCAGGTTTTTCAGTTAAAGAGATTCACCCAAGCCTGACAGTCCTTGGGTGTATTTGAGTTATTTTCATTCGGGGTTTGAACATTCCTTTTTGTTTCATAAAATTCTTTAACCCCTTTTACCTTACCCTCAACCATCTTTCCAAAAATATTTTTTACTTTGCTATTGAAAGCCTTTTCGACATCAAATTCTTTCTTTTCAGAATAGAACTGATTCGAAATTTTCACTTTCCCATCTTTTTGTTTAAAATTTTCAGTCCGCAATGGTGGAAAGTTGATATCATCCATTGACGAAACTGAATTTTCTCCTTTTAGTTCAACTGGTGGCTCCTCTGATTTTGACGAATCAGATTTATTGCCAGAACGTGGCTCTTCTGACTTTGACAAGTCAGATTCATTGCCAAAATATAGCTCTTTTTCTTCCGAAGAAACAAATTCATTGCCAGGAACTTTTTCTTTCTTCACACACCATTCTGTCCTCAGATTTGTATCTGATGAATTCGTTTTGCTTGATTTGTCATTCTTGGGAAAACAAGACGATTTATCAGAACTTTTATCTGATTTTCTTGTTGTATCCGAGGACAAAATCCTTTCAAGGTACTCTCGAGCTTTCTTTCTTTTCTTTCTCAGTCGGTCTTTCTACCCTTGTGAAAACTTCACTTTCTGTTCTTTCACCTTCTGTTCTTTGGGCTTTTCTTCGACCTTGACTGATTTCTTCATCTTTTTCTGAGATTCAGCCCTCGATCTTTCCATTGATCTCATTGGGCAATCTCTTGCAATGTGTCCTTTGATTTGGCAATTATAGCATCTCCTTGTCTCAAACCACTGACACTGGCAGTTAACAGCAATGTGTCCTTGAAAACCACAAGTGTAACACACTCTGTTATCATACCATTCACCACTTTCACACCAAACGCTTAGATCATAGCATTGTCTAACTTTGTGGTAATCATCACTCCTCCTGAAAGCTGGATTTATCTTTGAAGCACTGTGGTCAAACCTGCACCACATATTACCAACTTTTTGTGAGTTTTGATTTTTCAATTTTTGTGGTTTTTTATCTTGATTGGATGATTGAACTGATGAGCTTTTATTCTTGTTTTGAACATTTTCTGAATTTTTAACTTTTTGTTTCTGTTCTACTTTCTTCTTCAAGGATTTTTGCGTAGAGCATTCACCCTTTTCAGTTGATTGCAGAACAGTTTCTTGAAAATTTTCTTTTAATTTCAAAAATATTTTCTTTTTCTGATTTTTCTCATTTTCATCATCAGTTTTCTCATCGCAATCTTCAATTTTGACTTTGTCAAAATTTGTGACATTGTCACTTATTGGAACATAATTGATTGGTTTTGGACAAGAATAATCTGGTGTTGATGACGAAGTCTCAAAACCTTTCAATTTCTTTTCAAGCTCATCAATTTTATTCCGAGCAATTTCAGCTTCATTTTCAAGCCTAATGATTTTCTGAAGATGAGAATTTATTTCAATATGTTTTTCAAGATTATTTTTAAAAATAACAGATTTTTCATCTTCTAAAATCTTCATTTGACTTTGAAAATCTTTTTCAATTTTCAATTTTTCATTTTCAAAATCTTTTTCCTTTTCTTTCAAAAATTTGTTTTCCAATGTCAAACTGTCCAAATCAATTAACAGTTTGACATTTTCAGATTTCAATTTCTCATAATTTTCTTGCAGTTCAAGAATCTGTTTATCATCAGATTTTTTCTCATCATTCAAATTCTTGATTTTCAATGTCAAACTCTCCAAATCCTTCAAGAATTTGGCATTGTCTGATTCAGATTTTTCACAGTTTAAACACTTCTCTCCTGAATCAGACTTCAATTTTCTAATCTTTTGGAACTCAAGTTCTTGAGCTTCAATCTTCTCGACGAATGCACTAAGGTTGAGATTAACATAATCTGAATTGTTTTTCAACACCATCAAATAAGTACCCCACACATCCTTTGGTAAAGCATTCGCCAACTTGTCAACCCATGTCTCATCCATTTTGTTAATGTTCAAACGCCTCATCTTTAAATGCAACTCAACATACCTATCGATTAATTCTTTTGTAGACTCTCCCTTGATACCTGTAAAACTATCAAATTTCTTCTGTGCAATATCTGCTGGATTCTGAACACGCATACCATATCCGAAAGATGAGTTATACGACTCACAATCCATGTTTCGGTATCGAAAAATTTACAAAGACAGATTTTCAAACGATATGAAAATTCACACAATCTAAAATCAGTTCAATCTCTTTCTCAAACAACTGAATCAGATGAATATCTGATTGAGAAAAAAAAATCCGGTGACAACGAATAGAGTGAGGATTTGCTTGAGTGAGTATCTGATACAAACAAACACCTCGGATTACCTGCAAATAAACAAATAAACGATCAGTTTTAAACTAACTGAATATGTAAAAGTGTGTGACGATGGAAGTGATCTAGGACTCGTGTCGAAGGTTCGCAGACACGTTTCAATATTGTTCAAGTAAAATCACTGACTGAATGGGCCGATCGATCAATGAACAGTATTGGGCCGAGATATTATATTGTATCACATGGGCTGTTCCTACTTTCTAGCTTCTCATGTAAACTGATTAACAAAAATGAATGCGATCTGATTGGACCTCTCTTATCACTTACATGCAAAACTTTAACACTAGCTGATTGGGCCGACAATCTTTATCTGTTATCACATGCAAACACTATGAATTACCGATTTAGAAGTGGCCAACACCTTTTAATTTTTCAACACAATCCTATTGGGCAGCTGATAGTATGTAATAAATGGATTCAGAATTCACGTGATTACAGCTAGTTTAATGACCGACAAGTTATCACAGGCAACCCTTATCACTCCAATTTACGAGACCTAAAAACTTTAAAAATGAAAGGATAATATCAATGCACTAATGACCGATCAAACCGATGCAACCTGACAAAAATCACATGATCACTTTTTCCAACTCACTGACCACCTCGTAAAATGTTTTACACTAATCACTGATTTCACAATTCAAGCGAAATCAGATAGTCTTTGGAGCGGAATCAGAAGGTTCCCTCGAGCGGAATCACAGATTCTCGAAATTAGTGATCTTTGGAGCGGAATCAGAAGGTTCCTTCGAGCGGAATCACAGATTCAGACTAAAACACTGATTTCGCTCCAAATGCTCGAGCGGAATAAGAACTGTACAACCAGAAAACTTGATTTCGCTCGAAATTCAAGCAGAAACACACCAACCTTCGTTCGAGCGGAATCAGATTTTAGGCCATTTTTTACCACTTTTAAGCCGAATTTTAAGCTGATACTTTCAAGGGTTTGTTAAAAGTCACTTTTACACAATATGTCAAAAACTCAGACCATTTTGCCCGTGGAAACGTCTAGAAATCCAAAAAGTGTGAGAAAAATGCACTAATTCACGCGTATTGGCTCATCACTGGCTCTGATACCAATTGTAGGATCGAATAATCGACCAAATGAGTCAATTCAGAGTCAATACGCACTGTTTGTGTGGTGGAAACACACAAACAGAGTTGAATTAGCAAGAACGGAGTAGAAAACAGAGATCTGATACTTTAATACACTTTTCTCATTGACTTTCAACTTGAAAATTCAGCAGCAATTTGTTACACCACTTGAAAATCTGTTGTCAAATGAGAACCCAACTACCTATTTATAAGCCTACTGATTCTGCTTGAAACATTAACTTGACCTCTCGAGCGGAATCACACAAGAACAATTCAAGTGAAATAATAATAAACAAAAATAAACTGTTTCGTGTATATGCATCATATATACTAATTTCATGTGATGCAAGAGGTGATGTCATCTTTATGATGTCATCATTTAATATGATGACATCATTCTTGTTCAGAACCGTAACGAAACCAAAACTTGATATAAGACGAAGTCAACAGACAAATGCA
This sequence comes from Helianthus tuberosus, assembly GCA_030545235.1. Classification (NCBI taxonomy): domain Eukaryota; kingdom Viridiplantae; phylum Streptophyta; class Magnoliopsida; order Asterales; family Asteraceae; genus Helianthus; species Helianthus tuberosus. The sequence continues at coordinate 76,063,896 of CM060377.1, read as the reverse complement.
CCAACACTAACCTTCATGGATGCCTCCTCAGGATTCCAACAGATCCAAATGGAACCCTCGGATCAAGAGGATACTGCTTTCATGACACCAACAGGTATTTATTGCTATACTGCTATGCCTTTTGGTTTGAAAAATGCAGGTGCAACATACCAGAGATTGGTAAACATGATGTTTAAAGACAAACTGGGGGACACCATGGAGGTGTACATCGATGATATGGTAGTAAAATACAAGAAGGCTGAGGATCATCTCCAGGATATTAAGGGAGCATTTGATATCCTGGACCAGTACAACATGAAATTAAATCCTGCTAAATGCCATTTTGGAGTGGGAGCAGGAAAGTTTCTAGGATACATGGTGACGAAAAAGGGGATAGAGGCAAGCCCGGAGCAGATTAAAGCTATCCTGGATATCAAGTCACCTTCAAATATGAAAGATGTCCAATGATTAACAGGGCAAGTAGCAGCATTAAACAGATTTATCTCAAGATCCTTGGAAAAAAGCAAGGAATTTTATGATATCCTGAAGAAGAATAAGAAATTCGAATGGGGAGAGAAGCATGAAGCGGCCTTGCAGGATTTGAAGCAGTATCTTTCAATCGCACCTCTATTGATGAAGCCTGAGGATGGTGAACCATTATCCCTGTATCTTGCAGTATCAGGGAATACAGTAAGTGCTGTCCTTGTAAAGGATCATGAAGGTCAGCAGTATCCTGTTTATTATGTTAGTAAAAGTTTATTAGATGCTGAAACTAGATATTCTCATTTAGAGAAATTAATATTAGACCTAGTTATGGCATCAACAAAACTTAGACATTATTTTGAAACACATAGGATTCATGTTAAAACCAACTATCCTGTTAAAAATGTGCTTAGGAAACCCGAGATGTCAGGCAGGATGGCTAAGTGGTCAGTAAAATTAAGTGCCTATGATTTAATATATGAACCTAGAAATGCCATAAGTCTCAGGCCCTAGCTGACTTTGTGGCTGATTTCAGTACTGATATTCAAAATGAAGTAGACCTAGAAGTCCAACAACTAGGAGAAAATATAGAATCCTGGACACTATATACTGATGGTGCATCTAATGTAAGAGGTGTAGGTTTGGGCATACTACTAAAATCACCACAGGGGGACATATTACCCCAGGCTATTAGATGTGAGTTTCCTGCCACTAATAATGAAGCAGAATATGAATCTTTAATTGTAGGATTAGAATTAGCTAAGAGCATGAATATCAAGAGTTTACGAGTATATGTCGATTCCTTGTTAATTACTAATCATTTTAATGGATCCTATGCGGTTAAAGGTGAGAAATTAATCGACTATCTCGAAATTCTCAAAAAATTAGCAGGATATTTCAATATTTTTACACTTGAACAGGTACCAAGAGAGGATAATGCTGAAGCTGATGCCTTGGCAAATCTAGGATCATCAGTCAGGATACCGGAGGGGACCCAAATACCAATATTACATGTCCTGTATCCTGCGACGGATCCTCAGGATAAGGAAGTAGTAAGTATTCAGGATCCTGATGAAGAGTATCCCGAGGAGGATCCTAAGTCCTGGATGGCTCCAATCATGAGATATCTCAAGGAAGGACACATCCCAAAGGATGAAAATCCTAAGGCCTTTAGAATGAAGGTATCACGATTCACTATTATAAATAATGTTTTGTATAAGAAATCTCTTGCAGGACCATATCTGAGGTGCTTGGAGGATCCCGAAACTAAAGAAGTGCTTCAGGATATACACGAAGGGGATTGTGGTAACCATACTGGGGGCAGGTCGTTATTCTCAAAGGTATTAAAAACAGGATACTATTGGCCGATGATGAGAAAATATGCTGCAGAATATGCTCGAAGATGTGATGCATGTCAAAGGCCAACAATATACTACATCAGCCTGCTGAGCCACTATATCCTATTATTTCCCCTTGGCCATTCATGAAGTGGGGAATGGATATAGTAGAAAAACTGCCAAAAGCTCCAGGAGGAAAAGTCTTTATGCTGGCAATAACTGATTATTTCTCTAAATGGGTTGAAGCCGAAGCGTTTGTTCAAGTTAGAGACCAAGAAGTAGTATCCATCATAAAAAGGAATATCCTGACCAGATTTGGAGTACCAGCTGAGATAATTTGTGATGATGGTTCTCAGTTTATAAGTAAGAGGACTACTGACTTTTACAAGAGTGGGGGGAATTAAAATGATAACATCTACGCCGGTACATCCTCAAGCAAATGGACAAGCAGAATCCTCAAATAAGATAATTGTCAACAATTTGAAGAAAAGGCTTGGAGCTAAGAAGGGAAGATGGGCAGAAGAATTACCCTTTGTTTTATGGGCTGATAGAATGACGGTGAAAAGTGCAACTGGCCAAACCCCATTTTCCTTGGTATTTGGAGTAGAATCGGTGATCCCGACAGAAATGGTGATACCTGTTTTGGTCAAAAATTACCGAAGCAATTAAGAAATCAAATTAGTTAAGTGAGGTAGAGTGCTAAGAAAATGTGTTGAATATATGCTGATTAAGTTGTTTGCAAAAAGAGTTTCCAGGATACGGCTCAGGATATAGAGCTGTATCTATAATCAAACAATGAGCAAAAATGTAAAGGGCGACACGAGATGTACGAGGAAAGCCCTTGATCAATCTAGATCGCCGGCACAAAACCTCGGGAGCTGACAATCGCAGCTGCCTTGTTCTTCTTATTGATTTAAACGTCAGGATACAGTGCAGGATATGGCTCAAATCAATACTAAGTGGTACAACGATTACAAGTGTTGAGTGTTTGTGCGTGATAGAAAGAAAAAAGAAGTGTGAGTTCGAGAGTAGAGAGTGAAGTGTGTGTTCCTATCGATCTGGCCTTCTATTTATAGTTACAAATAAACAAACTAACTCTCCTATTAATCCGGGATGCTGGGAATATTCCATTCTGAATGTTGGGGGGACTCTTTTAACTTGTTTTCCACGATCATATTAACTATAAAACCGGGTCTTCAGTTCATATGACCGTTACAACGTCAATAGCATTGACCAGCATCCGATATTCTTGCGGAATATGCCTTTCTTCTATTCTGACCGTTACAAGACCCATTCTTCCACCATCAACGTCCATTTTTCAACCACCTTGAGCGAATCTTCAGGTAGATCAAGTCCTTTAACATTGGTACCTTGCAACCAAAGAAAATCGTTAGCTGCAACCAGGATACCCCCAGAGGATGTTACCAATATCCTGGTTCAGTATCCTGGCCGCAGCATCAAGCATATAATATCAGGATATGCCTTCAGGATATAAGCTCGAAATTCCACCAATAACAATTCTCCCCAAAAATATATCTGTTAGGATCCTGAAATCCAAACGGGTATATTTTTCGTTGTGTTGCTCGATGCACTTAATGAGATGTAGATGTTGATGTGACTTCGCGCAACTTCCAAGGTTATACTTTCTCATAACTAGGTAGTCTTCTGGCACGTCTGGTAAGGATATCTATTTTAAATTTCCCTTGGTGAAAAAGGAGCCCTCCGCTGCCACCAGGTTTAAACCTTCTTCTGCTGCTCCTAAGCCTTCCCCTCTGACTAGGTCCCGGGCATCAGGATCTAAGAAGAGGAAGGGTACTGATTTCCCTGCTACTGTTTCCACAACCTTCTTCTATGAGAATCCTGGCTTCATCGAGTCCACTTTGTTAAATTTGATGGTTGATGTTTGTTGAACAATTTACTTTCCTGCACTTAGATACTAGTACAATATGATGGCCGGAGGTGAAGGGATCCTGAGTTTCAGGACGAAGCCTTCGGTCATCAGTGTTAATATGCTTTTGAACCTATCACACTCTGGGCGAATGGGTCTTGATTTAAGACGAAACCAAGAGTGTGACATTTTGGTTTGTTAATAATAGACTAATCTTTTGACCTTATCTGTTGTTGTTTTGTTTTTGTTTTCAAAGATATGTTCTAAATATTCTGATCAAATATCCTGGTCAGGATACTGTTCAATACTTTTGTCATCAAAATGTTAAACAAAAACTTGGTTGAATATAATTTTATAGAAAACTTAGATCATTTAGATAAGGTTTTCAAGAGTTGAAAAATAATAAATCATACCAGAAACACTTAGGCAATAATTTCCAACCTCAACCTTTGAATCCTTTGCAATGTCCCCGGCATGGATGTCCCCTGTCTATGCAGGATATTGTATCAATATATGACACACTTGAGTATCTCTTTACTTAGTGATTAAATTTCGTAACTTTTCACCAATAGAAGAACGTGTGTAAACACAATCGTAGTTTGTCATATCTTTGGAACTTGTCAAAACTTTAGTTTTACTGGGGATAAACCCATAGTGTACTGGGGATAAACCCTTAGCGTCCTGGGGATAAACCCTTGTTTTCGTGCGCTACAGGCGGGAGTGTATAAACTCCAAGACTTAGAAAGGTGAAAACCTTTAAACCTTAGAGAGTATGAAAATACTCTTTCGTGAGAGAGGGTGATCAATCCTCATATACCTTGAGGATCCAGGATATAGCCAACAATAACGAAATTGTCAGCCACTTTTACATGGACTGGTCCCGCTATCTTGAACTATCCCTGGATAACTTGCGCTCCAGGCGGGGTGTTTAAACCCAATTCGAGAGAAAGGTGAATACCTTTAAACCTGTGAAGGGATCAGGATCCCTTAATCGTGAGAGAGGGGGCCAATCCTCCAATCTTTCGAGTTATTCTGAGTGTATATCCTGGAGTATATCCTGCAAAACAACCTTAAACTAAGCTAACACCCCTCCGATGCTTAAGTCAGTATTGGGTTCAAAATAATAATATCAAATATATTAAAAGAGATAGGATTCATACCATCCTGAGTTAGAAATTAAATTCTAAACTCACTTGAAATAAAGCTTTAGGTGTATAGCATTCCAAGATCTTGGTAGCATATCCCCTTCCATACTCTTGAGTCGGTATGCTCCTTTCCCAGATTCTGATTCAACCTCATAGGGTCCTTCCCACTTAGGAGCTAACTTTCCATCAGCATGATTAGTAGTATTCTGAAAAGCCTTTCTTAATACCCAATCTCCAACCTGAAACCTTCTAGTCCTTATATTCTTGTTATATGCTCTGGATATCCTCTGTTGATATGCTGCCATCCTTAGCTTAGCTGCATCTCTTGTCTCATCAATAGTATCCAATTCTTGACATAGGGCTTCAGGGTTCTGCTCAGGATCCCGGAGACTGGATCTCGATGTAGGTATCACCATTTCTGTCGGGATCACTGCTTCTGCTCCAAATACTAAGGAGAATGGAGTTTGGCCAGTTGCACTTTTTATTGTTGTTCTATCAGCCCACAAAACAAAGGGTAGTTCTTCTGCCCATCTTCCTTTCTTAGCTCCTAATCTCTTCTTCAAGTTGTTGACAATTATCTTGTTCGAGGATTCAGCTTGTCCATTTGCTTGAGGATGCACTGGTGTTGACGTAATCATCTTAATTCCCCAACTTTTGCAAAAATCAGTAGTTCTTTTGCTGATGAATTGGGAGCCGTTATCACAAATTATCTCGGCTGGTACACCAAATCTCGTCAGGATATTCCTCTTTATGAAGGATACCACTTCTTGATCTCTAACCTGGACAAAGGCTTCTGCTTCAATCCACTTGGAGAAATAATCCGTCATTGCTAACATGAAAACCTTTCCTCCTGGAGCCTTTGGAAGCTTTCCCACTATATCCATACCCCATTTCATAAACGGCCAAGGGGATGCAATAGGATATAGTGGTTCAGCAGGTTGATGTAGTATATTGCTGTGCCTTTGACATGCATCACATCTTCGAGCATATTCTGCTGCATCTTTCCTCATAGTCGGCCAATAGTATCCTGTTCTTAACACTTTCGAAAACAACGATATGCCCCCAGTATGGTTGCCACAATCCCCTTCGTGTATATCCTGAAGTACCTCCTTGGTTTCAGGATCTTCCAAGCACCTTAGGTACGGACCTGCAAGGGATTTCTTATACAGAATATTATTTATAATAGTAAAACGAGATACCTTCATCCTAAAAGCCTTAGGATTTGCATCTTTTGGGATATCTCCTTCTTGAAGATACTTCACAATTGGAGTCATCCAGGATTCAGGATCCTTCTCAGGATATCCATCACTAGGATCCTGGATACATGCTACTTCTTTATCCTGAGATTTGAAATGTTCTATTGCAGGATACAAGATGTGCACTATTGGTATCTGATTTCCCTCCGGTATCCTGACTGTAGATCCTAAGTTTGCTAGAGCGTCAGCTTCAGCATTCTTTTCTCTTGGTACCTGTTCAAGTGTAAAAATTTTGAAATATCCTGCTAATTTTTTAACAATTTCAAGATATTCAGCTAACTTTTCACCTTTTACTGCATAAGATCCATTGAAATGGTTAGTAATCAACAAGGAATCAACATATACTTGTAAACATCTAGTATTCATATTTTTAGCTAATTCTAATCCTGCTATCAGAGCTTCATATTCTGCTTCATTATTGGTAGCAGAAAATTCACATTTAATAGCCTGGGGTAATATGTCCCCCTGTGGCGATTTTAGTAGTATTCCTAATCCTACACCTCTTATGTTGGATGCACCATCAGTATGTAATATCCAAAATTCTAAACTTTCACCTAGTTGTTGTACTTCTAGGTCTACTTCATTTTGAATATCACTACTGAAATCAGCCACAAAGTCAGCTAGAGCCTGAGACTGAGACTTTATGGCATTTCGAGGTTCGTATACTAGATCATAGGCACTTAATTTTACTGACCACTTAGCCATTCTACCCGACATCTCGGGTTTCCTAAGCACATTTTTAACAGGATAGTTTGTTTTAACATGAATCCTATGCATCTCAAAATAATGTCTAAGCTTAGTTGATGCCATAACTAGGGCTAATATCATTTTTTCTAGATGAGAATATCTAGTTTCAGCATCTAATAATCTTTTACTAACATAATAGACAGGATACTGCTGACCTTCGTGATCCTTGACTAAAACAGCACTTACTGCATTCCCTGATACTGCAAGATACAGGGATAATGGTTCACCATCATCGGGCTTCATCATTAGAGGTGAGGTTGGAAGATATTGCTTCAGCTCCTGCAAGGCTGCTTCATGCTTCTCTCCCCATTCGAATTTCTTATTCTTCTTCAGGATATCATATAATTCCTTGCATTTTTCCGAGGATCTTGATATAAACCTGTTTAATGCTGCTCCTCGTCCCGTTAGTCTTTGTACATCTTTCATATTTGAAGGTGACTTGATGTCCAAGATAGCTTTAATCTGCTCCGGGCTTGCCTCTATACCCCTTTTAGTCACCATGTATCCTAAAAACTTTCCTGCCCCTACTCCAAAATGGCACTTGGCAGGATTTAGTTTCATATTGTACTGGTCCAGGATATCAAATGCTCCTTTAATATCCTGGAGATGATCCTCAGCCTTCTTGGATTTGACTACCATATCGTCAATGTACACCTCCATGGTGTCCCCCAGTTTGTCTTTAAACATCATGTTCACCAATCTCTGGTACGTTGCACCTGCATTTTTCAAACCAAAAGGCATAGCAGTATAACAGTAAATACCTATTGGTGTCATGAAAGCAGTATCCTCCTGGTCTGAAGGTTCCATTTGGATCTGCTGGAATCCTGAGGATGCATCCATTAAGGTTAACATCTCATGACCAGCAGTGGCATCCACCATCGAGTCTATATGAGGCAGAGGGAATGGGTCTTTAGGACATGCTTTGTTCAAGTTTGTGTAATCTACACAAACTCTCCATTTCCCATTCTTCTTTTGAACCACGACCACATTTGCTAGCCACTTGGGAAATTTGACTTCCCTGATCATCTTGGACTTCAATAGTCTTTCAACCTCTTCTTGAATAATTACGTTTCGTTCTGGAGAAAACTTCCTTCTCTTTTGCTGGATAGGCTTGAAAGACCTGTCAATTCCAAGCTTGTGAGTTATAATATCCTTAGAAATACCTGTCATATCCTCATGCTTCCATGCGAATGTTGACATCCTGGATTTCAAAAAGTTAGTTAACTGATTTTCAATATCCTGAGGGATATTGGCTCCTATGAGCACCGAGATATCTGGATTATCCTGATCTAGGATAATTTTCTTTACATCCTGCTCTGAAGCCTCCACGATATCCTGGGCCCGCATCTTTAATTGCCATGCTGCATTAGGCTTGGTTGAGGATTTCATCGAGGACGAGTAACATTCCTTTGCCTCCTGTTGATCACTTTCCACCTTGACAACCCCCTAAGGAGTAGGGATCTTGATACACTGATGATAGGTTGATGGCACAACTTTCATATCATGGATCCATGGCCTACCCAATATGATATTGTAGCAGGATAAGGAGTCCATGACACAGAAGCGTTGTATTGAGTTGACCCCTTCAACATACACGGGAAAATCTATCTCCCCTACGGTATTCCTGGCTTCTCCATTGAAACCAACAAGCACAGTGGACTTCGAAGTAATATCCATCGAGGATACGTTCATCCTCTTCAACGTTTCCAGCTGAATTATGTTGACGGAGCTGCCATTGTCCACCAGTATCCTGCGCACAAAATGGTTAGCAACATATAAAGTTATTACCAAAGCATCATGGTGAGGATCCTGGATAGTATCCTTGTCATCACTATCGAACGTGATCACTTTATCAGTTGTGAGGGTTGTCATCCTGGTTGGCTTATCTCCCCTTTCTGCCTTAGCCTCCTTCGTATGTCTTTTTGCTGCAGAGTATGAAGTTCCACAAATGTCGGATCCTCCTGAAATAAAGTTAATTATCTTGGCATCTGCAGGAGGTGATGCTGCTCGTTCAGGATCCTTCTCAGTATCCTGACCCTTATTTTTCTTTCTTCCTAGAAGATCTTTCAGATATCCTTTGCTTAGCAGATAGCTTATTTCCTTCCTCAGGGCTATGCAATCTTCCGTAACATGTCCAAAATCCTCATGGAAGGCACACCACTTGGATTTATTCTTCTAATCAGCTTTCTGTTGGTTTTTCCTAGGCCACCTCGCTTTGTCTCCCAAACCCTGCATAGCATACATTAGTTCAAGTATATTAACAGAAAAACAATATTCTGACAACTCAAGATACTCCTCAGGATCCTCGTCTTGGACAACGTTCACTCTTTTGTTTTCATTTTTATCATACGGCCTAGAGCGGTATGGTTTATGTGAAGATTCTGATTTCCTGTTTGTTGACTCATATGTTGAGGATCCATTCATCCTCTCTTGCATTTTCTTATCATCTTCAAGCCTGATACATCGCAAAGCCCTGTTTCGAGCTTCGTCCAAGTTCCTGCAAGGATTCATCACAAGATCCTGATAAAACTGGGAATCCCTTTGTAGTCCCATCTTGAATGCTTGGACTGTCGTAGCAACATCAAGGTGCGGGATATCCAAGGATTCCCTGCTGAATTTGTTCACAAAATCCCTTAGGGATTCTTGAGGTCCATGTGTTATCCTGTAGAGGTCACTTGTTAGTTTTTCAAAGCTTCTACTGCAAGAAAACTGACTGTTAAACAAATTAACTAAATGAGCAAATGATGTAATTGAATGAGGTGGAACATTTAGAAGCCATTTCAAGGCTGATCCTGTTAAAGTGGAGCCGAAGCCCTTGCACAAGCATGCTTCTTTAAGATCCGGCGGGATAGGGTTAATTTCCATCCTCTCCCTATACTGGGCAATATGCTCCTCAGGATCCGTCATCCCATCATACAGCTTCATGTTAGGAGTCTGGAATCTCTTTGGGATTTCTGCATCACAAATGGGGTGAGCAAAGCGGGATATGTTGTGATTATCCCGGGATACTTCCGGTATAGGCTGCACTATCCCAGGCACACTTGATATCATATCCTTTAACTTTTGAAGCTCTCTGGTTATCACTGATGTCACACCTGCATCTTATAATGATCCAATATTATTAGTAACAGGGATACTGGTGTTAACAGACAAGTTACCAGCTTGGTGATTCTGGCTATATCCTGGGGCGCATCCTGGAGCATATCCTGGATCCCTCACAGTCGACATACTGGTCGAAGAGGGTATCTCAGGAATATGACTCCGGGAATGGCTAGGCACAATATTCCCCCTCTTATCCTCAGCATATACTGCAAAACTGAAGTTTAAAGCTCTTGGTTGCAAGGGAGTGACAGTATCCTCAGCGGGCCTGCTTGAGCTGGATTTCAAGAGTTGTATCTCTCTTATCAGCATTTGGTTGGTCTCCTACTGCTGCCTCATTTGTTCCTGTACACTACCAAATAAAGTTAGAATTTCTTCATTAGAGGCCAAAACAGGAACAGATCCCTGAATATTCTGAGTGGGAATAACATCCCGAGCCACATGAATTTCGGCTCCTTGTGAAGAGGCTTGCGTTCTCGGAGGAGGTGGTGGAAGCATCGAACCAATTTTTGTACAGGTTGTAGCAGACACGGTGGAAGAGCTCATGTTTGATCTCGAGGCCATTGAAAATAGTGTAGCAAAAAGTTTTGAAAATAGAAAACCAAGTAATGATTTTGCAAAAGCTTTTAGTAGAAATAGCACCACTTGCCCCACGGTGGGCGCCAAATTGTTTTGGTCAAAAATTACCGAAGCAATTAAGTGATCAAATTAGTTAAGTGAGGTAGAGTGCTAAGAAAGTGTGTTGAATATATGCTGATTAAGTTGTTTGCAAAAAACAGTTTCCAGGATACGGCTCAGGATATAGAGCTGTATCTATAATCAAACAATGAGCAAAAATGTAAAGGGCGACACGAGATGTACGAGGAAAGCCCTTGATCAATCTAGATCGCCGGCACAAAACCTCGGGAGCTGACAATCGCAGCTGCCTTGTTCTTCTTATTGATTTAAACGTCAGGATACAGTGCAGGATATGGCTCAAATCAATACTTAGTGGTACAACGATTACAAGTGTTGAGTGTTTGTGCGTGATAGAAAGAAAAAAGAAGTGTGAGTTCGAGAGTAGAGAGTGAAGTGTGTGTTCCTATCGATCTGGCCTTCTATTTATAGTTACAAATAACAAACTAACTCTCCTATTATTCCGGGATGCTGGGAATATTCCATTCTGAACGTTGGGGGACTCTTTTAAGTTGTTTTCCACGAGCATATTAACTATAAAACCGGGTCTTCAGCTCATATGACCGTTACAACGTCAATAGCATTGACTAGCATCCGATATTCTTGCGGAATATGCCTTTCTTCTATTCTGACCGTTACAAGACCCATTCTTCCACCATCAACGTCCATTTTTCAACCACCTTGAGCGAATCTTCAGGTAGATCAAGTCCTTTAACGTTGGTACCTTGCAACCAAAGAAAATCGTTAGCTGCAACCAGGATACCCCCAGAGGATGTTACCAATATCCTGGTTCAGTATCCTGGCCGCAGCATCAAGCATATAATATCAGGATATGCCTTCAGGATATAAGCTCGAAATTCCACCCATAACAATACCTACGGAAAGATCCAATCTCCGGGATCCTGAGCAGAATCCTGAAGCCCTTTTTCAGGAATTGGATACTATTGATGAAACAAGAGATGGAGCAAAGCTAAGGATGGTAGCATATCAACACAGGATATCCAGAGCGTATAACAAGAATATAAGGACTAGAAGATTTCAAGTGGGAGATTGGGTATTAAGAAAGGCTTTTCAGAATACTACTAATCCTGCTGATGGAAAGCTAGCTCCGAAGTGGGAAGGACCTTATGAGATTGAATCAGAATCAGGAAAAGGAGCATACCGACTTAAGAATATGGAGGGGGATATGCTACCAAGATCCTGGAATGCTATACATCTAAAGCTCTATTTCAAGTGAGTTTGGAATTTAATTTCTAACTCAGTATGGTATGAATTCTATCTCTTTTAATATGTTTGATATTGTTTATTCTTTTGAACCCATTACTGACTTAAGCATCGAAGGGGTGTTAGCCAGGCTAACACCCACCTTAGTTTACAGTTGTTTTGCAGTATATGCTTCGGGATATAGCTCCAGGATACACACTCAGGATACTTTGAAAGATTAGAGGATTGGCCCCCTCTCTCACGTTTAAGGGATCCTGATCCCTTCACAGGTTTAAAGGTATTCACCTTTCTCTCGAATTGGGTTTAAACACCCCGCCTGGAGCGCAAGCTTTCCAGGGATAGTTCAAGATAGCGGGACCAGTCCATGTAAAAGTGGCTGACAATTTCATTATTGTTGGCTATATCCTGGATCCTAAAGGTATATGAGGATTGATCACCCTCTCTCACTGAAGGGTATTTTCATACTCTCTAAGGTTTAAAGGTTGTCACCTTTCTAAGTCTTGGAGTTTATACACTCCCACCTGTAGCGCATGAAAATTTGGGATTTTCCCCAGAATACTTATGGGTTTATCCCCAGGATACTAAGGATTTATCTCCAGTACATTTTAGGGTTTACCCCCTGTAACACAAGAACTGTTCAAACAGTTGGAACTGATGTTCAGAAAATTTCTATGTGTTCAAAGACATTATGCACAGGGGACATTCCTTCTGAGGCGATTGTGTAAAGCTCAAAGGATCAAATTTGGACCTAGTGCACTAAGTATCTCGGACTGGGGACATCTTAGTGGAAAAAATTGCAAAAGGATTGAAGCTCAAAAATAGGGTTATACTCTATTCCTGGTATGATCTTTCCTTTGTAAACCTTATATGAAGCATTTGAATTTTTGATACTATGTATCCTGATTAGGATATATTCTCAGAGTATATTCTCAAAATGTATTTTCAGAATATGTTTCAGGATATTTGGAATATTTGGGATATGATACTTGGGTTAGAAATTAAAACTATATTCTAGTCAAACAAGTATTATCAAAACGGACTTTGCAAAATAAACCGTCCTTTTTTCTTTAAAAACTTTATCTGAATTATTTGAATTTTGAAAAACCCTATTAGACGAAAGTCTTTGTAGGATATCGCTGAGTATACTGATCAGGATATTTTCAAAAAATAATTGCACTAATTTTGGAAAGTTGAAATCTAAACTAAGCAATGCATAACAAAAAATTAAAAGACAACAGCGAATAAGTCAAAAGGAGGTTATATTATTAACATGTCAAAAGTTGTGCTTTTGGTTTCACCTCAAACCGAGGCCCATCCACCAAAAGCACGATTAGTTTCTTACCATATTTAATTAACAGTTGAAGGCTTCATCTCAAACCGAGACCCATCCACCTCCAACTATTATATTGTTCAGAATAGGTTATACTAATTGATGACCAAGGGCTTCATCCTGAAACCCAGGACCCATCCACCTCTGGTCATCATATTGTCTTAGTGCGGGAAAGTAAATTGTTTAGAGACAAGAAAAGTAAATTGTTCAGACAACCATAACCATCAAATCTAAAAAAGTGGGCTCCAGCCTTGGCACGTATATCCATCATCGCCCACTTCACTGCTTAAGGAGCAGCACCTTCTTGACCAGCAATATCTTCCCCAGCACCTGCACCAGCATCACCCTCGGGATTCTTCTCCGCATCACCACCCGCATCGGCCACCTCCTCTCCCGCCTTAGAAGGCTCCTCACCAGCATGCTTTGTAGGATGTTCCATAGGATTGCTTCCAAGATCCCGTAATTTCGCTTCCCAAGCCTTGACGTTCCAGGAGGGGCATTCGAAGCCCAAGGCTTTGGCCTCATAGGCCATCCTTAACCTGGCTTGGAGAAGGGAAATTACAACAGATCCTTTGAGGCCGTCTCGATAGGAACTCATATCCTGCTAATACTGGAGATGACCAGCATCCAGCTTGGCTTGGGCATCCTCACTGGCTTTGTGGATGGCAGCTTGGTGCTTGCCTTAAGTTTGTCTTCGTAGTGCTGAGACTGGGCAGCGGCGATCATCCCTTGGTCGGCGATGGTAACTTTGGCTTTCTTGAGCTTGACCTCCATTATTTTGTTAAGACCACATGCTTCTTCATACAAGTGCATGAGACGTTCCAGGCCCTGAAATCAAAAGTACAGGTATCAACATATGTAGGATGTTCAGGATAATAGTTAACATATATGTTCAGGATATCGGATGGGAGTTTTTACCTGATTAAGGAATGAAGTCATGAACCCACTGGCTTCATTAAATCCATGGTTCTTATAAGGAAAAGTCTCGAAGGTAGCCGGGGAATCCGTTTCCTTCCTCTTCCGGGCGCTGGAAGCACGAGTCCTGGTGGCTGGAGGAGGCTTGGGAGTGGCAATAGCTTTTGAACCACTAGGCTTGGAAGACGTGATGGCTTTGGGGCTTGGTTCCTTCTTCACAGAAATGGGAGCGGGATAGCTGTCCAATTCATCAAGACCAAAGACCTCTGGAGCTTTAACTGGTGCTGCATGAAGGGAAAAAACATTTAACTCTTGAGTATTTTTAAACTGATATATTCGTTTCATACTGATATACTTACCAGACATGTCGGAGCTGGATCTCTGGCTTGAACTTGCAAATGACAGGGAGAAAGTTCTCTCACTTTTCGGGAGTTGGTAAATGCTTTTGATCCTCTGTTCTGATTCAGCGCTTGGAGGGGCTAGTTCTTTGAAATTTAGTGCACAAAAGATAAAGATGTCAATTCAAGATATAACTTCAGGATACGATTGGGGATACTCCTAAAACCCTAAATCCTACCAGAAGTTAACCACTTCATCGGAAGGTCAAAACCTCCGGTAATATAATCCCTTTTTACAAAAAAGAACTTTCGTTGCCATTTCTCCTCATTTTTTGTGGCTTTAAGGATAAGAGGATTTTTGGAGGTTGAGAAAAGGAGAAAACGACTGTTTCCATGAGAACGAAGGCGATAGACCATCGGGAGATCTTCAATATAGATGTCGGGAGTGAAACGGGATCTGATTCGGTCCAAGGTCACTAGCACCCGCCAAACCATAGGCATGGTTTGGGCATAACTAAGATCGGTAAGCTCAAAGAAACGGGATATAAAAGCCGGAAAGGGGTATCAGAGTCCGATGGAGAAAGGGTAAGCCAAGAAACAGACCCATTCGTTGGAAGAAAAATCCGATCGGATTTCTATGTCGAAAGGGCGAATGATCGTACCAACAGGGAAGGTACCGAAAGCTTGCAGGGCAGCAATGTCAGCATTGTCGAACGAACAAACTTCTTTTTCGGGTTCCCTAAGAAGGTTTTGGGCTTCGAAGGATGGGATTGAGTCGCCTGTATGTGATCTCATTCTACTGGCCATGAAAGATTTCGATGAAGAAAAACAGAGGAAAAGAAGAGAGAAGGAAAGTACTTGAGAAATCGCTTGAAATATGATGATAATGATGCAGAATAAGACGGCTAAATAGAGGCTGAACATAGGGGGCAAAGAGTAAATATCACGTTGGAAGTTGCACAAAGTCACATCAACCGTCGTTTCAGTTTAATAACCTCGATTTAGGGGATAAGTTTTAAAATATATCCGTTGGAATTGGTATACCAACAGATATATTTTGGGGACAATTGTTATGGGTGTTTTTCTGCTTGTATATCCTGGCCGATATGCTGACTTTGTTTGTTTTATTGTGACCAGGATGCTGGATCAGGATATTGGTAACATCCTGATACGATATCCTGGTAGTAACTAATTAACTCACGTGCAGATTATTGGAACAAGTCTCTAACGTTCAAGAGGACTTCTTCTCCTCAAGACTCGGGCAAATCAGTTGGATTATGGACGTTGAAGCCGGAAGACGTGGACTACAACGTCCACATATGGAATATTCGCCGAATCCCGGAATAGTAGGATAGTTAGTTGGTTTCTTTTTACTATAAAAAGGATTGATCGGATCAGATTAGGGACACACAATCTTTCGCACAATCTTTCTCTCTAGCTGCAAACACTCACAATACACTTACACTTGTATCGAAATCACATTGTAACACTTAGTCGATCCGCATCATATCCTGCAATGTATCCTGACATTTGAAGCAATAAGAAGAACAAGGCAGCTACGATTGTTAGCTCCCGAGGTTTTGTGCCGGCGATCTAGATTGATCAAGGGCTTTCCTCGTACATCCTGTGTCACCCTTTACATTTTTGCTCATTGTTTGATCATAGATACAGCTCAATATCCTGAGCCGTATCCTGAAAACTGTTTTTGTAAACAACTGAACTAACATATTTTCGATACACATTTTTAGCACACTACCTCACTTAACTAATTTGATCACTTAATTGTTTCGGTAATTTTTGACCAAAACACCTATGTTTACGCAAAAATGGTATAATTCAACATGACCTCTCGTTCACGGGTGGTGCGTTACTCCTATAGCGCTATACATATCAAATGGAGGCTAGTAATAAGCTAATGACTATTGTATCACATAAGAATCACCCAAGTATAAGCATCAAGTATAACAAACATAGCATTCATGTATTTGGATTGTTTTCGTGCAAGTAAAGATTAAAGTTTAAGTGTAATTTAATTTAACATGTTACACCCCAAAAGTGGTAAACATAAAAAAAGGGGTTTGCGAGTATACTCACGGTTTTGCAAGTCTTCAACTTGTGAATCCGCGAGTGAGTTGTTGTTGGAGGTAGGAACACCAAGTCCTTCTACACGAAGAAACAAAGTGTATGAGTTTTGGGAATTCGGAAGATTAATTATTAGGAATTTAAACAACATGAACTTAGACATATGAAAATAATCATCTTTAACACATATGATGCTTTTAGATGATATAACCAACACTTTGACAAATGAACATTAGTTCATCATCAAGGTTGATTACTTAGATAATATATAGGATATATAATATATTAATATGTCCAATGGATCAAGAAAGTGGTAGGAGGATGAATCCTCCATTTAGGAACCTCTTAAGTGTCATAGAATTCATGTAGGAGGTAGGAAGAAAAGTCTTCCATTTAGGCACCTCTAAGTGTTCACCATTACACTTGATGTTATGAACATACAAGGAGGGTCATGAACTTACAAGTAATATAAGAATATGAAAAACTAATCTATGAAAAATCATCAAGCAATGTGTGGATTTTTAAGTAGGATAACCCAAGTTAATCCTAAATCACACAAACATCAAGTCTTGAACTTAAACATCACTTGTGGGTTAAACCCTTGAACAAAACAGAAAGTTTGTGAGGTTTATACCTCTGATTTTGAATGTCTCAACCTTGTTTTTATGCCTAACAAACCATAGAAGTGGTTATAAGCATAAGGACATAGGTTTGAGATGAGTTAGACTCAAGTTTAAACAAGTTTAGTAAAGATTGAACCAAAACAGAAACAAACAGTGAACTTTGGAGCCTTTTTAGTGACGTTACAGGGACTGGTTTTCTGTGAAAAACCCATGGAATCGAAGCTAAGGTTAATCCAAGCACATAGGAAAAAGAATGAGGTAAATCGGACAAGAATTGAGTGAGTTATGCTCACTTTAGTGAAGAGGTAGCAATCTGTCCGAACTTCAGAACTCAGCTGCGTTTTTGAATGATTTGGGAGTGTTGTGAGTGTTTAGAAAAGTGAAAATGGCTTGGAGTATGCTTGGTATTTATAGGAGAAGGTTAGGGTATGTTGTAGTTGGGTATTTAATGCTAAAAATGAGTTTAAACTTCAAATAAACACTAATCCCGCTCAAATTCGCGAGCTGAAATGAGGTTTCTGATCTGGGGAGTGGCTCGCTGGGCGTGAAGACCACCATCACCTGGGTCGCGGCCTGCGACAAGGGGTGGCTGGGCGAGTCCAAGTTTCACTTATTGACACTTTGGCCCCTAGAGTTTATTATTTAGGGTTTTTAAGTTATTTAAGTGTTGTTTTCGACATTTAAGCAAAGAATAAGGGTAAATTAAGTATGGAGAACATAAACCAAGTATAATTAAGTGTATGAGTGTCGTGTTTAAGTATCGTATACGATCAAAAGAGGTTTTATGCATAAGTTTCACGTATTTGCAAGTTTAACACATAGTTTTCAAGAATTCCGAATAAGCATCAATTGTTTCACGAAATTAAATGTATGAGCGTGTATAAAGTATATTTAACACGAAATTAAAGAAATACGAGTTTTATTTATGATCCAAGTCTCGGATTCTACAACGGTTACAAAAAAAGAACGATTACAAGAACACAAGGCTTCTAAAAATAGAAATACACACAAGACTTTCTAATTATGGGAAGTACGGAAAAGCAGGGCGTTACAATGGATGTCAATTTTGACCCATTTACACATAAGTCAATTAGTTTGACTTGTGGCTTATCTAAAAAAGGTATAAACAAAATGTCACATTAATCCTTTTATTTAGTGACTTAAATGGATAAAAATAGTGTGTGGGTTTATAATAACTTACACGTGTTTTTGATATTTTCAGAATGAACAGTTTCGTTTATTTGACTGTTTGTGGTTAGAGCTCGAATGTGACAACCCTCAAAATCCTATGTATTCTGTACAATTTATTATTGATAATTAAGGTGTTTGACGACTGTGTGGAATTACTTAACTGCTTTCTGATATCTGTGCTATGCTTACACGTATTTGTTAATATGCTAATAATGTACAGATAGGTCACTAAATAGTCCGTTATATTTTCCTAAGTGTTAGAAAGTAAAAACGTTACAAAATATATAAATAGGACACTTTTCGGATTAATTAAGCGCTTTAACGGAGCAGTGTCAAACCGAACAACCGGACTTTACCCGGAACATAAAAATATTGCCATAACATTGTTTATCTTTTTCTGAGCCAGTTAGGGTCCCTGAATACCCTAACACCCGCAATAAAGCACAACACACTACTAACCGGGTTAATCCCTAAACTTGACTAGATTAACCTAACTATTAACTAATGTTTAGTTGGATTTGAACCAAACTACCCCCCCTGTCACACCCCAAATTTCCACGTGTCACCGGTGGGCCCGGTGGGGGAGTATCGTGACGTGGTTGGCAACATAATAGTCAAACAACACAATATAATAATGCACAGCGGAAGCAAAAGATAAATATAATACATTCCGAATATAAGTAATGTAAAGTATTACAACGGAAGGTAAAGGATCCACAGGCGGATCAAACAAAAGATACTAAAATTGTTCAACAGACTTCAGGCATCTAGAACTTGCAAGATTCCCTAATGACACCCTGAGCTCCCAGCCAATTATGCGTAGTACCTGTCACTTAACCTTTTGGAAAATACGTCAGTTTACACTGGTAAATACAAGTAACTGACTCATTTTGGAAAAAGAGTTTGGAAAGTGATTCGAGTGCAAACGGCACAAAACTATCTTGACACATTGATTAAAATGCACAGAGGCAAAATTAATCTTTTATACTTGGGACAATTCTATTAATAAAAATCTTGTATCCGATTTACATGGTTGTCCAACATTTAGGGCCGGTGATTATACAATACAAGCCGGACAAGATTAATCGACACACCACAAATATAATCTCACAAGAAGATACCCTTACGAGTGAGTATACGTTATACATATGCAACAGGAGGTGTTATGTCTACACCTTGTGCTTACGTCGTGGCCATTCACTTTTTAAAATGAGCCAAGGATATCCAGGACACGGTCATTAACCCCCAATGTTATTTGTTATCAATCAATACAGATTAAAACGGGATTATGCAATTTAATCATCTCCGATTAAAAGGTTTCTACACCCGACCAAGCGGTATTTTTATAATACCGTATCCCAAGCCCGTATAAGGAAAGATAAGTTAAAAGTATTTACCTGAGCTAGCTCCTGTCTTAATTAGCAAGAATCTAATAACTCAGCCGTAGTCACTTAAGTAAGCGTAGGTACAATTTACCGAGAAGCTCTAGTCTGGAATGATGGTATAAATAATTAATTAGAATGCTAACGGGTCTTTAATTAAGCCTAAGCTTAGACCGGTTAGTCTTAAGGGAATATACGGTTCTTACGCACGATTAAGCGAAGACCGGAGTAGAATGTGATTTAGACCCGACAAGTTCGAAGACTTGTATAATATGGGTAAACTAAACACATTCTGGATTTTGAGATAAAACCGTTAAGGTTTGACCCGTTTCGGCTAATTTATATGAACTAGTTATATAAACCGAACCGAACGCGAATGATGCGTAACGGGTAACCGAATGAATCACGAACAGGTTTCCTAAGTTAATATGCTTTAAATATGTTGTGATATCATAATGATACCTTCCATAATGCCCAAAACGAGATTAGTCATTAATTATGCCCCGTAGGGGTATTTTGGTCATTTTAGAGATTATAAAAGGGGTTTAACGTAACCCCGATGTTCGGGACTGAAGTAATCAGTAAACAACTTATTTTTAACAAATTATATTAGTTGGTAATAATCCCTATGTGTCAAAATGGTTTTAAGCCTATACTACGCGTATAATACGCGTATAAACCCGTTTTAAGCGACGTACGGTTTAAAATATGATTCTGGGTTTTCTGATTAGTTAAACAGGCTCAAAACATTACATTTATTATTTAAAATCAGTAGCAATTGGATTCGCGTCAAAATTCTTTGTAGAAATCATTTTATGACCGAAAAGGGTAAATTCGGTATTAACCGAATTAAGACGATAAGCCTAGCTTAAGACCAGTTTAAAAATAATTAAAAATCTTCAAAAATCCCAAAATATTATTTAACATCAGTGGGGAAAAGGTTTGGTGCCGAAAATCGGGTTTAGATAGGCTATGCGCTAATCGCGCCGTTTAATTAATAAAAAGTCTACCGTTTACGCTAATGCGCATATCTCCTAATCTAGACCTCCGATTGACGTGAAAATTTACGTACATGTTTAATAATCAGTAACTAATATTATTGTACTTCCACATTTTTCAAAATTCTCGTTGTATGGTCGTAAGGGCATTACGGTCCATTTTAAGCATTTAACGGAAACGTGCGAACGAATCGGATAATCAACGAAACAAGTATCGAGACTTATACTATCATGTAACCCAACCCTAATGAAGCACTAAGGCAATACCGAATCAAATTAAAACGGGTCAGAACCGAAGTCAATGCAAAAGTCAAAGTTTTGCGTCTTTCGGTTCCGAACCGGGTTTAAACAGAAATTTGTCGAGTCGGACAAGCGTAGACAAGTTTTTATACTTATTACCAAGTTATATTAAGTTTAAAACAGGTTACACGCCTCGCGGATTGCTACTCGTGCATTAAATCGCATTTTGTAATTCTGTTGACTTTTTCGGTCAACGTTTGACCCGACAAACGACCTAGTTAGGTCTGGATTCGGTACGTGCCCTTATAAGGGTTTAATACCCACATAATTACCTATCTAACGGTACTTTTAATTTGCGATACGACTGAGCTATCATTAATCAATCGCGAAGTCAAACCGAAGTTACGTCGGTTTGACTTTTAAGCTAATTACTAAGCTAGAATTAATTTAGAAGGGATTAGCAAACTTACTAGTGTTGAATGATGATTAGGGAGGCCTTGTAATCAGTTTGGAAGCCCCACCATGATCAGAATTGAGAATGTGAATGGAATGATCAAAGAGGCCTTTATATAGTGGGTTTACACACCACAATATATTGACACAAGGGTCTACAATCCTCCACAAATGATCAACACCTGTTACTAGTGTTTAGGGGTGTCTAGGGGACCTTCACATGCAAGGAAAACCGGCTGAAAGGGTTGAAATCGCGCTGAACTGGCTGTTGTGGGTTTTCTGTTGCTGGCACCTGCTTTACGGACCGTAAGGTCCCCATGCTTACGGTCCGTAAGCTTGACATCAGGGACCAGAATTGCTTGTTTGTTGGTGTATCGAAAGGGCAACCTTATTTCTGACTTTAGGGACCTCAATTATCAACTAAGGACCTCCAAGAAGTGCTCTTAACAGTTACATACCCCACCATTTAGATATGTTTCTTTGAATTCAAATTAAAGTCCCGAAAACAAGATCTATCATTCATTTCTTCGCGATATCCTATCATGCTTTACGTATTAACACGTATTTACAATGATTCACTGATTTTAGGGAAACATAGATGTGTAACATATTAAATCGGGTCTTGGGATTTATAATGGAGGTGTTCAGAGGTAACAATTAACATGACGCCTCTTTTCAAATCTTCCCGACACATCTTTATTAATCCGGTTTTATGACGACACGTGTCATTTATGACACGTGTTGTTTATTTTATTACACGCGAATTTTCGAGGTGTTACATCCTCACCCCCTTAAAAGAAATCTCGGCCCGAGATTTACCGTAATTAAGGAAGTATTCTCTGCCTAATGATGGCAACTTACAGATGGTTAGGAATTTGTATGATCTTGTTCGTTGCTTCCAATGCAACTTTCAGATCCAGATAATTGGACTTACCAATCTATTGTCCTAATCAATAGATTGTTTAATATTTCATTTATACAAGGTCTCCCAAGGGGCAGCCTTGATACTTATTTATCAACTTTTATAGAAAAGCTTATCTTAAGGTGAGATGGTTATTTCAACCACTGCTTAACAAATCTTAGGGAATAGCTAATCCTTGCCGTTAGTTGAACAATTCGACTACTCTGGGCAGCTGATGGCAAATTCTTAATCGTTGTCTAAGTAGGGTTGCGGTAACAATGCATAAGCAAAAATGAACCGTCTTTCTTACCCAACCATGTCAAACTCTTAGAATATCGAGTTAGGATATATGAATCTATATCTTAAAATTTTCTTAATCAGGCTTTCGGTTGTTCCATATTAAACATGGAGTTCTTACAACACTCTAACCCAAAGCGGGATGTTAATCTTAACTCTACCTGCCTCTAGGGAGGTAAACAGGGTAAACTTAGGAGAAGATAATCAAAGTACAAGGAGGTTACAGAGATTTCCATATCTCAGGCTCCAGTTCACTCATCAACGCTTGTGTCTAATAAGTGACACATTCATGTTATGAGTCCACATATTCCTTTACCGAGGAATATTTATTTGGATAGTTCTATTCCGGATATCTCCTTTGAATACTATTAGTCGACTGAAGTACAATACGATCATTGGGATATCTTAGGGGTTCCATGTATTAAACCTCCATGCTGATCAGACATGGAAATAATCTATGGGACACACTAGGATACGTCAATCCTCATATGACACTTTTATCAAACATAGTTTGGCATTCGCAGGCGATAGAAAACAATGAGAAAATAATTAAAATAATATACGTTGTCGTACTCTATGCAAAGAAATAGTGCTCTCAGATTTTCGGAAAGATTCCTTGCCGATCTATAAGAATCGGTTACTATGGTCTCCTTGGTAGTTATACCTTGTGAATGAGAAAAATTTTGCTAAGTTTATGGTTCATGAAGATTTATTATTGCCCGTAATAAAACATGACACTTAGTAGAAATTATCATTTATAAATGATAAGGAAGTTTATTGTACAAGTGCTTATAATTAATCAATAATGGAAGTTTCACAAACTAGGCACCTAGCTCAGTTGGCTAGGCGCGCGAAAGGGTGCGGCCTAGACCCAGGTTCGATTCCGGGGACGACCAATATCACCATTTTTGCGACTTATCGAATTCTTAAGGGAACAGAAACTAGTTCTGGTAAATTTTCTACTTGTAAATTTTTCCTTACACTATATATATATAGGGTCCTTATGAAAAGCTTTAAAAACTTGATATACTTATAGTTATGAAGGATTTACTGGTATCCGAACCAAAATAAAAACTCTTAGTATTCAAATTACTGATAAAATGCCAAGGAATGTACCTGATGTCATTATTTATGGACTAGTTCAGGCATTTTAGGCGCTTTCAATTTTAGGCTTTACTTCCTCAACCGCTTTTCCTTTGCCAGATTTAGGGCACGTAGTCTTGATGTGGCCCTTCTCATTACAGCCGAAGCAGACTGCATTCATCATGCCCTCACAGTCTAACGTTTTATGTCCTTTAGACTTGCAGATCCCGCAATGTAGAGGTCGAGGCTGCGATTTGGATTTTGGTTCGAACCTGCATTTCCCATGATGGCGCTTCTTGCAGGTCTCACATACTGGTTTCTGGTCGGACTTTTGTTTGTTCTTTTTCTTAGAACTCTGGGAGTTATCTACCTCCCTTTTCCTTTTTAGTTCATCCTTTGCAACAGAGGCATGAACGGAATCCTCCTTAAGAGTAAGGAAGTGTGGTCCTAGATAAAATTTAGACCGAGCAGCATGGGGCTCCTTGAACTTTTTCACAGCCTTCTTCACAGCTTTTCCAACAGCTGCGTCTATCATAGTTTGAAGGACATCTTTGGAAATTCTAAGGTTCACAATTTCAGCATCATTAGCATGCGTCGTGCCATCAATGGCGCGATCGACTGTTGTCTTATCCGTGTTTGCCATACTCGATATTGGTTCCTAATACCAATAAAATAATTTCTTAGTTGCAATCCAACAACTGCTATTTCTCATTTTGATGGTCTTAATATATACTAACCATGGTGTCAATAACCTATACAGGCTATTATAGCACTAACATTCTTAATGAACATTATTTATAATATATTAATATTACTTAGCCTAGGTCGCAAGGGACCATTAATGGCATTAAAGATTTGGACCTAGTCCATCACTTTTCTGACAGAGGATCAAAACGTCACATCTGTCTTTATTATATTTAAGAATTTAGGTAGCTTGAAAGCTTGCCGTAGGAATATCAGAAAGGAGTGATTCCTATTAGATATAAAATATCCATCTAAGGTTTGTTGGAGCATTTTTCTAAAGTATCATCAGTCAATTTATATCTCGTATTAAATGACCGAAGTCCTACTAAGACGGAGACAACGGTTCTCAACAGTGATCGTTCATTATTGAATCACATGTGACAGCATCAAATGAATTTCTGCATAAACTGCTTGATAAGGAAAAGTACCTGCTATATAGTTATCCTTCTGCACCATCTCCTGGCGTTCCTCCAGAAGACTCATGCGTTTGTTTTCCTGGTCTCTCCAGGCTTCTTTATAAGCTTTGGACAGTTGGTTTTGATGTGCCCTTCCCCGTTACAATTGTAACATGTGGCGTTCTTCATCCCCTTGCAATCTAAGGTTTTGTGACCCTTGGTCTTGCAAATTCCACATAATTTAGCGCGTGGGTCTATTGTACATTTTCCAAAATGCTGCTTTTTGCAGTTATTGCATTTGGGTCTGTTATCAGACTGACTCGAGTTCTTCCTAAACTCGGAATCCTTCCCACGCTCCGAGCTTCCCTTCTTCTTCTTGTTAGTTTGATGAGAGCTTTCCTCCTCTCTTTCTCTTCTTCCCTCGCCAGAAGCCTTAACAGACTTAATTCTGATTGCGTCTAAGGTGAGAGATAAGGATAAGTCCACCGCGGACCTATATGTGGTTGGCCTAGATGCTTTAACATTCCCTTTTATCTCTGGTGCTAGGCCTCCAATGAAACGCGCTATGCGTTTAGGTTCAGGGGTGACTAAATAAGGAACTAGGCGGGACATAGTGTTGAAACTTGTCACATATGCCTGACAATCCAAATTCTCCATGACCAGAGTCAAGAAGTCTGATTCTATCTTTTCTACCTCGTGCTGGGGGCAATAGTTTTCCTTGACTAATGCAACGAATTGCTCCCAAGATAAGTTGTAGAGTAGAACCTTTCCCGTGGCTTGGAGCAATGATCTCCACCATGCCAACGCTTCTCCTTTGAATGATTGTGAAACAAATTTCACAACATCTTGCTCCGCACAACCGCTGACGTCAACAACAGCGTCCATCTCATCGAGCCATGTCATGAAATCAATGGCTCCTTTCTCTCCTGTAAAGTCTCTGGGCTTGCAGGAGACGAAATATTTATATGAACAGTTCTTAACTGGTGCCTCTTGATGAAACACAACTTGTCTAGACGGAATACTCCTTTGATTTGACAAGTTATGAACATCGTCCTCCTTTGACTCATGTGTTTTAAGAGGGGGCTTACAACTAGCCGCAGATAGAGTCTTAGAATGGGTATCATTTGACTCATCATACTGCCGATCAAGTGCTCGAGTAATAGCATAATCTATTATTGCCTGTAGTTCTGCTCCAGTTACTTTAATTCTGGTAGTATCATTGTCCTCCTTCATGTGGCTGTTAACTTCATCTAATCCAGCCATGTAGCTTGATGTCTACATAAACATTGACAATGATTTATTCAAAGGTTATTATGGAATCATCATCCTTGACGATTCTTCAACCATGGTAATATAAACCATATTGGTTAATTTGTTTAGTTATATTAAATTTGTATTTTCATTATAATTTATCCTAGTTATAAAACATTAAGGATATTAAAGTGGCGCATAAGGCCTAGTCACAAGGACAGTTCTAAATTTTGTAAGCCCTGATTTCAGAGAATCGAGGCATTAAGGTTTGAATCACGTTCATTACCTTCTCTTGACAAGGAGTTGTAGACTTCAACTGTCTTTTGTCTTTTAGGACAATAGATATAGCCCGTGGGCATTTCCCTTCTGAGGGATGGTTATAATATGTTCATCTTCTCAGATGTTATTAGTCGAGATTGTATGGATCCTACCGACTATTAAGCTTGGACCTGGTCCAAGGTTTTTAGATAGGAGGTCAAAGACCACCACTATCGTTGTCTTATCAGACAACAAGTTTAGCCCATAGGCACTTCATCACTATCGGATGTTTATAAAATGATCATCTTATAGGATGACACAAGCCATGATTTCTAATTCACTAGGCTAGATAAGAAGATTGGTAGAATCCAAAATAAGGATGACTGTTGTGATTTTATCGAATCACATTTGTCAGGAGTGCTAACACGTTCTTAGGTGTTAACAAGGATTTGAATCTCTTGAGTAGGTTTCACCATCCTGGCCGCGTAGGCTAGGTTTCACCTTTAAGATTCTCTTTAAAATGCCTACTGGCAGGGAAAGAAGGATATTTATTTTATTCAGGATTTTTATCATAAATCCTAATTTATAAGTTAATAATAGCACAATGGCCTAGTCGCGTAGACAAGTTTAATTTATAAGCCATGATCGTCTGGGATCGAGGCATTTAGTAATAGCACAAAAGGCTTAGTCACGTGGACAAGTTTAATTTATAAGCCATGATCGTCTGGGATCGAGGCATTTAGCAATAGCACAAAAGGCTTAGTCACGTGGACAAGTTTAATTTATAAGCCATGATCGTCTGGGATCGAGGCATTTAGTAATAGCACAAAAGGCTTAGTCACGTGGACAAGTTTAATTTATAAGCCATGATCGTCTGGGATCGAGGCATTTAGGTGTGAATCAAAGTTCATTACTTTTCCTTGACAGAGAGTTGTAGGCTACCTCCGTCTTTAGTCTCAGAGGACGTTAATTATAGCCCGTAGGCACTTCCCTTCTAAGGGATGTTATTTTCCATTCATTTCATATTTCATGTTTAGAATGAAAACTTAATTTAATCAATCCATTATATGAAAATAAAAGTACAGAGTTGCCCTAAGCGGGTCTTTGGAGGTATAATGTCCTCGAAGGGACTGAAAGATAATTATGTCCTTATAAGGACTATTAAGGAAACGATCTTCAGAAAAAGGAGTTTCTTCTTCAAGTTATTTCTGAATGCTCACTCCTTGGATGCTCGTTTCATTCTAGCCGCGCTACGAAGCTCAGCATTTCAGGGCTCCAGATTGTGGAGAATTTCTAATACCGCTTCTTTGTTGGGCGACGTATCCAATATATATAAAAATTTGGAAGTAAAAATTTCCAGAGTAGGATTGAAAGTATTCCTATGTTAAGTCTAGACTCAGAAGGTCAAGGAATGTGCTAATGTGTCATTGAGATTAAACACAAAAGGCTAGTGTTTAATTCACTCAATGTTGGCTCTGATACCAACCTGTCACACCCCAAATTTCCACGTGTCACCGGTGGGCCCGGTGGGGGAGTATCGTGACGTGGTTGGCAACATAATAGTCAAACAACACAATATAATAATGCACAGCGGAAGCAAAAGATAAATATAATACATTCCGAATATAAGTAATGTAAAGTATTACAACGGAAGGTAAAGGATCCACAGGCGGATCAAACAAAAGATACTAAAATTGTTCAACAGACTTCAGGCATCTAGAACTTGCAAGATTCCCTAATGACACCCTGAGCTCCCAGCCAATTATGCGTAGTACCTGTCACTTAACCTTTTGGAAAATACGTCAGTTTACACTGGTAAATACAAGTAACTGACTCATTTTGGAAAAAGAGTTTGGAAAGTGATTCGAGTGCAAACGGCACAAAACTATCTTGACACATTGATTAAAATGCACAGAGGCAAAATTAATCTTTTATACTTGGGACAATTCTATTAATAAAAATCTTGTATCCGATTTACATGGTTGTCCAACATTTAGGGCCGGTGATTATACAATACAAGCCGGACAAGATTAATCGACACACCACAAATATAATCTCACAAGAAGATACCCTTACGAGTGAGTATACGTTATACATATGCAACAGGAGGTGTTATGTCTACACCTTGTGCTTACGTCGTGGCCATTCACTTTTTAAAATGAGCCAAGGATATCCAGGACACGGTCATTAACCCCCAATGTTATTTGTTATCAATCAATACAGATTAAAACGGGATTATGCAATTTAATCATCTCCGATTAAAAGGTTTCTACACCCGACCAAGCGGTATTTTTATAATACCGTATCCCAAGCCCGTATAAGGAAAGATAAGTTAAAAGTATTTACCTGAGCTAGCTCCTGTCTTAATTAGCAAGAATCTAATAACTCAGCCGTAGTCACTTAAGTAAGCGTAGGTACAATTTACCGAGAAGCTCTAGTCTGGAATGATGGTATAAATAATTAATTAGAATGCTAACGGGTCTTTAATTAAGCCTAAGCTTAGACCGGTTAGTCTTAAGGGAATATACGGTTCTTACGCACGATTAAGCGAAGACCGGAGTAGAATGTGATTTAGACCCGACAAGTTCGAAGACTTGTATAATATGGGTAAACTAAACACATTCTGGATTTTGAGATAAAACCGTTAAGGTTTGACCCGTTTCGGCTAATTTATATGAACTAGTTATATAAACCGAACCGAACGCGAATGATGCGTAACGGGTAACCGAATGAATCACGAACAGGTTTCCTAAGTTAATATGCTTTAAATATGTTGTGATATCATAATGATACCTTCCATAATGCCCAAAACGAGATTAGTCATTAATTATGCCCCGTAGGGGTATTTTGGTCATTTTAGAGATTATAAAAGGGGTTTAACGTAACCCCGATGTTCGGGACTGAAGTAATCAGTAAACAACTTATTTTTAACAAATTATATTAGTTGGTAATAATCCCTATGTGTCAAAATGGTTTTAAGCCTATACTACGCGTATAATACGCGTATAAACCCGTTTTAAGCGACGTACGGTTTAAAATATGATTCTGGGTTTTCTGATTAGTTAAACAGGCTCAAAACATTACATTTATTATTTAAAATCAGTAGCAATTGGATTCGCGTCAAAATTCTTTGTAGAAATCATTTTATGACCGAAAAGGGTAAATTCGGTATTAACCGAATTAAGACGATAAGCCTAGCTTAAGACCAGTTTAAAAATAATTAAAAATCTTCAAAAATCCCAAAATATTATTTAACATCAGTGGGGAAAAGGTTTGGTGCTGAAAATCAGGTTTAGATAGGCTATGCGCTAATCGCGCCGTTTAATTAATAAAAAGTCTACCGTTTACGCTAATGCGCATATCTCCTAATCTAGACCTCCGATTGACGTGAAAATTTACGTACATGTTTAATAATCAGTAACTAAGATTATTGTACTTCCACATTTTTCAAAATTCTCGTTGTATGGTCGTAAGGGCATTACGGTCCATTTTAAGCATTTAACAGAAACGTGCGAACGAATCGGATAATCAACGAAACAAGTATCGAGACTTATACTATCATGTAACCCAACCCTAATGAAGCACTAAGGCAATACCGAATCAAATTAAAACGGGTCAGAACCGAAGTCAATGCAAAAGTCAAAGTTTTGCGTCTTTCGGTTCCGAACCGGGTTTAAACAGAAATTTGTCGAGTCGGACAAGCGTAGACAAGTTTTTATACTTATTACCAAGTTATATTAAGTTTAAAACAGGTTACACGCCTCGCGGATTGCTACTCGTGCATTAAATCGCATTTTGTAATTCTGTTGACTTTTTCGGTCAACGTTTGACCCGACAAACGACCTAGTTAGGTCTGGATTCGGTACGTGCCCTTATAAGGGTTTAATACCCACATAATTACCTATCTAACGGTACTTTTAATTTGCGATACGACTGAGCTATCATTAATCAATCGCGAAGTCAAACCGAAGTTACGTCGGTTTGACTTTTAAGCTAATTACTAAGCTAGAATTAATTTAGAAGGGATTAGCAAACTTACTAGTGTTGAATGATGATTAGGGAGGCCTTGTAATCAGTTTGGAAGCCCCACCATGATCAGAATTGAGAATGTGAATGGAATGATCAAAGAGGCCTTTATATAGTGGGTTTACACACCACAATATATTGACACAAGGGTCTACAATCCTCCACAAATGATCAACACCTGTTACTAGTGTTTAGGGGTGTCTAGGGGACCTTCACATGCAAGGAAAACCGGCTGAAAGGGTTGAAATCGCGCTGAACTGGCTGCTGTGGGTTTTCTGTTGCTGGCACCTGCTTTACGGACCGTAAGGTCCCCATGCTTACGGTCCGTAAGCTTGACATCAGGGACCAGAATTGCTTGTTTGTTGGTGTATCGAAAGGGCAACCTTATTTCTGACTTTAGGGACCTCAATTATCAACTAAGGACCTCCAAGAAGTGCTCTTAACAGTTACATACCCCACCATTTAGATATGTTTCTTTGAATTCAAATTAAAGTCCCGAAAACAAGATCTATCATTCATTTCTTCGCGATATCCTATCATGCTTTACGTATTAACACGTATTTACAATGATTCACTGATTTTAGGGAAACATAGATGTGTAACATATTAAATCGGGTCTTGGGATTTATAATGGAGGTGTTCAGAGGTAACAATTAACATGACGCCTCTTTTCAAATCTTCCCGACACATCTTTATTAATCCGGTTTTATGACGACACGTGTCATTTATGACACGTGTTGTTTATTTTATTACACGCGAATTTTCGAGGTGTTACACCCCCCCTAACCAAACCGTCCCCTTGGGGGACACCCCTTGTCCTTTGATGATTATTTAAATCATCTATGTCTCATATCTATTAGACATATGAACCCATGGACAATTAGCATGAGATTTGCCTATAAGTTCAAAGCTTAGCACATTATACTCATTTCATCACAAACTCAACTTCACACCTCTCTCTCCCTCTCTCAAGACTCTCGGCCGAACACCCCCTCTACCATCCACCCATTTTCGATTTTTGTTCAAGCTATTCCAAGATCACACAAGTGTTAAGGATCACCTACAAGGAAGCTTGGTGCAATCGGAAGGCGAAGGACCTCACTCTATTGCTTTTATCCTCTCATTTTGCGTCTAGATTCTCCCCTAGCCTCGAGCTAGTAGTAAGTGACTCTAAACCTCTTCTTGATCTTGTCTAGAGTGGTTAATAAGAGTTTCGTCGGTTAAAAATTATGAACATATAAGATCAAAGTCTAAAAGTTTACTAAAGTGATGAACAAGGTGGTTAATGGATGAATATTAGTGTAAATCATGTAGATCTTGTGTGATTATGATTATTGGATGATTATCTGATGATTTGCTGATTTATATTAATATGTGATGTTGTTGCGGTCACTAAACTTGTTAACGGAATCAATCGAACACGATTTAGAAGGATAAACACTGAAAATCAGAATCTGTCCTGGTTTTACAGCCAACTTCAGTTGGCTGTAAACAGGTCTTAAACTCAACGAAAAACCAATATTTTGAATCTAAAATATGTTATTATGAAATACGGTTCTAATGGCACAGGAATCGTAATTTTTGGACTCCGTTTACTATTTTTAAAGTGTTAATTTGTAACAGAAACTTAAGCTGAATTTTGACAGCAATAAATGGGTGTCGTACTTTCAGTCATAACCTGAGTTTTGTGATCAATCGGACCATGAAAATTTTACTGTAGATGAAAACTGAAGTATTTGTAATTACCCCACTGGAATTTCGCAAATCGGACTTACGATGAATTTTTAATAAATTGTTTCGTGGACTGTGGTCAGAAATACATAAATCTGAGTTCAGTCCCGAATATGAATTTTTATAAAATGTGGGTAATGAACCGGACCCCGATATTTTTACACAATAAAATATGGAATGTTTATGACATTCTATAAAAATTTGGGAATTTTTGGAATAATCTAACTATTTTATTTAAATGTCCGAAAACAGCCGGTTTTGAGTATTAATACTGAATTGACATAAGTTGTGACTTGCGTGTCTAAATGTCGAGTATGCTATCTGTGAATGATTTAACATGTTATATATGTTATGTGCATTATCGTATGTTTGATTTTGAGTGGGGAATGGACGGGAAACTTAGATGGGCATAAACCGTTACAGTGATGCATGTTGTGTGATAGATACGTGTAGGAACTTTGTGTTCTATTTGAAAGCCACTAAATGACTAACTGGTAAATCATACTAGGACGTGATTGACCGACCTTGACTGTTAGCTATATTGAGAATCTAACCGAGCAAACCAAGGTGAGTTCACACACTTTCTAAGGCATGGGATTCCCGGTGGTTTGGGAATGGGTTAAAGAATTAAAACTAAATCTACATATCCTCCTTGGGTAGGATATGTACGGCCATCCTCCATAGAGTGGATGCCATTATTAAACCTACGAATTCTCCTGGTGCAGAATACGTACGTTCGTCCTCCTGGTGCAGGACAACAACCTTTAAACTAGCTAGACAAAACTCTATCATGAAGTCCCTCAATTTATATCGACTTAATCGCCGAGGCCAATGGCGAGCGGGTCATTAGTTAATAGCGCTATTAGGTTTAACAAACCTCACACCGTGCCAGTCGGACGGGCGTGTACTAATGGACTATGGCAGATTGTCAGTGATGATAGACACTGATATAGGGCACAACTTATTTGCGTAGCAGTCGATATCATACCGTCTAGTAGTTCAAACAGGGAAAACCCCCACTGATCATGGTTATGGATTTGGGTAAAGAAAAAGGATATGGATAAACATACTTTCAACTACGGGGTAACCCCCACGGCAAATAAGCCAACGAAAGTCAAACCACGTTTTTCAGAAACAACTTAAAACTAAACAACCAAACGTGAACTCACTCAACTTTGTTGTTGACTCGTTGTTACATGCCTTACAGGTCGCTAAATGCTTGGAGCTTGCACGGGGAAGGAGTCGTTGTGGTGTACGGACTGTTATGTTCCGTGCTTAATGTTTAAATCCTTATGAACTTACTAAACTTGCGTTTTGAAACTTTAACCTATGAACTATGGACTTATGCTTTTGAACTCACGTTTATGCTTCCGCTGTTTAGACCAAACAAGGTTAACTAGCTTTGGTCACCAATCGTATTATGCTTGGTTTTATTTACTTAATTGAGTTGTTCAATATGATTGGTGGCTCGATCCTGGTCACGTCACGCCTCCAAGCGGTGATACCCCGCATGGTGGATTTTGGGGGTGTGACATCGAACATTTTGAACAATTGGTTCAACACTTTCGGATGCAAGTTGTGAATTTATGATTACCATTACATAACACTCTCAAAGGTATGCTAATAACCCACCTGAGTAATTCGGGCTTTCAACATTTTAAAGTTACTTTTAATTAATTTTTGTGTTATTTGGTCAACTTCTTCACTTGGCCGGAGTTTAATGATAGTATACCCACTAAACATGAGGCCTTGGCAAAAAAAAAGAGACCCGTTTCTAGATTTGATGTGCCCACTATATCAAATATCGGAGGAGCCAGCCAATCACCTTCTTATTACATGTCCACATGCGAAACTAATTTGGAGCTAAGTGTGCATGTGGGTACCCATGGCTTTATAGCCTAGTGGTATCTTGGGGGTGGGATAAGGCTTTAGGACCAATAGGTCCTGGATTCGATTCCCACAAGGGGGTTTTCCCATATTTATTGGGTTTCCTCCTGAATTGGTGTATAGGCATTATGCCTAGTGGAGATGGATATGATCGGGTGGTTCCGCTGGTGGCACGATGATACTCCAGTGGTCCGTCAGTGATCCAAATTTGTCGTTAAAAAAAAGTGTGCATGTGGGTCAAAATCCCATTAATTTAGAATGAATGGCTAACATATTTATGAAGTGATGGAGGTTTTTACGAATAATGGTTCATCTAAGGGGGTGGGGGTGGTTATCACTCATCACTCAAAACGCCCAATCAAGTTCCGCCATGTCATCAACAGTTTTTCCATCACTCACAACCTTTTTTAGTGGCAATGGTCATCACTCGCAACACCCAACAATAAACCCTACACCCCCTCACATGTTCCGTCACTCAAACACCTTCACGCGTGAAAAACTTCACCGAAACCATATGCCATTGTCACACCCCGACCGCGTAAAACAACAAGCCATGGCGGAAACGTCGGGGAGTGATGCGACAGAATTATTGTTTCAACAACCATGGTATTTAAAGTTTTGTATTATTGATTAACGAGTTTACATTGTCTTGGAAATTAACGAAAACATAACATAATTAACTGTCTTTTAAGTCACTAAGTCCCAAGTCCGCGTAAGTGAAGCACAAACATCATCATGCATTAGCACCTGAAACACATGTAAAAATAGGTACGTCAGCATAAAAATGCCTGTGAGATACATAGGTTTTGTTTATGCAGGGTTCATGACTTGTAGTTAAAAGAAGAGTTTAACAAAAAGAAGTCATGAACCTTGTAAAATGTTTTCTTTTATAAAATCATGTGAAAATCAATAAGAAAATCATATGATATAAAAGAAATATGCATGGTTAAATAAATAACCAAGTGGAAATGAATTTATATAAAATGTGTAATTTGTAAAACAATGTCGTATCATTGTATAAAATGTTTCATGTCTTTGTCAAGTGGTTTAAATAACGCAACAATGTATAATACAATAAAAGCACTTATATATAGGAAGTACCTGTAGGATCATTGTACGACCTGAATGAGTCGATCAGAAGAGTTGTTTATCCGAATCAAAGGCGGAATCAATGACACGGATGCTCGATACAATTTAAATGTCTCTTATATTGATATTGATAGTATTACAGCACCCGGAGACAATTTGGCAGCACTTCGTTACCAAACACAAGATCTAATTCTGCTCCAAATGAAACGGACATGCTCCCTATTTATAATGGTGGTGATTCTGCTTGAAATGGTCAAGGCACGTTCAAGCGGAATTAACTTTGTTAATTTCGCTTGAACATATCTTTGATACTTTCAAGCGGAATTAGCATTAAATCCACTAAACTCAGTTTCTAGCACCTGAGCACTGGTTATCCTATCCTATTACATTACAAGACTCGATACAAGACGAAGTCAATAGACATAGTGCACTAACAGACTCCCCCTTGGATGTTGACGAAGTCTTCAGTGTCGAGTCTTTATCATGACACATCTTCAGTCTTGATCAGTCTTCCTGCTCTGTCTCTGGCTCTAACACTAACAGCTTCTTCAGGCTCCCCCTTTCGTCAAGCTTCCGTGCTTTAGGGATCGACACCTTGCTTTCCGGTTACAAGCTCCCCTTTGCTTTGAGCTCGTCTTTAGACTCCCCCTTAGACTCTGCTGTCGGGATCGTAGTCTGGTACAGTATCTACAACACTCATACGTTTATAAGTAACAACATTTTGAACTTCCAGGAATCGTAACCTGGCAATTTTAAACTTTCTAAACTAACACTTTTTAACACATTTTAGAATTTTGCAGTTTCAACGAACAGAATCAGAAACTGGCTTTTTAACAATATAAGCATCCAAATCCCTCACAGTTAATCATCCAAGTCCAAACTAATGACCTTGGAGATATTATAAACTGTTTTTGATTTTTGTTAAAAAAATCAAGTTTCAAATTAATGAACTTGTTTTATTTTCAGAAACACAATCAGCTTACTTAAATTTTGAAACTCAGCATTTCAGACATCGGTTGTCGAAAATAAAGCAGAATCAAAAAATCTTTTTGTATTTTCTGAAATATAAAGCAGTAAAGAAATATTTACAAACATATCTACAGACAATATTTTTGTTTGAGTTTGCGTTAGAGGATCATATCAGTTTATGACAAGTCACAAGTACCGTTGAGCTTAGTTACACGTTAAGAATTAAACAATTCACTTAGATTGTCGATATACTGATCCACTTAAATTTTCACACAAAGTTCAATTGATTCAGGATACGAATTAGGTGTATTAAGAACTTAAACTCGTTCATGTGTCCCACCTCTTGAATATACTCCCGTATCCAGATCCCAATATTCAGTCTTATAGGTGAGTATACCTAGATGATATCTGTAAGGGGTTTAATTGCGAAGAACCGTGAGAGCTCAAGTCAGAACTTCCGTTCAGCAGAGAGATGACGGCTTCGACTTTTGGTGTGTCCCCTTTAGAGGATCTTTTCTTCAACAGCAATGATTATCAATTTTATTGTTTCATCATTTTTGCTGAGGGCAGCGCTATATTTCAAGCAAGCAGAAAGTATTATACGGGGACTAGGCCATTGCTTCCGCAAAATCAGAAGTCCCGGGATAATACCCCAGATATCACTAAGTATAAAACCTAGTATCTCAGAAAGAGGGGTCCTTCTAACGAGATTTCAGGGGTTACCTATATATCCAAGTAGTGTTCCCCATGAAATAAGTAAGTTTGAATTTAAGTTTATATCCCGAAAAAGTTTACTAAATGTATAAAAACCTATCGGCATATCATCAGTGAGACTGTTTAACGCTATATAATCATTACATTTCCTTAGCATACTGTAACTGTCTATTGATGTACTATCATTTCCTCTTTTTACACAAAAACTCAATTTTTGAAAT
Source organism: Helianthus tuberosus (assembly GCA_030545235.1). Lineage (NCBI taxonomy): Eukaryota > Viridiplantae > Streptophyta > Magnoliopsida > Asterales > Asteraceae > Helianthus > Helianthus tuberosus. Next base: position 76,026,945 of record CM060377.1, on the reverse strand, counting down.
TTATCATGTTTTTTACTTTTTCAAATTTTCAAATGTTTTTGTATTTTCTAATAATATTACTCCCCCTAAAATGCAAAATCATTTAAAGAAAATTTGACAACCAATACTGATAGCTTTGTCTCGCCATCCATTTTCTGCTAAAAGTATACTGATTTGCAGAAAATCTAACATACCCCCATGATTTACAACCCATTGATTTTCGACAGTTTGAAAACCGTTTTTCAATTTTGTGAAAATAATCATGTTTGTTCAGCCGTGAGGGTTTCGGCATATTCCAGTAACATCTTTTTGGAATTTTTGAATATATGACAAATTTAAAAACAAACATATTTTTTATTTTTAAATTTTCAATTTTTAGGATTTTTGAAATATTTTTTATTTATGTACAGAAAACAAACAAACTCACTGTTTCAACCAACACAGGTTTTATTTGGTTTTGTTGAGCACCTGCACATTCAAACTTAAAAACATATTATTGGAATTTTTAGGATTTTTGGAATTTTTGAATTTTTAGGATTTTTGGAATACAACATCTAAGAATAATTTGTCTGATCCAATCATGGTGTAAACCAATCCTTTTGAATCTTCATCCAATTTTTTCTCGGATTTTGAGTTTTTCAGATATCCATCATGAAAATTACCTTCATTTTCATCCTGTGATTCAGATTTATCTGTATCAACCGACTCTTCTTTCAACACACTTTCAACGACCTTACCTACCACCTCTGAATCACTAGAATCATCAGATTTGGAATAGGTTACGTCAATGTTATCTGGCAATTGATCTACCATGTTGAAAGCTTTTTCGACCTTTTCATCATCATAAAATGCAAACTTTTCCGGTGGTGGAACTTGATGAAATTCTGAGCCAATGCCTTTCTTGTTTTGCTCAGACTCACCATCTCCCGGTTTTATATTGAAAATACGTTCAAGCACATATGACGACACGTGATAACTTTTTAACTTGTTGTTGTCCTGTTCTAAATCAGCAATCTGTCGCTTTAGCTTAGCAACATCCTCAATGTAAGAGTTAACAACACCTTGTTTTATTTCATACATTCGTTTAAGCTCTTTAGTTGTTTCAGAAAAATAATTCATTCTTGATTTAGCAAATTTCATTTCATCTATCACTTTTTCATATGACTCTTTTGTAATGTGATACGCCAATTTTATTAAATCATATTCTTTCTTCATTTCTTGACAAACAATTTCTTTTTGTTCACATTCTTCTGTCTTTTTCAAAACATTTTCTTTCAAAACTTCATTTTTTTTCTAACTTTTTACATTTTTCCAAAAGTTTTTCATCATTATCTTTCAAAATCTTTTCATTTTCTAACATTTCTTTGCATTTATTTTTGAAAACTTCTTCAATTTTATTGAATTCGAGGTTTCTTATTTTGAATTGTTTGTCTTTTTCAGTACAAGCACTGCAAGTTTCCATGCATTTCTTGTACTGTTCAACAGTTTTCAAGATTTCAGAATCAGAAATTACCTCAATGATTGGCACCTCGGCGTTTGCTGCAATTTCTGTCTTATCAGCATCATTCTTTTGTTTTTCTTCAACACTAACTTCATCACCAGCATCACCAGCTCCCAATTTCTCATCCTTCGCTTCAATCAAACTTTCAACTTGCTGTTCTTCAGTAACAGCTTTCTCTACCTCTTCATTCACCTCAACTTTTTCTTCAATCTTTTCTTTCTCAGCAACCTTCACATCTTCAACTTTCACAGCTTCGACTTTCACATCTTCAGCAACCTTTTTCAACTCTTCAACCATACACTCAACATTCTTCTTCATTCTTTCTTCGTCCCTCTTCCTCACACTTGAAGTCATGACATCTCTTAAGAGTTTTTCAAACTTCTTCACATAAGTTTTGTCTTTTCCAACATTTGTATAGTATTCGATGGAACGAGGAATTACTAGAAGAACATCATCATAAACTATGTCCTTTTTGGGAACAACGGGTTCTCCATTTCTGTTGACATAGCATTCTCGTTTGTTATCCCATCTCTTATTACTCATAGCATCTTCATACTCTTCTTGCATATCATCCATTCTGTTCCAAGCAATGCTTCTTTCTCTGCATGTTTTCTCATTCAGAATCTCTTCTCTGGTTTTCTTTTTTATTACAGCTGTGTCTTTTTCTTCTTTGTTTTCCTCTTTGATTTCAGCAACAAAAACATAATGTTGACTTTTTGATGTGTTTCTGCCATGAGCTGTAACTATATTTTCCAAACGATCTTCTTCTGGACAAATCTGACTCCAATCATATCCTTCGTCATCATGGAATACAGCAAGTGCTCTTGATTTTTCTCTGGGTTTATCTTCAATCATTTTCGGCTCTTCTTTGCTTCGGTTGTAGATTGCCTTTTTGTAGTAATCATCATTGAACGGATGTTCATTTCCACAAACCGCAGAATTGTTACATTCTCTCTTGAAATGACCTTTTTGCTTACATTTGAAGCAGGTCACCTTGGACTTATCAAATCCAAGTTTTGTTGATGCACCACCAAGAGACTGTTTCCCAGTAATCTCCATGTATCTCTGAGCTCTGCGGATGCAACTAGCTAAACACCAGCGAATGTCTATGAGTTCCATTTCTTCTGGATCAATCTGGTCGTAGTCTTCTTTGGTTAACTCTGAGTTTCCAATCTTGCCTGCAACTAGACCTTCATACGATTCCAGAACAGATGCAAGGAAGCTCATTTGCTGTTTAGCTGCATTGATGCTCATTGCTGGAGAGTTTTTCAACTTAAGAGCAATGTTGCACAGTATCTCCTCTGCTTCTTCAGAACTAGCTTTTGAAGTCGATGAATGATAACCCGGATTGTAGCTTGATGAGCTTTTCTGAGGTTCCTTCGTCCTCTCACCACTGAATTGCTGTCTTTGGTGAACTATCAGCTTTCACCGAAGGTAAATTACCTTTGCAATACAGACCAACATTCTGTTGATGTGAAGAACTGCTCATCTTGCTTTGTTTCTGCAGTTCAAGCTCATGACTTTCTATCTTTTCTATCAAGACATCAAGAGAAATTGTATCATATAAAGCATCATTTTTCAGAATAAAAACAAACGTCTGCCACTGATCAGCTCGTGGTAATGCTTCTATGATCTTATCAATGATTTCCTCTCTTGTTTTAATAATTCCAAAACGATCAAGTTCAATTTTCAAATGACCAAATCTTTCTATCATTTTCCTGACTGATTCACCACTCAAACTATCAAACAAATCAAATTCTTTCTTTAGTAAAACAATTTTGTTCTTTTTGATTTGTTTACCCCCCTCAGCTTTAACTCGTAAAGCTTCCCAGATAGATTTTGATGTTCCGTCATGTTGCAGTAAGGCAAACATATCATTTCTGATTGATGATTGTATTAAGGCAATCATTCTCTGTTCAGCTGAGAATTCGGCTTTGTCTTCTTTGGATAAACCTTTCAGAGGGAGATCTTCTCCTTTATCATCAGCCGACCTTTTATACCCAAACTCCAAACAGAACCATCTTTCATGAGCATACGCTTTTTCCCAATTGATGAATCGATCTTTCCACCAAGTATAATCTTCAATGCTTTCCAGAGTTGGTGGTTTTGAATGTGTGCCATAAAAGTTATCATGTTTGATGTTCTCATTGATCGCTTTTGTAATTGTTTTTGGTGTAACAGTTGTAATCTCGGAAGATTCTGATGTAAACGCGTTGTAGAACGTATTGTAGAATTCTTCAGCCATGATTTGAAATTCTTGAATTACCTGGAGATAAAACAATCAAACAAACACAATCAGTTTAAACAATATCAAATAACTTGTAATAAACTGACACTCGGTTGACGTGAAATGATCTCGACACAAAAAGTCCACTTTCAAGCGGAATAATGGATTTCAAGCGGAATTGCACTTTCAAGCGAGATAATCACTTTTAAACGAAATCACTTGGATGACAACTTCAAACGAAATCACATGGATGACTTTTCAAGCGAAATGACGACTTTCAAACGAAATTACTCTTTGAAGCGGAATAGCTGATTCCGTTTGAACCTTTTTCAAACGGAATTATCCTTTTCAAGCGAAATCAAGTGTACTTTCAAGCGGAATTATGCTTTGAAGCGAAATCAGATGAATTTTTCAAGCGGAATTAGTATACTCGTTCAAGCGAAATTAGGTTTTTGGTCCATTTTAGTCACTTTTAAGCTGAATTTAGGTCTGATCTTCTCAAGGCTTTGTTAAAACACTGTTTCGCATGTAATGTGTGAAATTCAGTCCATTTTGACCGTGAAATCTTGTCTAATTTGAAAAAGAAGGTGTAGAAGTCAGAAAATAGATGCAATCAAGCTGAACTCTTCCTCCTGTGCTCTGATACCACTTGTAGGATCGTTGTACGACCTAAATGAGTCGATCAGAAGAGTTGTTTATCCGAATCAAAGGCGGAATCAATGACACGGATGCTCGATACAATTTAAATGTCTCTTATATTGATATTGATAGTATTACAGCACCTGGAGACAATTTGGCAGCAGTTCGTTACCAAACACAAGATCTAATTCCGCTCCAAAAGAAACGGACATGCTCCCTATTTATAATGGTGGTGATTCCGTTTGAAATGGTCAAGGCACGTTCAAGCGGAATTAACTTTGTTAATTTCGCTTGAACATATCTTTGACACTTTCAAGCGGAATTAGCATTAAATCCACTAAACTCAGTTTCTAGCACCTGAGCACTGGTTATCCTATCCTATTACATTACAAGACTCGATACAAGATGAAGTCAATAGACATAGTGCACTAACAGTACCAGCGGCGTATCCACCATGCTTTTATCATATAACACATAGCCCCGTTACATAAGTCACTTATCAATAACCAACCAAAATGTCTTGTTCAATGTCAAAATGTTTATGTGTAAACCATGTTCCATGTTATGTGTGAAATATATCATGTATAACCAAATGTAATGCATAGCAAGTAGAAATGATCTACTCAAACTATGTGATAATGTCAATGTGAAAACAAATGTCATGTATGGTGAATAACTAGTAATTACTTAACCCCATAGGAAAATGTACAAAACAAAGTTTTTGAATAAACCTAAGGTTAAATCAAATGTTATGTTTTGTAGAAAACAATGCTTTATGATTACAAACATTTATGCAGTAATGTTAATCGAATACATTCAAGCCTTGCGACTGTGGTGACAAACATTTAAACACATTAAAGGTTTATCTAAGTTATATATATCGGATTCTGTCATTCCCAACTTCCAAACAAACCTAGGAAGTCGGAAACGGGATTTGTCAAGTCCTATGGTACCATTACATACTAACGAGCGGCGTAGCTAATGTTAATGAATGTATTATTGTCCCGATTAAACATACCAAATGTCATAACCAATGTAGCATGTGAAAACCATGTACTAGGTATGCTAAGTAAACATACATAGCAGAAATGTTCATGTAAAACAATGTGCTAGCATGCTCAGTAAACATACATAGCAAGAATGTCATGTAAAACAATGTGTCCATATGCTAAGTAAACATATGCAATAAATGTGTAATAAATCAATGTGCTAGCATGCTTAACATACATAGCAAAACATAATTGAAAGCATGTACTAGATATGTACTAGGTGAAACTAGCATGTTTTATGTCATAAAAGCAATGAAAACACATAAGTAACAAGTATGTACATGTGAATCACCCCAAAGTATTTGAAAGCAGTAAAAGAGGGGAACTATGTACTCACTTGGGATTGCTTATTAGTCTTGAGAATAAGACCAATTTAAGCTCCAAGGATCACGGAATCAACAAGGCACCTAGTATAGGTAACTATGTTAATAATCGGATCCTAAACCGGGAGATAGGATAGAATGATGTTGTATAAATCAAATGAGTTTTTGAACTCATATGGCATGATTTAATAGAGCTATCATTCTGATTTGGAAGTCTACCTAAGTGCTCTTGACCCGTTTCGACCCGTTATGGTAGTATAAGCTACTATAACGCGTCGGCTGCGCAAAACTATGGCCTGATGGTTATCTAAATGCTATGTCAAGTATTACATGCCCAATTATACCTAAACATGTTACTAAATCAGATTAGATGTCAAAAATATGTTCACATATGCACAATATGGATTTATGCTTCAAAAGGGTATTTTGGTCATTTCCTATGGGCATATAAGCTACTTAACAATCAACTAACCAATCCTAGGTGATCATAAGGTATAACCTCAGGGGTTATTCCCTATGCAACTATGATTAGTAAACATGCTTGGTCGGATCCTAATGATCGACCAAACGGGTCGGGTTCGAAAGTCTAAGCGGTTGTTTAGACCGCTTATCTTACGACCCTAAACAAGCACTAAACTAGTAGTGACGAGTTAAACATGTCAAAACATGTTTAACTAACTTATAAAACTTATTTGGTATCAAAACAAAGTGTTTTGATACCCAAAAGTAGTTCCGTTGCAAAATGCATGCTAAAACGCATTTTGGCTGAAACTTTGACTCGTCACTACACCTAGTTAACGTGGTAATCAGTAGGTATAATCGTTAAGCATTATAACCATCGTGATTACAATCACGTTACAAAGTTCAAACAAACTTTTCGTTGACCATTGACTGGTCAAAGCTGAAATTCAAACTCTGTTTGACTTTCACGCTTGGAAACCGATAAAAGAACGAAAGAAGCTTACAAAGGGTCCAAGCTAGGGAGAACTTGATCTTAAAATCTCAGGTATGAAGTTAACAACTTCAACTTAGAGAAATCAGATCAAGGGTGCTTGAAACAATGAAAATGCTTGGCTATTTATACTTGTAGTGAGTTCACAAGATCAAGACATGTGTTTGTGTAACTCCCAAGCATAAAATCTCAGCCATACAAGTGTTAGAGACCAGGTAATTGCCTTGGAGAGGTGTTAACTTGGTTAACACACAAGGAAAATGACATAAACAGTCCCTGAAGTATCAACAGTTTGCTAAAACTGATTTTCTGGAACTGGGAATTCTTACGCACCCCGCTTAAGATAGGGGACAGCGCTTACATGGCCCGTGTAGTCCCTGCAGATCAGCACAAGTTTCAAAATTGACAGCTTAGGTCCCTGCACTTGCATAAGCTCATTTCTAGCACTTTTAACCTTCGTTAAACAATTTTCAAGGCTCTACAAGGTAGGCAAAGTATAGAGGACTCAAAATATGCTCGGAAAACTCTCGGATGTCGGTTCGTTTGGTCATACGGTCGCGTTATTCGTCTAATTACGATGAAACTCGAACGGACACGAAAAGGATCCAAATTATGCGACGAATGGTATGTTTGCATGCCGATCACTAAAATAAAAATATTTTAGTGTCTACAAAAATTTTGGGTGTCCAGATGTGGTCAGAACGTAAGATATGCGCGTAAATGCAAACTTACGCCGTTTTTTGACACTTTTAGTCCCTGTAAGATCAAATAAGCATATTTTTGCCCACCGAACCACTCAAAGCTTATTTCTAAGCTATGTTTAGGTTATTTATGGTATGTTTAGCTTATGATCCTATTCCAGAATGTACGTTGCCATGCGAAACGACAGACTTTTGCAGTTTGATGCAAATAGTCCCTTCGAGCGAATAAACTTGTTTTTGCCATACCAAAGCCTTTAAAACTTATTTCTAAGTTATGTAAAGGTTATTTAAGGTATGTTAAGCTTATTTCACTATTCCAGAGTGTTCATCGCGTTAAACTGATTATGATTACGCATCAGTTTGCGTATAACTTCCCAGAAAGCAGTATAGAGTTTAAAATCAATCAAAAATCAAAATACGCAAAATGTCAAACATAAATAACAAATATTGGGATCAAAATACATTGTTTTATTGATATTGAATTGTTCAAAGTTTGGAAAATGATTACACAAGCACAGATGTCACAGTTTCCCCTACTTTAGGAAATTTCGCCCCGAAATTTATTTAGAGGAAACTTGTGATAATAGGTGTGGATATTTCGTTTTCATCTGATCTTCATGTTCCCAAGTAAACTCTGGGCCATGTTTAGATTCCCAGCAAACTTTGAAAATTGGGATGCGCTTGTGTTTGAGCTTTTTGACTTCACGGTCCATGATTTTCACAGGTTTCTCAACGAAGTGCATCGTGTCATCAACACGAATTTCATCAAGTGGTATGTGGAGGTTCTCATCAGCTAAACACTTTTTGAGATTGGACACGTGGAAAGTTGGATGAACATTTCCAAGTTCAGGAGGTAGCTCAAGTCTGTAGGCTACTTTTCCGATTCTTTCAACGATCTTGAATGGTCCAACATAGCGTGGTGCAAGTTTTCCTTTCTTTCCAAATCAAATCACACCTTTCCAAGGGGATACCTTGAGTAGGACGTGATCACCGACTTGAAATTCTAAGGGCTTGCGTCGTCGATCCGCGTAACTCTTTTGACGGCTTCTAGCTGTCTAAAGGTTATCACGAATTTCTTGACCTTATCTGTAGTCTATAGAATGAGTTCAGGTCCAGTAAGCTGAGCTTTATCTATCTCATTCCAGCAGACCGGTGAACGACATTTTCGACCGTATAAAGCTTCGAAAGAAGCCATATTGATGCTAGAGTGATAACTATTGTTGTAGGAGAATTCGATCAAAGGTAGATGCGAATCCCAACTACCACCAAAATCAATCACACAGGCTCTGAGCATATCCTCCAGTGTCTGGATTGTTCTCTCAGATTGACCATCCGCTTGAGGATGATATGCTGTGCTCAAATTAAGTTGGGTTCCCATGCCAGATTGCATGGTTCTCCAAAAACGAGATGAGAATCGAGCATCTCTGTCAAATATAATGTTCAAAGGAACACCATGTCGTGATACAATCTCATCAACGTAGATTTTAGCAAGCTTGTCAGCAGATAGATCCTCACAGATTGGTAAGAAATGTGCTGACTTTGTAAGACAATCAACAATAACCCAAATGGCGTCATGACCTCTTTTGGTACGCGGCAATTTGGTAATGAGATCCATAGCAATGTTTTCCCATTTCCAAACTGGTATCTCTGGTTGCTCCAATAATCCAGAGGGATGTTGGTGTTCTGCCTTAACCTTAAGACAAGTAAGGCATTTCGAAACATATAAGGCAATGTCTTTCTTCATACCCGGCCACCAATACTGGGTTCGAAGATTCTTATACATTTTGTCTGCACCGGGATGAATAGAATAACGAGACTTATGAGCTTCATCCATTAGCAAGGTGCGAAGATTGTTTATACTTAGGACCCACAAACGGCCCATGAAATAAAATAGCCCAAAGTCCCTCAGTTCAAGCTCAAGTTTAATATGACAAGGTAATTCTTTACCCATCAAACCTTGTGTGACACAAGTATGTTGAGCCTGAGAAATGCGGGTTTGAATGTCAGATCGAACCTGAACACAGTGAAGCTTGACTCGTTTTTAAGACTTAATGCGTCAGCCACGACATTCGCCTTACCAGGATGGTAGCGAATTTCGCAATCATAGTCGTTTAGAAGTTCAACCCAACGTCGTTGCCTCATGTTAAGTTCTTTCTGATTGAAGATGTGCTGGAGACTCTTGTGGTCAGTAAACACTACACACTTTGTACCGTAAAGGTAGTGTCTCAATATTTTGAGAGCAAAAACTACTACACCTAACTCAAGATCATGAGTCGTGTAGTTTTTCTCGTGCACCTTCAGCTGTCTCGATGCATAGGCTATGACTTTGTTTCTTTGCATAAGAACGCAGCCAAGGCCTAGATTGGATGTATCACAATACACGACAAAATCGTCATTGCCTTCAGGTAAAGATAGAATAGGTGCATTGCAGAGTTTCTGTTTCAAGGTCTGAAAAGCTTCTTCCTGTTTGGGTCCCCACTCAAAAGGTCTGTTCTTATGAGTTAAAGCAGTGAGAGGAACCGCAATCTTGGAGAAGTTTTCAATGAAACGGCGGTAATAACCCGCTAGACCAAGAAATGAACCAACCTCGGTAGGAGTAGTAGGTGTATCCCAATCCTTAATCGCACTGATTTTGGCAGGATCTACATGTATACCTTGTTCGTTAACGATATGCCCCAAAAATTGAACTTCCTTAAGCCAGAATTCACACTTGGAGAATTTGGCGAAAAACTGCTCTTTCTTTAGGAGCTCCATTGTAAGACGGAGATGTTGCTCATGATCAGCTCGAGTCTTAGAATAGATCAGAATGTCATCAATGAAAACGATGATGAACTTGTCCAAATAAGGCTTACAAACCCTGTTCATCAAGTCCATGAAAACAGCAGGAGCGTTTGTTAGACCGAAAGGCATAACAGTGAACTCATAATGACCATATCTTGTACGGAAAGCTGTTTTGGGAATATCTTCTCCAAGCACTCGAAGTTGATGATACCCAGAACGCAGATCAATCTTTGAAAAGCAAGTAGCGCCCTGTAGCTGATCAAAGAGATCGTCAATGTGAGGTAGGGGATATTGATTCTTTATGGTAAGCTTGTTAAGCTCACGATAATCGATACACATTCGGAAAGACCCATCTTTCTTTTTCAGGAATAGGACAGGTGCGCCCCAAGGTGAAAAGCTCGGACGAATGAATCCTTTGTCAGAAAGCTCCTGAAGCTACTTAGATAACTCTTGCATCTCAGACGGTGCAAGACGATAAGGTGATTTAGCAATAGGATTTGCGCCAGGCACAAGATCAATACGGAACTCAACTTGGCGCACAAGGGTAAACCAGTTAATTCTTCAGGAAATACCTCAGGATAATCCCGAACAACAGGGATATCTTGGATAGTCTTTCCCTTGCCTTTCTCATCTATGACATGTGCCAAGAAAGCGACATATTTCTTTCGTAGGTATTTTTGGGCTTGGGTACAAGACATGAGTTTAACGGGTTTCTCCCCACGAACTTCTAAGATCTCACCAGTCGAAAGCGGTATACGGACAATCTTCTCAAAACAGACCACCTCAGCATGGTACTTGGCTAACTAATCCATTCCTACTATTACATCGAAGCTCCCAAGTTGCATCGGTGTGAGATCAATAGGGAAAAGATGGTTATTAAGGTTCAACTGGAAATTTCGAAGAACGTAATCGAGTACAACGGGTTCACCACTAGCTACTTCTATTGTCAAGGGCTTTCTTAGTTTTGTTCTAGTCATCGAAAGCAAAGGCTTAAAAGCTAAGGACACAAAACTCTTATCGGCACCCGAATCAAATAGAACAGAAGCAGGATGGTTGTTAACAAGGAACGTACCATTCATCACTTCGTTATCTGCGCGTGCCTCATTTGCATTTAGATTGAAAGCTCTACCCCGAGCCGGTGCCTGATTTGCGTTAGCCAACCTCGGGCAGTTGTTCCTGTAGTGGGTCAGATCCCCACAGTTGAAACATGAACCAGGCGGATAGTGAGGTCCTGCAGGGTTTTGTGCTAAGTTTTGAGCTGCCTAATTTTGGTTAGGAGCAAAGCGGCAGGTGTTAGCAAGATGACCAGATTTACCACAATTTGTGCAGATGCGACATTGCACTTGTGGTTGGTGGTGGCTGTTACACCTGTTGCATAGAGGTGCGTTGCCAGCATACTGCCTCTTGGCAGCAGGTTGTGCAGGCTGATTAGGAGCAGCCTGTTGTGCCACCACAGCAAAATTCTTGGAAGCCTTACGCTTCCTAGATTTCTTTGAAGACTCAGCAGCCTTCTTGCCCTTTTGCTCCTTGGTGCTATCAGATTGTTTCTGCTTCTTATCACCCTTCCTGTGGAGCTTACCCTTCTTGACTTGCGATTCAGTAAGGGTTGCAGCTAGCTCAATGGCCTGTCGAACGGTAGTAGGGTTGCTGCCAGTGACAATATCCTGAACAGGATCTGGCAAATCGTCTATGTATTTCTCAATAGCCTTATCCAGAGGCGTGACTATTGTAGGACAGAGCAAGCTTAACTCCTCATATCTATCAGTTTAAGCCCAGTGTTCACCACTGTCTTGCTTCAAGTCATGGAACTCATTTTCGAGTGCCCTCTGCTCGTGACGAGGACAAAATTCTCTCATCATGAGAGCTCTAAGTTCCACCCATGTCTAACCCAAAGCAACCTCAGCACCTCGGTCTCTCATTACCCCATTCCACCAGGTGAGAGCCCTCTTTTGGAATACGCTAGAAGCAAACTCGACCTTACGATTGTTTGGACACTGAATATGGAGAAAGGTGCTCTCAAGACTCTCAAACTACTGGAGAAGCCCTGTTTCTCCTTCAGAACCACTAAACTTGAGTGGTTTAGCCGAGTTAAAACTTTTGAAATTGCACAGAGCAGGTGCATTATTGTTATTGTTGGCTTGGTTTATTTGAGTGATGAGATTAGGTAGCATAGCAGCCATCTGCTGTGCTATAATAGCTGCCAGTTCGGCATCAGGTTGCTGAACGTTACGTCGAGGAGGCATTCTAAAAGAGGAAACATGAGAGAAAACGAGTGAGATGATGTGATGAAAGAAATGAGATAGCAATAAATTCGACAAAATATAAGGATGGTGGTCATTTGTTCGTTACCACAAAGCAAACAAATGACACACAGTGACAAATCAAAGTAAATAGGTCATAATAATGTATCACCGAAGACATGCTCGCCTATAAGTGGACACTCACCCCAAGAGTTCCAAGGTAAGAGTGACTGGTCCAATACTGCGGATTTGTACGAACACTCTAGCCTTAGACAGAAAACTCAGGGTACAGGCATCCACTCTTCCAGTTTACACGTGTTCACATTATTTAGACCCAAACTTTGATGAGATTTTGAAAATTTGAAAGGCACTAAGCCAAGAACAAATCATCCGGAAGGGTGGGTGATTAATTTCAAAATCATCTTGGAAATTTTGGAAGGTTCAAAACCTTATAACAAATCATCTAAAAGTAGATGATTGATTTTCAAAAATCGTTTCGGAAAATTGTGTTCATGTTTTGGTAATCACCTAAGGATAGGTGACGTGTATTGTTTTAAGTTCTAAACACAAGAAAACTTGTGTTAGGGTCCTAGAAAGTTATAGTCTAGGTCAAAGCATTACTAATAACCTAATTCCCTATAACTATTGGCTCTGATACCAACTCTTCTGTCACACCCCGACCGCGTAAAACATCAAACCGCGGTGGAAACGTCGGGGAGTGATGCGACAAAATTATTGTTTCAACAACCATGGTATTTAAAATTTTGTATTATTGATTAACGAGTTTACATTGTCTTGGAAATTAACTAAAACATAACATAATTAACTGTCTTTTAAGTCACTAAGGCCCAAGTCCGCCTAAGTGAAGCACAAACATCATCATGCATTAGCACCTGAAACACATGTAAAAATAGGTACGTCAGCATAAAAATGCCTGTGAGATACATAGGTTTTGTTTATGCAGGGTTCATGACTTGTAGTTAAAAGAAGAGTTTAACAAAAAGTAGTCATGAACCTTGTAAAATGTTTTCTTTTATAAAATCATGTGAAAATCGATAAGAAAATCATATGATATAAAAGAAATATGCATGGTTAAATAAATAACCAAGTGGAAATGAATTTGTATAAAATGTGTAATTTGTAAAACAATTTCGTATCCTTGTATAAAATGTTTCATGTCTTTGTCAAGTGGTTTAAATAACGCAACAATGTATAATACAATAAAAGTACTTATATATAGGAAGTACCAGCGGCGTATCCACCATGCTTTTATCATATAACACATAGCCCCGTTACATAAGTCACTTATCAATAACCAACCAAAATGTCTTGTTCAATGTCAAAATGTTTATGTGTAAACCATGTTCCATGTTATGTGTGAAATATATCATGTATAACCAAATGTAATGCATAGCAAGTAGAAAGTATCTACTCAAACTATGTGATAATGTCAATGTGAAAACAAATGTCATGTATGGTGAATAACTAGTAATTACTCAACCCCATAGGAAAATGTACAAAACAAAGTTTTTGAATAAACCTAAGTTTAAATCAAATGTTATGTTTTGTAGAAAACAATGCTTTATGATTACAAACATTTATGCAGTAATGTTAATCGCATACATTCAAGCCTTGCGACTGTGGTGACAAACCTTTAAACACATTAAAGGTTTATCTAAGTTATGTATATCATATTCTGTCATTCCCAACTTCCAAACAAACCTAGGAAGTCAGAAACAGGATTTGTCAAGTCCTATGGTACCATTACATACTACCGAGCGGCGTAGCTAATGTTAATGAATGTATTATTGTCCGGATTAAACACACCAAATGTCATAACCAATGTAGCATGTGAAAACCATGTACTAGGTATGCTAAGTAAACATACATAGTAGAAATGTTCATGTAAAACAATGTGCTAGCATGCTCAGTAAACATACATAGCAGAAATGTCATGTAAAACAATGTGTCTATATGCTAAGTAAACATATGCAACAAATGTGTAATAAATCAATGTGCTAGCATGCTTAACATACATAGCAAAGCATAATTGAAAGCATGTACTAGATATGTACTAGGTGAAACTAGCATGTTTTATGTCATAAAAGCAATGAAAACACATAAGTAACAAGTATGTATATGTGAATCACCCCAAAGTATTTGAAAGCGGTAAAAGAGGGGAACTATATACTCACTTGGGATTGCTTATTAGTCTTGAGAATAAGACCAATTTAAGCTCCAAGGATCACGAAATCAACAAGGCACCTAGTATAGGTAACTATGTTAATAATCAGATCCTAAACCGGGAGATAGGATAGAATGATGTTCTATAAATAAAATGAGTTTTTGAACTCATATGGCATGATTTAATAGAGCTATCATTCTGATTTGGAAGTCTACCTAAGTGCTCTTGACCCGTTTCGACCCGTTGTGGTAGTATAAGCTACTATAACGCGTCGGTTGCGTAAAACTATGGTCGGATGGTTATCTAAATGCTATGTCAAGTATTACATGCCCAATTATACCTAAACATGTTACTAAATCAGATTAGATGTCAAAAATATGTTCACATATGCACAATATGGATTTATGCTTCAAAAGGGCATTTTGGTCATTTCCTATGGGCATATAAGCTACTTAACAATCAACTAACCAATCCTAGGTGATCATAAGGTATAACTTCAGGGGTTATTCCCTATGCAACTATGATCACTAAACATGCTTGGTCGGATCCTAATGATCGACCAAACGGGTCGGGTTCGAAAGTCTAAGCGGTTGTTTAGACCGCTTATCTTACGACCCTAAACAAGCACTAAACTAGTTGTGACGAGTTAAACATGTCAAAACATGTTTAACTAACTTATAAAACTGATTTGGTATCAAAACAAAGTGTTTTGATACCTAAAAGTAGTTCCGTTGCAAAATGCGTGCTAAAACGCATTTTGACCGAAACTTTGACTCGTCACTACACCTAGTTAACGTGGTAATCAGTAGGTATAATCGCTAAGGATTATAACCATCGTGATTACAATCACGTTACAAAGTTCAAACGAACTTTGCGTTGACCATTGACTGGTCAAAGCTGAAAGTCATACACTGTTTGACTTTCACGCTTGGAAAGCGATAAAAGAATGAAAGAAGCTTACAAAGGGTCCAAGCTAGGGAGAACTTGATCTTAAAATCTCAGGTATGAAGTTAACAACTTCAACTTAGAGAAATCAGATCAAGGGTGCTTGAAACAATGAAAATGCTTGGCTATTTATACTTGTAGTGAGTTCACAAGATCAAGACATGTGTTTGTGTAACTCCCAAGCATAAATCTCAGCCATACAAGTGTTAGAGACCAGGTAATTGCCTCGGAGAGGTGTTAACTTGGTTAACACATAAGGAAAATGGCATAAACAGTCCCTGAAGTATCAACAATTTGCTAAAACTGATTTTCTGGAACTGGGAATTCTTACGCGCCCCACGTAAGATAGGGGACAGGGCTTACGCAGCCCGTGTAGTCCCTGCAGATCAGCACAAGTTTCAAAATTGACAGCTTAGGTCCCTGCACTTGCATAAGCTCATTTCTAGCACTTTTACCCTCCGTTAAGCCATTTTCAAGGATCTACAAGGTATTCAAAGTATAGAGGACTCAAAATATGCTCGGAAAACTCTCGGATGTCGGTTCTTTTGGTCGTACGGTCGCATTATTCGTCTAATTACGACGAAACTCGAACGGACGCGAAAACGATCCAAATTAAGCGACGAATGGTATTTTTGCATGCCGATCACTAAAATAAAAATATTTTAGTGACTACAAAAATTTTGGGTGTCCAGATGTAGTCAGAACGTAAGATATGCGCGTAAATGCAAACTTACGCCGTTTTTGACACTTTTAGTCCCTGTAAGATCAAATAAGCATATTTTTGCACATCGAACCACTCAAAGCTTATTTCTAAGCTATGTTTAGGTTATTTATGGTATGTTTAGCTTATGAACCTATTCTGGAATGTACGTTGCCATACGAAACGGCAGACTTTTGCAGTTTGACGCAAATAGTCCCTGCGAGCGAATAAACTTGTTTTTGCCATACCAAAGCCTTTAAAACTTATTTCTAAGTTATGTAAAGGTTATTTAAGGTATGTTAAGCTTATGTCACTATTTCAGAGTGTTCGTCGCGTTAAACTGATTATGATTACGCATCAGTTTGCGTATAACTTCACAGAAAGCAATATAGAGTTTAATATCAATCAAAAATCAAAATGCGCAAAATGTCAAACATAAATAACAAATATTGGGATCAAAATACACTGTTTTATTGATATTGAATTGTTCAAAGTTTGTAAAATGATTACACAAGCACAGATGTCACAGCCACCATGATGAACAATTTGGTGGCGGCGGAAAAATGCAAACAACCACGCGTTGAACTTCCCACCACCCCCAGTGCCCTAAGTACGGTAAGAAGATACTACAACTGGTTGCTATGGCTACCTTATGGATGATTTGGCTAGCTAGGAATGTTCGGGACTTTAACGAGAGGATGTGGTTTAAGCTGGTGGAAAAGGTTAAGTAGTTGTCATTCCTTTGGCTCAGCCATAGGTAAAAAATTAACATCCAGGAGTGGGAGATCAAGTGGAGAGTTTTTAACATAAATATGTAACAGCTAGGAGGATATTTTTGTTTAGAGATTGTGGCTTAGTGTTTGATGACTATTTGCACATATTTTTTGTTCTCTAACAACTTGCTGGGTTCTCTAGTCCAGTTTTAGTTGAAAAAAAAAATTTGTGTAGGAGATATTTAGGTTAACTTCGGTTTTATTTTTAAGTTATATGCACCTTTGTTATCTTTTGTAACATTATTTCTTTGAGTTTCATTAGTTATTTTACACTGAGTTTTGGTTAGTTATTTGTTGATTCGTTAATTTTATTAATATTTAATTACCTATTTCAATTTTAATGTAATATGTAATCAAGAAGGTAGAAGATAACAAGTCCATTAGAGATTTATGAATTATCAAAGAACACAATTTTCATTAGTTGTATGTTTTCACCCATGGCCAGTTGTATGTCGCTTTATCAAGATTAAAAACTAGAGATGGAGTCAAATTACTAGTATTAGACAACGATGGCAAACATACAAATAAAACAACAAATGTGGTGTATCAAGAAATCTTTAACGACTTGTGATTTTTTCATATTCATTTTTTTCAGTTCATTATAATTTAATATTTACATAAGTAATAGAACGTTTCCATCATTTCAAAGTTTATGTCAACATAACTTTGTGTAACCCGTATAACACATGTGTACTTAGACTAGTGTGATAATAAAATAAACATATGTTAAACTTACCCCCCTGAAAATTTAACTATAACTACGATATAATTATTTGTACATATTATTTGAAAATTTAGTAATTATGATAATATGTATTTGTATATAAATGTTGTAAATTAAATGCATGTTATATAATTATTATTTTCGTATGCATATATTATAAATCTTTTTAAACAATTATAATGTAATGTTATTTAGATATTTTTGTTGTATAACTCTTTTTAAACAATTATAATGTAGTGTTATTTAGATATTTTTATTGTGCATATCCCTAAAAATTTTATAACTTTGATTTGAATCTTATTAACAAATTAATTATACAAAAGTTACGTTTTTAACTAACTTATGGAAGACTTTAAATTAATTAAGAGTTTATGTATTTTTTATGTAATTAATAATGTCGGTTCTAAAATTTAATGGTTAACTTTTATATAATTAATAATGTCGGTTCTAAAATTTAACGGTTAACTTATTAATGATCATATATTCAGCCTTGATAAACATACTTCAACTAAAAAAATTACCTTGTGCACAAAGATAAAAAAACTCACAGAATATCTTATTTACAAACTTAATTGAATTTAATTTGTTCCTACATAATTATTATTTTAAATAAGTAAGAAAAATATTTGATTTTATATATAAAGTTTTCAAATAAATGTTTATGAACAAGTTATATTTTTTCCTTTCGACGTTTCATTTCTAAAACTTTAAGTGAGTGCATAAAAAGTGAGGTGTGGAACAAGTTAGGATAGCTAAACCTTCCAAAGTTCACACTTGCATCAAACACAAGTCTTGCCATATGAACTATGGTAGACTTGGTTGACTTCAACACTTGTAGGTTGTCTTAAATCCTATTAAAACATAAAGTCCTACAACCTTAGATGGTTTTAGAAAAATGTTAGGCATGAGATTCAAGAAGAAAAGTTAAGTTTCATAAAAAGTTTCCATAGATTCTTCCAAAATAGAAAGTTTGGACCTCAAAATGGTGTTGTTCCACCTTGGTTTACCATGGTAAACCTGTGGTAACTTTCCTAGAGGTGTTCCAAGCTTTGTAGAGGAAGAAATGGTGAAGAAAAGTGAGTTTGAACTCACTTTTTGCACTAGAAAGTTTCTGCCTTGAACTTGAATTTTCAGCAATTTAAAGAGTCTTTTGTTAGTTTAGATGTGTTTGGAAAGTGAAAATGAGGGTTAGGAAGCTTGTTTATATAGTGGGTGAGTTAGGTTTGATGTTTAATGAGGTTTTAAGGTCATTGGGTAAGAAAAGTGGGTGAGAAAATAGGCCAACGCGCAGCCAAGAAACATCTGGCTATGGATTGATACCTCAGGAGGTATGCGAAAGGAGAGGGGGTTTGTGCCGCGTGTTGCCTGGGAGTCCTGTCAGCAAATTTTCATTTTTGGCCCTTGAACTTTGTAAACTTGCATTTTAACCCATTTTTAGGTATTCAAAGTGTAATAAAGTATAATATGAGTGTATGCAAGTATAATTTGAGTGTCATGAATGTACGTATAAGTATTAGTTCGTATAACAAGTGTCGGTTTGCAAGTAAACATGTATTTAAATGGTTGACTGTAAGTATGACATATAAGTATAAAATAAGAATTTCATTATGATCGAGATCTCGGATTACAAAATTGGAAATCAAATAGGAACATGATATGAATACAAGTTTCCATGAATACAAATACGATTACACTTTCTAAATAAGGAAAGTACAAAATGCGAAGCATTACACTGTTGTTTCTCATGCTCTCGTTGAAAAGATCTTAGAAAATGACTACCAATCTAGGAGAGACTCCAGATCTTCAAGGAAGGCTGATGTTTATAGTGCAGATTTAAATTCTAAGATAGCAGCCCAAGTTGAAGCATTGGCTGCACAGATTGAAAAGCTTGTGACTAAACAAGATATGTGCAATACGTGTGGAGGATCCTATATAACGAAGAACTATCCTATTGCTATGCAGGAAGAAGAAGTTGACTTTGAGAACAATCAAACTATATATATATATATATATATATATATATATATATATATAGTGTGAGGTTCATTGGGGAACACTAAAAAAGTGGGGAGCAGTGGGGAACTGACTCAAACGAACTCCGATTTTACTCATTCCAGCGGCGTTGGAACCGGCTCGTCAAACCCTAACTAGGATCTCTTAACCATAAACCCTAAATCATAACCCCTAAACCCTTAATATATTAGGGTTTGGCTTTTAGGGTTTAGCTTTAGGGTTTACACTTAGGGTTTAGCTTTAGGGTTTATCTTTAGGGTTTAGGGTTTAGTTTTAGGGTTTAGGGTTTAGCTTTAGGTTTAGCCTTTAGGGTTTAGCTTTTAGGGTTTATAGTTTATATTTTACGGTTTAGCTTAGTTTTAGCCTTATTTTTTAGCTTTAAGGTTTAGAGTTTAGGAGTTTGGATTTAGGGTTTAGGGTTAAGAGATCTTAGTTAGGGTTCGACGAGCCGGTTCCAACACCGCTGGAATGAGTCCAATCGGAGTTCGTTTGAGTCGGTTCCCCGTTGTTCCCCACTTTTTTAGTGTTCCCCAATGAACCTTCCCCTATATATATATATATATAGGGGATATATATATAGGGGAAGGATCCACTAAAAGTGGATTTTGCCTAAGTAGCCTAAGAAGGATTATGATGATAACATGTGACACTCCTAATAAGTAGGAATAAAGGGCATTTTGGTCCTTATAAATAGGAGTGAAAATGACATATGGCACCCCTTTTGTTTTTTAAAAATACAACAAAAAAAATCTAGTACAAAAAAATCAAGCACAAAAAATCTAGTACAAAAAATATAGCATGAAAAAATTCAGCAAAAAAATGTAGTACAAAAAAATCCAGCACAAAAAATTGAGAAAAAAAAATCAAGACAAAAAAATTCAGCACAAAAATATAGTACAAAAATCCAGCACAAAAAATGTTATACAACATAGAAATACAACACATTTTAGTGGGTTTTTTAGTCTTCATATTTTATATAACAATATGGTATTCAAATTAAAAATAAAAAGACGCTCGATTTTACGGTGAAATTTTTATGAAAAAATAATGTCACATAAAAAGTTATGACCGTTTAAAAAATGGAGGTGGAATATGCATGTGGAGAGAGAAAGTCCATAAATAGGATTTTTCCCAAAATACCCTTGCACTCCTCCTTTCTCATACACTTTAATGTTAACCATTGATTTGAAAAATAAATGGTTAAGATTTCTTCTCATCCTACTTAGGCAAAATAAACTTTCTATTTGATCTTACCCCTATATATATAGAAACGGGATCAGGAGAAAACGCTCAAAAGTGTGAGAACGGTGAGAACGCATCCTGGCCCAACATGTGTCACGCGGCCTAGAGAAGGGCGGAGGAGCTTTTTTGTCCTTTTATCTTATGCTTTTCCAGTTCCGCTTTTCCCAATATTGTTTTATTTTTTGGGGTTTAAGATTTTTGGCGTTAACCAAATTCAATAATTAATGGCGTTTAATGGTTTCATCGTATTAACATTTTGGCGTTTATGGCGTTTTATGGCGTATTTCAAATCGTATTCCATTGGAACCCCAAGGTGGTCAGGAAATCTATCTGAATGACGTTTTTTCAAGGCGTTTTAAACAAGATGGCCCATTGTCTTATTATTTTTATATACATTTTGGCGTTTGTGGTAACTTGGCGTTTTACGATTGTAAGATTATATCACAACCACAGGGAAAAAAATAGAAGCGAAGAAAATAAATTAAAAATCATAATCGGATCTCTCTTCACAATCTTCACTGTCATCAGTCTCTCTCTTCTTTAATAGTACAAGAACTGTCACCAAATATATGGCGTTTTATGTAAAACTTAACAAACCCATCGTTTTGATTATTTTGCCTGCTCGTCTGTTGAAGTGGCTATGATCTATGACGTTTGGGTGGGTTTTTCGTTTTTTCTTCATCGTCATCTTCATCTTTATAATCATGCCACTCTTCGGTGTCGTTGATCTCTTTTCCTCATCCAAGCCTTATTCAAGAACAAAGAACACAAAATGACATTCGATTGTCATCAGTATCTTTTTCTTGAAGATTTGTCCATCTCATGCTGCAAAATCTTTCTGAGTTACTCCTCTCAGCTAACAATCCATCTAGTGAAACTTTACGAAGAACAATACTGAATATCAAAGATAGCATATTAGCCATCTTTGATTTTTTAATTTTTTGGCGTTTTGCAGTGAGTGGTATTTAGTAGTATTTTGGCGTTTGTTTTTTTGGTTTGGTTAAATGGAAGTTGCTAAGAGTTATTATTTTATAGGATTTCTTTTGGCGGCGTAGGTTAGGCGGTGCATTATTATAATAAAGTATTCATCGTTTCTGTTACCGTTTGTAATTATTGTTTTTGATAAGTTTTTTTCTCTGAAGTCAGTAACACGTCCCGTCTTTCAAGTTTGGAGTTTTAGATTCTAATATAATAAATTTCCCGTCTCTTCATTTTTACTGTTTTGTAGTTACTGTTTCTAATTACATTTTCAAGTTTGCTATTTATTTTTTTTTATTTTTTGGGTTTTTTTATAATACTTTTTCAAAGTAATTTTGTTATAGTTTGGGAGTTTTATGGGGTGTTTTACAGCATGATAGCGTTTAAACAAGCATTTTGGCTGTTTGACGTTTTTATTATATATGGCATTTTTGTTATATAACAATCAACTGAAAAAGAAAATTAAAAAAAAAGAATCTATAAACAATTGATCTTCCAAATCTTCACTGTCACCAGTCTCTTTCTTCTTTTTTGAATCATCTTAACTGGCTGGTTCGACTTTCGTATGATTCATTTTGTTTTGTTTTTTTTTTGTTTTTCAAGTAGTTTTTTTGTGGCTGTTTGGAAGCACAAAGTCTGATATCAGCATCTTTTTCTTGAAGATTTGTCCATCTCATGCAGCAAAATG
Source organism: Helianthus tuberosus (assembly GCA_030545235.1). Lineage (NCBI taxonomy): Eukaryota > Viridiplantae > Streptophyta > Magnoliopsida > Asterales > Asteraceae > Helianthus > Helianthus tuberosus. Next base: position 76,004,305 of record CM060377.1, on the reverse strand, counting down.
TTATTCAGTTTAGACCGTTCAGCCAACAATCTTGAATTTTCCAATGAACGATGTTTGATTTTTTTAACTTTTTTGACGTTTTACCGATAAAAAGAACGCCTCCAAATAAAAGCACCTTAAACCTCAAAATTTGATCATCCTAAAATCAATAATGTTTTGTTGTATGAGATGGACAACATTGTTAATCCTCGGTTAAGAAAGATAACTGACAATGTTGTCCACCCCATACAGCTAAACTTTATTGACAACAAACCTCAGTAATGTTTTTGTATGTTTTGGCGTTATAAATTGGATGGAAGTTGATGATAAGTCAATAAGATTTTACTCAATGAAATGGACAATATCCTCACTTAAGGATTTTGTCCATTACATTGAGCAAAATCTTACAGACAACCAAACTGAATTTCAAAAAAACGTTTTGGTTTAGAAGATATTTGATGTTTGGGTTTTTTGGCGTTTCTAAGACGAATGTGATATATTAAAATGGCGTTTGGGTTTTTGTGTGTGTTTTTAATTGAAGGTCTGAGATGTTGTATATATAGGATTTTTTGGTGGTTTTTTAGGCGGAATTTTATTATAATTAAGTTTGACGTTTTATATCTAATGGCGTTTTTAGTTAGAATGGTGTGTGATTTTTGTTTTGGCGTTTTATTTCATGAGATGGAGTTTTGTGTGGAGAAGTCAAAATTCCCTTAATGAAGCGCGTCTACGTAATAAAATTGATGTTATTTACGAAAACGCCACACCACCAATCTAATCCATAGATTGTTTTGATGGGACGATCCATAAGCGTTCTCACCGTTCTCACACTTTCTACCGTTTTCTCTAAATCCCGACCCTATATATATATAGGGGATGGATCATGAGAAAACTAGTTTAAATGAGAAAACAAAAAAACTAACTAAAAAAGCCCAAAAAAATACCAAATTTTTTTTTTAATTTCTATAAAAAAATCGCAGGATTTTATACCTGGAAAAAAAATTTCAAAAAAAAATAAAATAAAATTTTTTTTGTTGTTATTACGGATATAGTGCACATGTGTAGTACACATATAATCACATATATTGCACATGTGCAATACAACAAAAAAATTTTATTTTATTTTTTTTTTTTTGAAATTTTTTTATGTATAAAAACTAGCGATTTTTTGTTAAAAAATTGTAAAAAAAAAATTTGGTATGTTTTTTAGTTTTTTTTAGTTAGTTTTCTAGTTTTATCATTTATATGTAGTTTTCTCATGATCCTCTCCCTATATATATATATATATATATAGGGGAAGGTTCAAATGAAAACCACTAGTTATCGCGAAAACTCGAAAACTAACTAAAAAAGCCTAAAAAACATATCAAATTTTTTTTGCATACCAATTTTCGCTATTTAAATTATATAAAAAACTTTTTTTCAAAAAAAAAGTTTTTTATATAAAAAAACCTGCGATTTTAATAAAAAAATTGAAAAAAATAATAAAAAAATTTTTGTGTGTCTTTTAGGCTTTTTTAGTTAGTTTTCGAGTTTTCGCGATAAAAGCGGTTTTCATTTGAACCATCCCCTATATATATATATATATATATGTATGGGATGGATCATGAGAAAACTAGTTTAAATGAGAAAACAAAAAAACTAACTAAAAAAGCCAAAAAAACATACCAAATATTTTTTTTTAAATTTTTATAAAAAAATCGCAGCTTTTTATGCATGGAAAAAAATTTTCAAAAAAATAAAAAATAAAAAAAAGTTTTTTGTTATATTGCATATGTGCACTATTACGGATATAGTGCACATGTGTAGTACACATATAATGCACATGTGCAGTACAACAAATTTTTTTTTTGATATATAAAAACTAGCGATTTTTTTATAAAAAATTTGTAAAAAAAAAATTTGGTATGTTTTTTAGCTTTTTTTTAAGGTTTTTTTAGTTAGTTTTCTAGTTTTTCTCATTTATACGTGTACTGCACATGTGCATTATATGTGTACTACACATGTGCATTATATCCGTAATAGTGCACATGTGCAATACAACAAAACTTTTTTTTATTTTTTCTTTGAAATTTTTTTCCATACATAAAATATAGCGATTTTTTTATAAAAAAAACGTAAAAAAAATTTTTTGCTATTTTTTTAGGCTTTTTTTGGTTTTCTCATTTAAACTAGTTTTCTCATGATCCATCCTGTATATATATATATATATATAGGGTAGGGTTATTGTAAAAAGGGCGTGTTTTGTGAGAAGTGTAGAAATGAATCTACACCATTTGATCTTTAATCTAATGGTTGAGATTATAATGGCAAAATTGTAAATAGTGTTTATCATTAAAATAATTAATTTTCTAGATTAAGGGTACAAAGGTAAATTTAACATTTTTAAATTTAGAAACCCACATGCAATGCACATGCAAGTTTCCCCCTTCTTTTTTAAACGTCAATAACTTTTTATACGTAACTCATTTTTTTTTCTAAAAAATTACACCATATTAACAAGTGTTTTTTAATCTTTAATATGAGTACCATATTGTTATACTTATATAGAGAGAAAAAATTACGTTTTGATCGTGTGACAACTGCCACTTTCTGGTAATTTTCGTACATTTAAATCAATCATTCAAGTTACACAATTATCAGTATTGAATGTCCGAACTGCATGATTACATGACATACACTTAGAATACTCATGGAATACATATTTATGATGCACATGATTCATTTTTATTGATTACATTTGAAAAAATTTAAATAATGCGTCGAAACAACTACAATAGTACCTAGTAAACTAGTGTGCTGACAAAAACGTAGGATTCGCAGAAACCATCTAAATGACATCTTTAGGACTCGGACGAAAGTCCAACATATAATATACATTAAACCCTAACTAGGAATGCAAGGGTTTGGTCTAATACTTTCCCGATGTCCGATAACACTAAAAACTACCGAAAAGCACTAAAAGCGACAATTTCAATACTTTTCCGCAGAAATTCTGCAGAATTCAGCAATTTAATATTTTTGCAACATGTAAAAGTAGTGTTTAACATATAATTCATATGAGGATACCTTCGGGTACCATCTGAACCATAACCACATCAATTCACACAACTTACACAAGCTTAGCGTTCAAATAACGACTAACGGAAACAACGCCAAACGAATATCCAAACGATATCGGATCTTTTTTTTAGTGACCATCTAATATTATTTGGATCACCTAGTATGATCACTTAAACACCTTGAAACATCTTGAAAAATTGTAAACCTTAAACACTTAAACATACTAATATTTTTACCACATTTTATCAAGTTTAAAACCCTTAACACTTTGAAACAAATACAAGACCCTTCCCCCCATGTTGTGAACGTTTTTAAGGGGTCCCACACCCTTAATTTTGTGTTAAAAATATCTAGATATTTTGATTATTGCAAGTGGATGAAATTGGTGGATGATTATAACACTTAATCTCACAAATTACTAGCATTTTATTACCACTTTTCACCTTACTTTACACACACATAAGAATACTCTCAATCATCATCATTTCACCAAGAACACCATCTAAAAACCCATTTCATTTTATCATTTCTTTGATGATCAACATGGAGTTTAATGGAGCATAAGTTGATCTAAAGCATTTACAAGTTAAAGGAAGCTTTTTCATCCATTCAAGAGTCTTATACCATCAAGATCATCATCATCTTTTGTTCTTTATCACCCTATAAATCATCCCTAGCCACAAGTGCTAGAAGTGAGCTTCTAAATCTCTTAGTTCTATACTTATTTATGTATATGATGATTTAAGAACATGATATAACTAAAAGAATCATACATAATAATATGAAAATACAAAGAAGCAAAATAATAATCATGATATATATGTTTGTTTATGTGGTGATTTGAGACTTATTACTTGCATATTTGATCTTGTCATGATGATTAGCATATGAATAAATTGTTAGATGATGTTTAAATACATGATTTAACAAGTATACATGTTTATGTTAAAAGGGTTTTTGTTAAACATAAAGTTTATATGGATGATCATAATCTATGGTGTTGTTAAAGTATTTAGTGTTTTTCATTAAAAACAATACTTCTACAAGATTATGAAAACAAACATACAAGATGGGATTTTTGTAAAAGTGGTTAAAACTAGAATTAAAGCATGGATTTGAACTAGTTAACATATGTTATGATCATACCAAAAATCCTACATGATTTTGAGATCATCTTAATGAGGTTATGTTATAAATCTCATGTGTTATTCTTTAAGAATGTTATGAGTAAATTGATTGGTGAATTCGAAAAGAAAATGATATGTTTATTTAAACATGGTAAAGTGCATATTACAAAGGTTATATGGCCGTTTTTATTAAAAATCATATGTTAACAAAACCATTATTTTTGGCTAAATCTTTACAAGACTAAAAAGATCTTAAAGAATGGGTTTTTTATAAAAACAAAGTTAGATAAATATATATTTTTGAGAAAATATATATTTGGTCACTTTAACAACTTATGTGCAATATGATACTTGGTGTATTAGTTATATATATCAAAACTAGGAACTTGAATTCAATGTAATAAATAAATATAAGATACATTACAATCAAAGTCTTACAAGACTACATAGAAATATGTCTTAAAAACAAGTTACGGACGATCCGAATGATCGGACACAAATTATGGTCAAAACGGACGACGGACGAAGCTATAACATAACGCCAATCCGAGAAGTTACTACAACGCTTAGGCGATCACTCGACGCGAATACATATAAATCACCGACTACAATATCTGGATGTTTTGAAACTTATAAAAACTATTATGTTTTTATTAACTAAAACTGGGTGATTTTTATATAAATTACAAGATTTTACTAAATGGGCTTTGACGTGCTGTCGTAGGTACACGCAAATTTAATCCAAATTACAACTAGTAGATAGCAGTAAATGGGTATCGAACACAGGGTGTTTGTGGAAAATGTGTTGATTCTATAGTCTTGCAAATTAACTACAATTAACCTAATGTGCAGAAATTAAAGATCAATAGTTTGGATTGTTTGATTTAAAACTAAGTTATCAACTAATTGCTAATCAAGATTGGATTTTTAATTCAGATTATGAGAACAATGATCATCTTAGGGTTCAGTTTCTTTTAACACTTGTGCAAAATTCCAACTAGAAAGAGTTACATAGACATAACTCGTGCATAAATAATTGTTGTGATAAAAGGGAACAAAGTACTCGGATTATATCAATGCGAGGCCGTTTCCCGATGATCAATCAATCAATATCCAACCCTAACCCTTCCCGTGATATCTCGATTGTCAACGACACCAAGAACGTACGATTTAGACTAGAATTGCAATACCAATTAACAAGCTACAATCAAATATTCATACACCATGATAATCAAAGAAAACACAAAGTTATCATTCTAGAAATAAAGGAAAATCACACAAGAGTTGTAAAGAAACATTCACCTAAGATGATCACCACAAATTTAGCCGGACATTGTTCGGTTGATCATCATAACATCAAAGTTCAAGTTCATACGAATCAAAAACCAAAACGAAATGTTTAGAATTGTTCCCAAATGATATCCAAAGCTAAAATTCGCCCCAAAGTGCAAAGAAACGTCCCCAATCATGAATCATGTGAAAAGGCACTTGAAAACGGTTTTAAATGAGGCAGTTATGTTTTTCCTCGTCACCTCTACCGTAACTTACGGTAGCTACCGTAACTTACGGTAGCTACCGTAAGTTACGGTAGACTTCAGACTGCTACGGTGGAACTCTCCTGTGTTATGGTGGAAATCCAGGACTCTTCAGGGCTACCGTAACTTACGGTAGCTACCGTAAGTTACGGTAGAGCCCTGAGTTCTTTGTTTTGTTTCTTCTTTCCTTCCATGCTTAACCCGTTCCACTCCAGTCCATCCAAAGCAGCGATTTATCCACTTTAAGCTCCAAAACGTACCTGAAACATAAGCAATTGTAGTCATCTAATTCAAGATAATTACACGATCAAGTGAGGGATAAACTCATCTTTTAACACCATTAAGGGTTGTCCTATGGACCACCAGTCACATCCCCACACTTAACCGTTGCTTGTCAAAAGCAACTCATCAAAACCATTTTCAATACAAGCGATCATTATAAGTCAACCCGTTCTTAACACCCAAAATAACACACCCCTCGCTATATCTCTCCTCTCGGCAGCAAGTAAGCACTAGCAACTATGAGCTAGACACACAAAAGGCAAACGGGTGGTTGCACAACTATAGGTTTGTACCTAAATCGGTCCTTCTCCTAACAAGTGCCAAACATGAATGCAAATCAAAGGGGCTTTACGGTTGTAACGTGGCTAGGTGTACGGGTAGGAAATGGAATATATATGTAGTAGCGAAAAACTTAACTCGGTCTTTTATTACACAATAAAACAAACAAACAACTACCAAACTTAACTTCTATATACAAGATAACTCAACACTTTTTCTTTGCTTTTTCATTGCTTTTTTTTTTATCAAAGCAACATTCAACATACATCAAACGTATCTACACACTATCAAAACAACTACTAACACTATAAGACCGGGTTGAGTCGGGTAAATTTTTAGGAAACTAGCTAAGGGGTAACAAATGATAGGCTTTAGGCACAAAATTGGGCAACTAAATGTCCAAACCTCCGCCCCTCTCGCAACCATGCTCATATATATAATTAATGAGGTCTAACCCCCCAAAACCCACACTTGCACACACTATGAAGAGGCTACCTAAATGCCCTTATCCTTTCTACATTCATATCCAACTAAGGCCTCGAACAGTATTCAAGCACAAGTTCTAATACACCCCCACCCGTTGCCACTCTCATCAAAGACAAGTACTATTTATTTACAAGTGTGGCTTCAACTCTCACCAAGAACAAAGGGTATTAAGGGTTGCCGGTGTGTCATTTGGGGTTAGTCCAAGGTGTTCAAATTCTCACAATGTTTTACTTGATTTAATTTTTTTTTCAAAAACCTCAAAATTTCCCCCATCCCCACACTTGGGATACATTGACCCCAATGTATGGTTTTAGGAGGATTTGATCGCTTAAACTCTTTAACATCAACCAAAAGCTCATAAACTCCAACCACAAATTTCTTTTTGGTATTTTTCATTTTATATTTTTTTATTATTTTTCTTCTTTTAAACATCACACCACCAACTTGCACAACCCACAACATAACATAACATATTACACACCACCCATCCACCCGACCATAAACATAACAAACCAACAAATATTCACAAAATATACAAGAAGGAGCACGACTTGACTAATAGTAGCGCGACTGAGGAGGCCTGAAAATGGAAGACATCATCTCATTCCATTCTCCGAAAGCAAATGCGCCGCTACCACTTCCACTTTGTTGAGAAGCTCTTTGTTGTTGTTGACGCGGGTCCAGCCACTGTGAATGATGGAGCGGTGGGGTCGGATATGATACACTACCATCGTAAGGTGGTAGGGACGCATAATCCACCGGAGGTGGATCCACAACCACGGGCCGCCCCGCATGCCAATCCGCATACATCCTTCGGGATTGATCATCTTCGTATCGGTTATTCATCTCTAACTCGCGGGAATACGCATGTGCACGGTTCCACGATTCGGTTCGGTCAAAATTATGCTTTAAGGCTCGCTCCATACTAGCACTCATCATCGTTTGGTGATCAAAGAAAGTACGCTCCGACCCGACCATGTATCAAAAACCGATGCCGGAGGACGTTGGTTCTCGATGATTTCTTGCATAGTACCATCATAAGCCCAATTCGGCTAGTATGAGCGCTCCGTGTAGTCATAGAAAGCACCACCATATCCCCTACCTGGGCCCCCTTGACCCACATCCACATTCTCACCGTGAGGCTCATCCGCATAGTCCTCATCCCCACTCGGGGGTTCCGCTTCACTCTCCGGTTCATCCTCTTCACCCGGTAAGAGAGCCCTTGCATCAACTTTCAACGCTCTCCATCTTTGACCCTCCGATTTAAGCTTGTGATATCTTTCAGATTGATTGTAGGTCCATCCAATACCCATCCTTTGTATATCAAAAGGCTTGTGCCTTTTCGGTGCTCCTCTATCCTCCGATGTGATCGCTTTAAAATGCTTCAACAACCCCGTAATAATTCGGCAATACGGGATGATGCTCCTCCCCACTTTGTTACGACATATCCAAAGATGGTTCATAATCAAATACCGTATCGGAAAGCGAGGAGACCCATGGAGCAACGAATAAAGGACTGGTATTTCCAGGAACCTTACCTCTTGCTTATCTCCTCTTCATGGAATGACATTTAAGATGCAAATAGTTAGCAGCAATTTTGCTTCAATCTTCAAAATTTTTCGGTACAATATGCCACTATAAGTACCAGGCAAGAACAAAGCCGCTAGCATGTCATTCCACCTCGGATGTTTCTCCGGTTTAATCAACAGATCATCAAGACTAGGGAATGTGTAATCACGAGCAGGAAAACTGTCGTATCTCGCTAACTTCCGCAATGAATCAAACGACATTTCTACCTTTATCCCATTAACCTCGCCCGTCAACTTCATCTGCGATGGCCTATCATACTTGTTGCATTGTAGGGTTACCATCCATTCTTGAATCTCGTCCATAAACAAATTTTTGTTGTCTTTGTCGTAACAACTGAGCGCCGCCTCCCATCCTAAGGCGCGAAACTGGGCAAACACATGAAACGGCCCAAACTCAACCTCTCTAACTTCTCTCTCACAGATAAACGCAACAGCCTTGTTTTTTAACCGGTTCATTCGATCATGAAATAGTGTTGGCTGCCACTCCTCCGGCTGCTCATCCAATGGACCCGATTCCCACCTTGGCTTATCAGCCGGGTCCAATTCCACCATCTCTTCATCATCACTTCCACTATCATCATCTCTACCCAAATACCTCATCTTCTTTGGTTGTTGTTCCGGCTGTTTGCCTTTGCCTTTAGACGAAGAACTAGCTCCGGCTTGTTCCTTAGTTCTCACCATTTTCCTACACACATTGCAAAACAAACAACACAACCAAATACAAAAAGTCAGCCCCTTTTTACCAAAACATCCCCACACTTGCTTGTTACTATAATTATAGGTGCTTGTGAATACAAAATTTCATAAGTCATTTTCAAAAATTGGGCATGGTGCGTCTACAATGTAGAGGTTCCCAAAAGTTCACAACTTTAACATCAATCCTACATCTACAACCATAACAATGTTCAAGTACAATTTTTTTCATGACAAAAATATGAATAAGCAAGTGGGTATGAACAAGTAGTAAAAATAACCTTAATCTTCATAATGCATCATCAAAAGTAACAAATAAACATCACATACCTTGGATTGAAGATGCTAGAACACACGAAAATCAAAAACTTCAAAAACCCCCAAAATTTTCGTCCCTAGAGTTTGCAAATCGGATAAGAAAATGGTGTTTTCTCACAAATCTCTTCTCAAAATCAGCAAGTACGCGAAAATTCAGTCAAGATAGACCCAAAGTTCACTTGATTTGGCCAAGAATTGAAGAAAATATGAAGATTTGAAGGTTGGGGAGTTATGGAGATTTCTTAGATTTTGTGGGACTTGTGAAAGAGATAGGTGAGATGTTTGTGGTTAGGAAAAGAGGAAGAAAACGAATGGTCAGGGGTTAAGTCACGTGATTCATTTTTTTATAACTGATGTTACTGAAACGCACCATTGACTCGCCAGGGCTACCGTAAATTACGGTAGCCACCGTAATTTACGGTGGCACCTGGAACTTAAAACCCACTGTAACATAGTAAGTTTCTACCGTAACACCCCCACATTTTTCAAGCCTACCGAAATTTACGGTATGCACCGTAAATTACGGTGGCATCTGGGCATTTCCTCTTCGCCAAAATTGCAATTTTAAGTGTTTTTTTTCAGTTTTTTTTAATTTTTTTGTGTTTTTTATAATTTTTTCAAAAACATGGAAAAATTACCCTACCCCCTCGAAAATCCCGTGTTGTCCTCAACACAATGCTAGAACTATTCGTAACCCGAACGTCCCCACACTTGTTTCAAACACGAGCTTCAAGCGAATACGATAAATGTGCAAACTAAACAAAACAAACACAAGAAAATACTAACTATTTACACTACCAAACCTGGGCCTCTCATGGTTGTTCATCATCTACCGGGCGTAGGATGTAGCCCGCTTTGTCTAGCTCCAAGTTGTTGATGTCGTTCCCCTCCAAGTATGGCTTTAACCGATGGCCATTCACCGTTTGTTGTTTGTTGGTTTGCTCATCTTGGATATCCACATCGCCAAATCTCCCAACTCGCCGAACGACATATGGGCCCATCCATTTGCTTTTAAGTTTGCCCGCAAACATCTTTAGCCTTGAGTTGTACAACCATACCTTTTGACCCACTTCAAAGGTTTTCTTCCTCAACTTTGCATCATGAACCTTTTTGAGTTTGTCTTTGTAAGCCGATGCACACTCGTATGCCTCGTCTCTAATTTCTTCTATTTCACTTAATTGCAACTTCCTCATCTTCCTCGGTTCATCATAATCTGCGTTCACCGTCTTGATTGCCCAATGCACCTGATGAGCTAACTCCATTGGCAAGTGACAACCCTTTCCGTACACCATCCGGTAAGGTGTTGTGCCAATTGGAGTCTTGTAGGTCGTCCGGTATGCCCACAACGCATCATCCAACTTGCTCGACCAATCCTTCCTATCCGTTCTAACCATCTTCATGAGAATTTCTTTAATTTGACGGTTGGACACTTCGACTTGTCCACTAGTTTGCGGATGGTAAGGTGTGGCAATCCGGTGATTCACGCTATACCGCTTCAACAATTTACCAAAATTAAAGTTCTTGAAATGCGAACCACCGTTACTTATGATAACTCTCGAAATGCCAAAATGGGAGAAGATGTTGGATTGAACAAATTTACAAACAACCGAATGGTCATTTGTTCTTGTTGCAATAGCTTCAATCCACTTCGAGACGTAATCCACCGCCACTAAAATGTATAAAAACCCATTGGAATTCGGAAAGGGACCCATAAAGTCAATGCCCCATACATCAAATATTTCCACAACCAAAATTGGTTGTAATGGCATCTCGTCCCTCTTTGAAATGCTTCCCATCCTTTGACAATTTACACAATGTCTTGCAAACTCACACGCATCCTTGAAAATAGTGGGCCAATAAAACCCACACGACAAAACCCGATAACCCGTTTTATGCCCGCTAAAGTGACCTCCACATGCGGATGAGTGGGCATGAGTCAAGATTTCCAACACCTCCGTTTCGGGCACACACCTCCGAATGACTTGATCGGGACTGATCTTGAAAAGGTCTGGTTCATCCCAAATATATTGCTTCACTTGGACCATAAATTGTTGTCTTCGCTTCTTGGTCCAATGATTTGGAATGGCACCCATGGCAATAATTTACGTAGTGGGCATACCACGATGCAACAAAGGTGGACACGGCTAGTAGTTGCTCATCGGGAAACCTTTCATTTATCTCGCTCAAATCGTCAATCCCTTCCACCGGGATCCGAGACAAGTGATCCGCCACTACGTTCTCACTTCCCTTTTTGTCTCGGATCTTTAAATCAAACTCTTGTAACAACAACACCCACCGAATTAAACGGGGCTTCGCATCTTTTTTCTCCATCAAATACCGGACCGCGCTATAATCCGAGTATACCACCACTTTGCTCCCCCAAATATACGAACGAAACTTATCCAAAGCATACACCACTGCTAATAACTCCTTTTCGGTTGTGGTGTAATTCAGTTGCGCTTCGGATAAAGTTTTACTTGCATAATAAATCACCACCAGCTTCTTGTCAATTCTTTGACCCAAAACTGCACCAATTGTAGTGTCGCTTGCGTCACACATGATTTCGAATGGCTTTGACTAATCCGGGGGTTGCAAAATGGGAGCTTTCACCAAGTGTTCCTTCAAAACATTAAAGGCTTGCAAATACTCATTAGTAAAATCAAATGGAACATCCTTTAACAACAAGTTACATAAAGGTTTGGTGATAACACTAAAACCTTTTATGAAACGTCTATAAAATCCCGCGTGTCCCAAAAATGACCTTACACCCTTAACATTTTTCGGTGGTGGCAAAGATGATATTACCCGTATTTTTGCCTTGTCCACCTCCTTACCCCTTTCCGATATGACATGGCCTAACACAATGCCCTCTTGCACCATGAAATGACTTTTCTTCCAACTAAGCACTAAATTTTTCTCAACACATCTTTTTAAAACTTTTTGTAACTCGTTGAGACACGATTCAAAACTAGTGCCAAAAATCAAAAAGTCAACCATAAACAATTCAAGCGACTCTCCAACCATGTCCGAGAAGATACTCATCATACATCGTTGGAAATTTGCCGGTGCATTACACAAGCCAAATGGAATTCGCCGGAAGGCAAAGGTACCATATGGACAAGTGAAGGTGGTCTTGTGTTGGTCATCCGGGTGTATTGCTATTTGATTGTAACCCGAGTACCCATCCAAAAAGCAGTAATATTTTTGACCCGACAGTTTTTCAATGATTTGGACAATAAAAGGTAGCGGGAAATGGTCCTTAGAAGTGGCGGCATTCAATTTGCGGTAGTCAAAACATACACGCCACCCGGTGACCGGTCGGGTGGCAATTTGTTCACCATTTTCATACTTGACTACTTGAATACCGGCCTTCTTAGGCACAACTTGGGTAGGACTTACCCAAGCACTATCCAAAATTGGATATATGATTCCCGCATCCAACCATTTAATTACCTCTTTCTTTACTACCTCCCTTAGGTTCGGATTCAATCGTCGTTGAGCTTCTCTTGTCGGTTTTGCATCTTCGGTGGTGATTATCTTGTGCATGACAATTGATGGACTAATTCCTTTAAGATCGGCAATCGTCCATCCGATAGCTCCTTTGTTCTCTTTCAAAACTTCCAATAAGGCTTGTTCTTGCACCATCTCTAAATTAGAGGCAATAATGACCGGTAGAGTGTCATTATCCCCTAGAAAAGCATACTTCAAATGGCTTGGTAAATCTTTGAGCTCCAACTTTGGTGGTTCTTCTAGTGATGGTTTAGTACCCGAACTTATCTCCACCGGCAAGCTTTCAAATTGGTGAGTCCATGGCGGTCGACCTTCCTTCAAAGCCATAACATCCTGTTTTTCCTCTTCAACCCTTAGCGCACAAGTATGTACCTGTTCAGAGACAAACATCCATACTATTCTCCTCGTACTCGTGCGGGTTGCATCCGTCGACTAAGTCGGCCATAAAACACTCATCAACACCAACAGCATTAGAATTGTTAGTAAAAACATTCAAACGCATTTTTCGATTTCCAAAAGTCATATCGACTGTACCAAATCTATAATCGATCACAGCATGCGTGGTGCTCAAAAATGGCCGACCCAAAATAACATTTTGTTGTTGTTTTGGGTCCGCGGATGAGTAGTCCAAGACTAAAAAGTCAACCGGGTAGTAAAACTCATCAATTTTCACAATCACGTTTTGAACCATCCCCCGAGGTAGCTTATGAGACAAATCGGCCAAAACAACCGTTGTCTCCACCCTTGCTAACGGACCAAAGTCGTATTGGTCATATAAGCCCCCCGGTAAAATGCTCACCCCGGCTCCAAGATCTAGTAACGCCTTTGCCATTTGAAAATTAACAACTTGAATGTTAATTAATGGCGTGCCCGGATCTTGGAGCTTAGGAGGAAGCTCCCCATTCAACACCGCGCTCACTTGACCGGTTAAATCTACCCACTTAGGCATTTTCTTCTTTTGTTGCCTTTTTGTGTGCATAACTCTTTTAAAAATTTAGCGTATGCGGGTACTTGTTTTATTGCATCAAGTAATGGAAGGTTAATTTTTACTTGTTTGAACATGTCCCACAATTCTTCTTTTTGGGGACCTCTTGATGCAATAAAATTTTTCCTACCCGGGTAAAGTAAGGCCGATGGAAACGGGACTTGACTCGGTTCACCTTCATCTTTTTCATTCTTTTCATTTTCACCCAACCCCGGTTTTTTAACATTTGATTCTTTAGATACAACCGGTGAAACTTCATCGTCACTTTCATTACCCGTGATATCCTCAACTACCCCCTCAACCAAACCCGGTGACAAATTGGCTTTAAATTCTTTGCCACTTCTCAACACAATAACATGACTAATATTAACATTGTTACCTCGTGACGAACCATGGGAAGGATTTACCTTGGTGTCGCTAGGAAGTTGACCTTTGCTTTTCTTCAACTCCGCCACGTCGGTTGCCAATTGACCCATTTGGGTTGTTAGTGATTGAATGCTCTTGTCACGAACCTCATCCTTTTGCATCCGGACTTCATCAAGTTGATTCCGTTTTTGCATATCTTGTTGCATAGCCCGAAGCATATCCATGACTTCATTCCCGCTTGACGAATTTTGACCCAAACCACTTTGACCCGTTTGTTGAAATTGCCCTTGATAGCCATAATTGTTTCCACCTCTATAGTTGCCTTGATTGTATTGTTGGTGAGGTGCAAAGTTACCTTGAGCTCCTTGAAAGTTTGGGTTAGCTTGGTTTGCCGCGTTCCTGTAGCAGAAATTAGGATGGTTTCGTAACCCTGGGTGGTATGTGTTGGAATTCATATTGAAATTTCGACCACCCCCTTGAATTGCATTCACTTCTTCTAATTGCTCATCAACCACTCCCACTACACAAACTTCTGCCGTGTGGCCTATTTCATTGCAATTAGTGCACACGTTGTACACTTGATTCGTGGTTTGAACATTGCCACTCTCTACCCCATGCACTTGTGGCCTTTGTATCACATGCCTTGCCCTTCTTGAAGATTGGGCCTTCCTTTTGGAAGTCACCGCCATTTTTTCTAAAAATGCCCAATCGATTTGTTCAAAGTTTGTACCAAACGTACCATTAGTAATCGACATCAAATCACGTGCATCCTCCGAACTTAACCCTTCATGAAATGCGTTTAATAATTCCCAAAGTTGGATACCATGATGAGGGCAATTCCGTAGCATCATGTTGAACCTCTCAAACGCTTCGTGAAACATTTCCCCCGACTGTTGTTGGAAACTTCTCAAACCTCTCCTTGCATCATTAGTCTTTTGGGAAGTGTAGAATTCATCCAAGAAAATTTGTTGCATATCGGCCCATGTAAAAATTGATGCGGAAGGTAAAGTGTGAAACCATCTCTTTGCTTTGTCTTCCAAAGAAAATTGGAAGAGAACCAACTTGACATCATCCGAAGAGAACCCTTGACCTCCAATGGTGTTGCAAATAGAATCGTATGTCTCCAAATGAAAATAAGGTTCTTCCATTGCTAACCCCTTAAATTTTGGTAGACTTTGGAGGGCGGTTGTTCTAACTTCAAAAGTTCTTCCGTCCGCATGATGAGGAATCACTACTGGCGCAGGATTGTTAGTGATAATAGGCCGGAAGTGAGCTTCGATTCCCCGTACTACTTCACGATGATGTCTTCGAGGGGCACCCAATGGTGCTCTTGGTTGACCCATTTGCCCTTGCATAGGCCCTTGAGGAGAAAATGGTGGTTGGTATTGATATTGATGCATTAGTGGTTGTTGTTGAATCGGCCTTTGAAATTGAGGTTGTGTATTTTGAGGCCGTACTTGATGTAGCGGTGTAGGGCGTTGCAATTATGGCCCTTGTGGTCTAATATGTTGCACCCCGACCGGTAATCTACTCGTGTCTTGAAACTGTTGGATCGGTTGACTTTGTTGACCCGCTCCTCCTTGAGGTCCCAAATATCCTCCATCATCCCCATAATAAAAACCTTCCTCTTCATACCCTCTAAAATCCCCTTCATAACCATCATCATATCCATCCCCTTGAATACCCGAGGATTGCCCGAATGGAAGGGATGAGTATTGGAAGCCCAATTGGTTCGATGGTCAGTATGATGAAGTAGCATGGACAATGGTTGAATTAGGTGGTATTGGATAAGTAGAGGATGATTGACCCGTAGTTGGGGGAAAAAGTGTGACAGTGGTGGAATTGTGGTAGAAGGACTAAAGGTAAGATTGGGTTCAACTTGAGTAGTGATCGGTTGTGTGGTGTTGGTTGGTGTAGTGTCATGAGGTGGAGTAAGATTGGTAGTGGTATTAGGCATAGTGGTGTTTGGTGATGGTTGTGTGGAGGTAGGTATGAATGATGAGGTCGTTTGACCCGTTGTGGGTGGTATTTGGGTTCTTGCATGATATTTCGTGGTGTAACGGGTGAAGTAGATGAAATTCTGTTTTCTCGTACCAAAACTCGGTTTTGCCTTAGCGTTCTTTCAATTTCCGGATCAAAAGATAGTGGTGACGACTTGTGAGAGCCTCTAGTATGCATACACCTGTAATACCTGCACACTAAACACACCAGCGTAAACCCAAAAATAACAAAGCAAAACTAACAAACTAACACACGTTGCGCACTACTCCCCAGCAACGGCGCCAAAATTTGACATGCTGTCATAGGTACACGCAAATTTAATCCAAATTACAACTAGTAGATAGCAGTAAATGGGTATCGAACACAGGGAGTTTGTGGAAAATGTGTTGATTCTATAGTCTTGCAAATTAACTACAATTAACCTAATGTGCAGAAATTAAAGATCAAGAGTTTGGATTGTTTGATTTAAAACTAAGTTATCAACTAATTGCTAATCAAGATTGGATTTTTAATTCAGATTATGAGAACAATGATCATCTTAGGGTTCAGTTTCTTTTAACACTTGTGCAAAATTCCAACTAGAAAGAGTTACATAGACATAACTCGTGCATAAATAATTGTTGTGATAAAAGGGAACAAAGTACTCGGATTTAGGGGTGAGCAAATTAACCACCATAACCGATAACCGAACCATAACCGACATAACCGAACAACTAATAACCGATAACCAATATAACCAATGGTTATGGTTATGAAACTTTGTATAACCACTCAATCGGTTATGGTTATGAAGCTTTGGTTAACCGATATAACCGAAACCGAACCGAACTTGTAATTCTAACTTTATATAATGGATTTGTGTTTTAGAAAATCATATAGAAGGTTTTTACTAAGATAAAAGTATGTTAGTAACAAAATAATCTTGATGTAGATGCCATTTATTTTAATAAAGAACTAAGGTGTGATGTCTATACTTTTTTCTTGTTTGAGAATTACCTTATTAAAAAGAATCCCAAATCGGTAGTTTAACCAAAAAGTTTAGTCTCCGTTATCTTATAAAATAGGCTCAAGCTAAGCTCAAATCGTGCATAACCCTATTTATTTCAAACCTTGCTTGGTTACTTAACCGAAATTAACCAAAACCGAACCATAACCGACTTCATAACCGATTAACCATAACCGAAGTTTGGTTATGGTTATGGTTACCAAAACTTCATAACCGAACTAGCGGTTATGGTTATGATTAATAGTAAAAACCGAACCAAACCGACCTATGCACACCCCTACTCGGATTATATCAATGCGAGGTCGTTTCCCGATGATCAATCAATCAATATCCAACCCTAACCCTTCCCGTGATATCTCGATTGTCAACGACACCAAGAACGTACGATTTAGACTAGAATTGCAATACCAATTAACAAGCTACAATCAAATATTCTTACACTATGATAATCAAAGCAAACACAAAGTTATCATTCTAGAAATAAAGGAAAATCACACAAGAGTTGTAAAGAAACATTCACCTAAGATGATCCCCACAAATTTAGCCGGACATTGTTCGGTTGATCATCATAACATCAAAGTTCAAGTTCATACGAATCAAAAACCAAAACGAAATGTTTAGAATTGTTCCCAAATGATATCCAAAGCTAAAATTCGCCCCCAAGGTGCAGAGAAACGTCCCCAATTATGAATCATGTGAAAAGGCACTTGAAAACGGTTTTAAATGAGATAATTACGTTTTTCCTCGTCACCTCTACCGTAACTTACTGTAGCTACCATAAGTTACGGTAGACTTCAGACTGCTACGGTGGAACTCTCCTGTGTTACTGTGGAAATCCAGGACTTTTCAGGGCTACCGTAACTTACGGTAGCTAGGGTAAGTTACGGTAGAGCCCTGAGTTCTTTGTTTTGTTTCTTCTTTCCTTCCATGTTTAACCCGTTCCACTCCAGTCCATCCAAAGCAGCGATTTATCCACTTTAAGCTCCAAAACGTAGCTGAAACATAAGCAACTGTAGTCATCTAATTCAAGATAATTACGCGATCAAGTGACGGATAAACTCGTCTTTTAACACCATTAAGGGTTGTCCTATGGACCACCCGTCAGGCTTATATTCACAAAATGGACCTATTTTTACTAAATGGGCTTATATCTTTACAAATGGGCTTGTTTTATACAAATGGGCTTATTTTAAACAAATGGGTTTATATTATATAAATGGGCTTATCTTCCTAAATGGGCTTAACATAAATACATGGGCTAAGCCCAATATCAAAACTCATGGGCTAAGCCCAATATCAAACATATGGGCTAAGGCCCAATAACATTAAGCCCAATAACATTAAGCCCAATAACATCAAAGGCCCAATACTATTTAGGCCCAATACTATTAAGGCCCACTACTATTTAGGCCCAATAACATTTGGGCCAAATAACATAAATTCTTGGGCTAGGCCCAATAACATTAAGACATGGGCTCGGCCCAATGACATGAAAACATGGGCTCAGCCCAATGACATAATTGGTAAAAATACAAGTATATAATTGATTCATACAAGCCACGAAATCAAGAGGACTAGATCCAATGATACAACTTACAAGATACAGGATTACATATATATATATATATATATATATATATATTTGGTGAAATATATATATAACAGATTAACAATTCGTACATCTAATACAAAGTTCAACGAATAACAAAGACTTGTACACGAGTCATTACAAAGACCGAAGTGTCTAACAAATCTAGAACCTTTGTAGGTCGTGATACAATTCAGGACAACTGCAAGTGAGGTTACAATTACATACAGTTTACGGAATGCAATTCTGTGAGTTCATGTCCCCTTTTCATCTTAAATGCTTTTCAAGCTTTACAACTATCGGGGAAAATACATGTACAATAGTATGATAAGTCAAGGAATGAAACACCTTAGATCATGTGCGAAATTAGGGCCATAACTAAAGCACCATTAATCCAGTTTGGACCAAGGAACAAAGGGTTAGATCTAATGGGTTTTGGCGAGCCCCACTCTTGGTCATGGACCCATACAGAAGAGTGCGTTTGTGTCCCAGTCTAGGATAGTCGACACAAAAATCGTCTAGGGTTGGTTTGCTTCCTATTTCGTCACACATATTAATGTCCTTGCAAAACATTAATGATCACGATTTTATTGACGCTTTTCATACTTCATTTGATACAAATACAAATACATCTCACATTTTACAGATACATCTTATATCTAGTTTGGATGCAATTACAATTGAGACAAATACATCTTACATACTGTTTTGATACAGATACATCTTATACAGCTAAACTGCATGAACTCGCTCAACTTTTGTTGATGTTTTCAAACTTACATGTATTTCAGGGAATTAGTGGACCAATGCAAAGATTTCAGTTCAAGAAAAACAACTATCAATACTCCATGCCAACTATTAAAGGGTTTGCCTGTTATATACCGCTTTGCGGTGATATAGTGGTCAAAGCCTTTAGACTTACATTTGATGTATGAAACAATGACAACTTATTTTCATTTGATGGTTTGTAAACAATGTACTTAACTTATGTTGCGATCTTTTGAACAAATATGATAATGGCATTAGAGCATGTTTTATTCATTTAGTATGTTTACTTATATCGTTACGCAATGAGAACCGAGCAGATCACACCTCGCGCTTCCGCTACGAGCGGGTGTGACAGATCGGATGCTTTAGTCCATGGTGTTTTGTCTATGTTCATATAATGGTGTTTTAATTGTATTGTAATTTAAGGCGTTGTTTTGTGTTTTACAGTAAAACACCATGAATATATATAAGACACCATAACATTGCAAATAATGAATTATGATTCAAGTCATGGTGTTTTAACATCTAGAGTCTATAACATTGTATTGTGATTACAGTCATGGTGTTTTAACATCTGGAATAACAATATAATCATTCTAGATGTTAAAACACCATGATTGTATTATAATTCAATTCATGGTGTTTTTGGAATTTGTATGCTTTTTATACCTGCAAAAATAACAAAACTCATTCTAGATGTTAGAATACCATGACTGTATTACGATTCAAGTTGTGGTGTTTTCTGGAATTCGTATGGTGTTTTATACGAACTGGTGATTCAAAAAAATACGAACCGTAATTTCCTTCGATCTTTATGAATCAGACGATAATGATTTATAAAATCTCTGAGTTGGTATATAAAACTGAATTCTTAAATCTTTGTAAAAAATAAAATTATATCACTAACCTAAAATAACTCACTGGAGGTTACAAAAATTATTTTATCAATTAATTAAACTTTGAAGTAAATTACATTATTGCCCTTTTTAATTAATTAAATTGAGGGACACATGTCAACACCATATTATTTCCCACACTTCTCACACTATTAACCCTTTTTACAGGATCCTTAATATATATATATATATATATATATATATATAGGATAAGGATCATTACAGAACACTAACTATTGCAAGAACAAAAAGAACAATTCTAAAACATTAATTTTTGGGATTTAAGGTTAATATTTATAAAATTTTATGTTTTTTACATTCATATATGTATTATATATACATAAAAACCATATATTTTTACCTACACATAACCTACATACATGTTGGTAATTTAACCTACAAATAACCTACATATGTGTAGGTTATACAAAAACTGAAAATTTTTCATATTTTGTTTTGAATTCTGGTGTAGGAAACAATAAATCTTACATTTGTAACATTTTTATTTACTTCATAGGCTTTTCGAATTGAAAAAATGGGTGATTCATTGTGTTCTGCGTGTTCTCGCAAAATTTAGTGTTCTATATATATATATATATATATATATATGATAGGGTTCATGGGAGAACTAACTTTAGAGCGAGAACCGCGAGAACCAGTGTGAACACAACCAAAACTACTTAAAATACTTAAAAGCACATTTTTTTTAAAATTTCCATTAAAATCAAAACTTTAAATTAATAAAAATATATGATTTTTTTAAATCCGAAAAACAATTACTGATGCACATGTGCATATGTCATATTTCTTGACAACACCTATACAATTGCTCTTCCATCTACACTACCATCCGTAATACATTCCTAATATTATACAATTTCCCTTCCGTCTACACTACAATTTATAAAAGGCTAATTGGATTTAAGTAATCCCACCTCAATTAGGCTGATAATAATCTCAACTTAGTTATTTGCGAATAATAATCCGAACTGGTCCACTTTTGGCTGATAATAGTCTATCATCAAAAATAGCTTAACAGAGTTAAGTTTTTTTTTTCTGAATTACAAACCGATATTTTAGGGATTTTGATCAGAACGAGGATACGAGTTGAGTTATGTAAAACTTACATCAAAATGGTGATTCAAATGACTTGATTTTGTTAATTGGAAGTTTAAACACTGAATTGAAGCATCGTTTTCGTTGTTTGGGGTAGTATTCGAGGTAAATTTTACATCAATCAACTTGTATCCTCGTTCTAATCAAAAGCCCTAAAACATCGATTTGTAATTTGGAAAAAAACTTAACTCCGTTAAGCTATTTTTACCGTAGACTATTATCAGCAAAAAGTGGACCAGTTCGGATT
Organism: Helianthus tuberosus; assembly: GCA_030545235.1. Taxonomy (NCBI): domain Eukaryota; kingdom Viridiplantae; phylum Streptophyta; class Magnoliopsida; order Asterales; family Asteraceae; genus Helianthus; species Helianthus tuberosus. The sequence continues at coordinate 75,982,471 of CM060377.1, read as the reverse complement.
ATTATCGGCAAATAACTGAGTTAGGATTGTTATCGGCCAAAATTGAGAAAGTTGGGGATTTTTTAAATCCAATTTGCCTTTATAAAATTAGAACCCTTATTAATATTTTTATAAAATCACTAAGGTCATTCATATTGATGCACATATGCATAGTTTATACGGTAACGAGAGAATTAATGTTAAAGCACATATGCATTAAGTTTGTATGTTTGGTTATCTTATGGGATGTTTATTATTGTAGATCAATAAATGGAAAAAAGTGAAGAAGGTAACTTTTGTTCTGAAATCGAGGAATAAAGGGAAAAAAATGTCAGATGATGTGGAGGATGATGACGTAATTGCTATAGATGATGATGACGTAATGGTTAATCAAAGAGTTAAAAAATTTGTTTATTATTTAATGATGTAGTTGGGAAGAGATATTACTTTATAATTTTCCTCTTAAATGATGTTTTCATTTGTATGAACTATGCATATTTTGGTTAATTTTATCTGGTGGTTGATGGTTTGGTTATATTTGTTTGTTTATGATCTAATATGTTGTTTGGTATGGTGTGAAGGTTGGTGATGCACATGTGCATAGTTAGAAATATTATACATATTGGTAATGTATTACAGATGGTAGTGTATACGGAAGGGAAATTGTATAATATTAGTAATGTATACGGATGGTAGTTTAGATGGAAGAGATATTGTATAGGTGTTGATGCACATGTGCATCAGTAATTGTTATTCGGATTAAAAAAATCATATTTTTTTATTAATAAAAAGTTGTGATTTTAGTCGAAAAATAAATAAAAAAACTTTTTTGTGTGTTTTAAGCCTTTTTAAGTAGTTTTGGTTGAGTTCACACTGGTTCTCGCCATAAATGGTGGTTCCTAAATGATCTTCACCCTATATATTATGTTTTTATACTTACTTTTCTACTTTTAAATATTCGTTTTACTCCTTTTAAAACTTTCAAAAACTAAAACTTCTAGTCACATACCAGTAGTTTTACCAAAATGAGAATAAACTTCTGGACATATACTAGTAATTTACCAGAAGACATAGTTTTCAAAACATCACCTTCATCACAACAACTTGCACATCTCAGGCAAAGGAATGTAGGTGAGAACATGTATGATTTCTTCTTGTCTATTATTTCTTTGGGCTCACTACCTTTGTCTATCCAAGGAAAACTACCTTCCTATGGTATCCCAAGACAGAAACACTCCACAAAACATGCTCTCATGTTGTATCATATTTCATAAGCCCACTTACCCCAAAAAGAGTGACACACATATTCCCTTATACAAAAGATAGATTTTAATTCACATCTAATCTTGATGTTTTTTATCAACCTAATGCCTATTGACAAAACAATTGCTTATTCTCTTGAGAACAGTAGTTAAATATTTCATGATGGATGAACATCTGAACATCACAAAATGAGCAAATCTCACTGCCACATTCAAGAGAGAATACTTCAGACTAATGCTCAGATGTTACAGGGTTCATTTTCTATCCCACATGAAGAAGAGGTGAAATCCATCAGAGGTTTATCCTACTGATGTGATTGCATGAGTGGCTTCTACTCTTCTGATTGATCTCACTATATCACATATTGACTGTAGAAACATAATTAAGACCACCTTGCAGGCAACAACCCTTTGCTTCCTTAGAAAGTCAAAATAGTTGGAAGTCCCCAGTACCAAGAAAAAGGGGCATCACAGTTTGTCAAAAAATAGTGATACAACCATATCTTGTGGGGGCATATGATTTCACTAGATTGATTGATGCCAGTATTTGAAACTTCTGGGTTTAATGAAATAAGCTGAGAGTTGAGGTTTCCAATCTCAAGTAGATGGTCACCAAAATGACTCAAGCTAAGTCCAGCTGAACCATGAATATACCCAACAACTGGTCTCCTAAATAAGAGCTCAAAATCTCAAAACTGCTAGTCACATATCAAAAACTTCCAGCCACAGAAAGCCAAACTACTTGTGAGGAAATAACCACCTCGTCATCAACTAGTAGGGGTGCTATTTGCATTATCCAAAACATCGGCTGATACCAAAAGGGGGGAGACTGGACATAATTGTCATACTATGTATTTATCCCACCTTCAAAATTATTAAGAATTTGGAAAACTTTCAAGAAAAGCAATTATTCTTTCTACCTCAGAAAATTCAACTGATATCTTCTAAAAGCTTCTTACCAATCACTGGAGTAGTAAAGAAGAGTCAAGATGGTAGGCAAATAAGGGTTGAAATGATGATCTTTCCTCAAAAACTTTGTATTATCACTGATCAAGGAGTTTGGAACTATCAATCAGATCCAAAACTGTTGACATATAAACATCTGAAAGCTTAAATACAAACCATTCAGTAGTTTTCAAAATTCCACTGTCACACCCCGAAATATCAGAGCATTGGCGTGACTGGACCGGTATCTTTATTGCACAGCGGAAGCAAATAAGCTAAGACTTCTAGAAAATGAACACCACTAAGTACTCGACTCTACATGGTTCTCCTATTCCAACCGTGCCATAATTTGAAAAAGTAACCTGAGAAAGAAACATGCGAAAAATCAACATAAAGTTGAGCGAGTTCATAGTTTGTTTGTAAAAGATTTGAGATAAATCTTTTTGAATAACCGGTTTTTAAAGTATTGTTTTAGAAAATGACATAAAATTCATTTTCTTTGGCATGTTTAATGAAAACTTTGCATTGTGAAACCTTGTATGTGTAAAGCGTTATGGTTATATAACCTTGTATCTGTAAAGTTTCGTGTTTGTAACACTTGTATGGCTGTCAATCTCTGCGCCCGACAATGACAAACATGCCTGCATGAGTCTGTATGTTGGACTCGTCAGTCCTTAAGATGAAGGCCTTAGGTGCATGCAGTTTTGGGTTGTTGTATTCGAGACACACAGTCTCCGTTGTTCTTGTACAGGACTAACCAGTCCCCTTGTAACTAGGACCAACCCCGTCACTAGTATTTGTAGCTCATGCATGTTTTGTAACTGTTTATGTTTTTGTAAAAACCAGAGTGTTTTGCATAAGTTTCTCGTAAACCATTTGATTTTATCGAAAATCAAAAACCATTTACGTTTGTTACAACTTGTTTATAGAATGGTTTAGAAATATGAAACCTTTGTTCGTCAAAAACCTTATGTCTTAGCAAAACGTGTAAGTCTAGAAAATATGCAATTCTTGATCACCGAAAACCTTATTTGTTTTTGCAAAACGTGCATGTCTTTCCACCCTGAAAACCTTTGTTGTTTTTGCCCCCGACAACACAAGTTGTCGTTATTTTATCAAAATTCAATCAAGATTCAAACAATATATCAATTCTTTTCTTTTCGTCAAGTGCCAAAACGTAAATAGTCACTATTTATAAACTATGTTTACGATGGTGAGAGTAAAACTAACATTAATCTAACTATAAACAATTTAACTTGTTTGTTAAATTTTACCGCATCTCGTGTTGACTGAGTTTAACCTCAGTTGACCGAAGCGGACCGGTTGAGCCGTCTTTGACCCAAACAATGTTTGACCCGAAAACCCGAAGTCTAACCCGAACTCATATCACCAAAATGAAACTTCAAATCTGATGTTGAGCTGAATCTCGAACCTGAACCGGCTGACCCGTACCGAACCGTTTGACTGAGTTGACTCGGTTTGACCGTGTTGACCGAGTTGACTCGATTTGACCGAGTCAACTGAACCACTTCATAATATGACCCGAACCGGCTGACTCGAACTGACTGACCCGAACCAAACTGTTAATTTTTCTGTTGAACCGAGCCATTGACCAGTTGACCCGTTTGACCAGTCAACCCACTGTGTTGACTGGGCCGAACCTAGTTGACTCGTCTGACCCGAGTCGACCCGTTTGAACTAAAACTTAAACCATGAGACCCGAGATAAAACCCGAAACAAACCCGAACATCTTGATCAAACCAACAGATCTGAAAGTTAAACTGACATACCGCCCGAATCCACTTGAATCTGGTCGGAACCTGCTGATCCGAACTCTTGAACAGGAACCCAAAAACACGGTGAAGCACATCGACCCAAACGCACCACCGCCGGCGGCGGCTGTGCTCCGCCGTCGCCTCTTCTGCCGATATCCTTTCTTTCTCTCTTCGTGTACCGCCACTGTGTGCCACCATCACACGGTGGTGGCGGCTTTTTCTGCTTCGGGTGGGGAGCCAGAACAAAAGGAGTAGTCACCGTAGTGACATGGTTGGCCAGTGAAAAACTGGCTCTTCCACGCGTGCTTAGCGGAGAAGATTAACAGGATTGTGGGGAGGTCGTTGCGGTGAGTGGCTGTCGAAGTTGTTCCGGCAGACGGCTCCTCCTTGGAGCCGCCAGTTCATCATCGAGAGAGGGGGGGCTTGTCGCTGGTAGAAAAGCGAAGAAGGGAGAGAAGCAGGTGGGTGGTCGGGTGTGGTGGTGTATCCGGAGAAGAAGGGGGCCTGAGATGCAGCGCCGGTGGGTCACCGGTCACCGCCGGTGGTCCTGCCGGTCTTTAAGGAACAGAGAGATGGGACTAGGGCTTGCTTTGGCAAGTGAGGAAGATGAGAGTCATGATCTGTGTTTTCATTTGTGTGTGTGTTATAAGTTGTAGACAAAGAAAGATGAAAGGGATAGGGGTTTCTTTTAAGTTTGTGTGGTTTATTGCCTGTGTGAATAATCGATCGAGAGAGAGAGAGAGAGAGAGAAAGCATATGGGGTTTTGATTTTTAAAATATCCTTGTAGGTTCAAGGACAGACATTAGATTTAAAATAATATTAACTTTGTGTGTTGTAATAGACAATGTAGTTGTCAAATTTTAACTAGGTCTAAAGAGCTGGTAGAATTCCAACTAAAATCAGTAGGATAATTAGGATGTTATCAAATGGTATTTTAGATAGTTGTATAAATTGGTTTTAATTGGTTTCAATGGATCGCTTATCGGGTCTTGCGACGGAAAATTTGATATTAGTTAGCGGTTTCAAGATTACAAAAAAATCAAAGATCAAGTCTAAATCTAAAACGGTGATGTTTTAAGTTAAATTTAAGTAAAATTAAATCTTGTACATAGATGTATCAGGTATATACATACCATTATATATGTGTTTCTTTTTCGTGGTTTATAATCTAAAAATAAATGTATAGACACATGTAAACATGATAGATTATATAAAGTCATGAAATAATACACTAAGCATGAAATTGACTTGGAAGTACTTTTTAGCATCTTGATCATTAAATCACTAAGGTTTGTGTCTCTTTAAACACTTGTTAATCGCGTAATTAAAGGCGTAAACTACCGGTTGTCACATTTTCCCCCTGTTAATAAAATTTCGTCCTCGAAATTTAGACTATGTTACTCTTTAGAGTCATGTTAAGCGTAAATAAATACGAATAATATCAAAGTGAGTGACCATGAAGTCGAATCAAGACTTATTCGAATTATGAGAATTCAAGAACATATTCCAACAATAAGAACCCAACGGTTAAAAGAAATGTGGTTCAGAAATTGACGTCAAAGGAAACGAGACGTGTTGATACAGTCATCATTGTGACTGGGTTAACATAGGTCCAATAAAAGAGGAATTTCGAGCAATAGAATTCCAAACGGATGTTAACAATATGCCAATGAATTCTAAAAGCAATAATATCCGCTAGATGAGACTTAGAATCAACAAGCATCAAATGAAGTAGCTTTGCATGAAACGCTCGATCTTGATTAGCACAAGCTGCAAGTTTTACTGACACTACAAAGTGTCGTAGTGATCGAGATAATTCAATAATAGTGGTGATTGAACAAGTTCACCGTGTTCGAAATTAAATGAAAGTGCAATGAAATAAATCTGAAAATTTGTTTCAAATGACATCATAGGATTTTTCAATTGAAAATGGAACATCAATGAAACAACGTTTTCGATCGAAGAAGGAAAAGCAATGGACATCGCAAAGCATTCGATCGATAATGAAAGAATCATTAGGAGGTACACTGGAATATAAAATGAATTTGTGTACCATTGCCTTAACACACGATTGTGTTAAGACTGTTGTAATTAAATAATTAAATCCGTGCATGAGATGTGTAAACGAGATTAGCGTAACTTCAAATTAGTGAAAACGCCACCACAAGGTGGCCGTGACTAATAAACGATTTAGTGGAGTCGTAGACCAAACAAGTCTACTACGACTCGGAACAAACTAAATGCTTGTTAAAACGAATTTGAATATGATGTTTCCAATACATCATATGGTGTCTTGAATTGAATATGTGTGATGGATAAGTTCAAACAATCGAACTTGGTTTCAGCGCAATCCGACAATAAATACATGTATCGACAAGGAAATTTCGACATGGTTAGAAAGATAAACTATGTATATAATTCGAAAGGAAAAGAAGTTTCAAGAAATTTTTGTTGACTAGATATCAAGGAGTCAACACTTACAATAATGCAGGTCATTCGAATCACAAAAGCAATAATTGGATATAGCGAAATAATATTTGAAATTTTGATGAAAACGATCATCCGAAGTGACACCACATGCGTAACAAACGATGCATGTGTAGCATATGAATTTTTCAAGAACTGAAGCAAATAAGTATTCACTATAATGAAATAAATTGTCGTGATACAACGACCATTAAGAGGAGTAGAGATATGAAAATCTACTCGCTAGATGCAAAAATCAAAATTTCAAATAGAGAATTTTAAGGACTTTACCTAGGGTTTCATGTGAGGACCGGTTGTTAGGTGACATTACCATGGAATGTCGAACATAGCATATTCGTCATTTATAAGATATGGGGAACGCAGAGACATACGTCTTCTCCTTGGCGTGATTCGTGTGGTTGCAGGATCGCGTGACAAGTTGCCGCATCCTGATCGGTAGTTCTCCTGCTGACAGGATTAGCATCGTCGCTGAATTGCGCAACAGTGTCTTCTCAAAGACCTTGCCTCGTAAGTCGTGTGATGTACTTCGACGTCCGCTGACGTATAGTTTAAGTTTCACGTGTAGTTGCGTAGTAGCATTTTGTTCCACGTAGGATACCTGCTCGAGTAACTAAGATAGCATAGACGACATAACATAATGGTGTTTGCGCGAGTTAACAGACGTGGTTCCTACGTGATGACCTTTACGAAACTTCGACATAAGTTCCCAAAGGTTCTAAATGCATGTTTTCTATTCTCTCAGAGTTTTGTGTTCTATGTGTATTTGTTTTTGTATACCGTTTATAAAACACAACATTAGTGTATGTTTGAAAACAAAATTTTTACTCATTGTTTTCGGAAACAGTTGGAGACCATATTCGAGTCTAAGGCGTTCTGTGCGTAATCAAGGTCTTAAAAATCTAAGTCCCCAAAGGAAAGTGAGGTTAGAGCCTAGGTATCTCTACAGAAACCTAATTTGCTGTAACCTATAGCTCTGATACCAATCTGTCACACCCTGAAATATTAGAGCATTGGCGTGACTGGACCGGTATCTTCATTGCACAGCGGAAGCAAATAAGCTAAGACTTCTAGAAAACGAACGCCACTAAGTACTCGACTCTACATGGTTCTCCTATTCCAACCGTGCCATAGTTTGAAAAAGTAACCTGAGAAAGAAACATGCGAAAAATCAACATAAAGTTGAGCGAGTTCGTAGTTTGTTTGTAAAAGATTTGAGATAAGTCTTTTTGAATAAACGGTTTTTAAAGTATTGTTTTAGAAAACGACATAAAATTCATTTTCGTTGGCATGTTTGATGAAAACTTTGCATTATGAAACCTTGTATGTGTAAAGCGTTATGGTTATATAACCTTGTATCTGTAAAGTTTCGTGTTTGTAACACTTGTATGGCTGTCAATGTCTGCGCCCGATAATGATAAACATGCCTGCATGAGTCTGTATGTTGGACTCATCAGTCCTTAAGATGAAGGCCTTAGGTGCATGCAGTTTTGGGTTGTTGTATTCGGGACACACAGTCTCCGTTGTTCTTGTACAGGACTAACCAGTCCCCTTGTAACTAGGACCAACCCCGTCACTAGTATCTATAGCTCATGCATGTTTCATAACGGTTTATGTTTTTTTGTAAAAACCGGTGTGTTTTGCATAAGTTTCTCGTAAACCATTTGAGTTTATCGAAAATTAAAAACCATTTGCGTTAGTTACAACTTGTTTGTAGAATGGTTTAGAAATATGAAATCTTTGTTCGTCAAAAACCTTATGTCGTAGCAAAACGTGTAAGTCTAGAAAATATGCAATTCTTGATCACCGAAAACTTTATTTGTTTTTGCAAAACGTGCATGTCTTTCAACCCCGAAAACCTTTGTTGTTTTTTTGTTACACCCCAACCGATGACAGAAACATCGGGGCATGGCACTGAGCGAAACAGATTGTTCAAGAGAAATTCCATAACAACTACTTTACCGAATAGTTAAACATTATGTCCCATACCATAACCTATTAAGCAAGCAAGTTATTACAGACATAGATATCTCCAAACCAAATAAAACTGTTCTGACAACTCAGATTCAAATAAAAATAAATTGTCTTTATTTGTTTCTAGACTCTCCTAAGCTCGGTTCCATCAAATAGCAAGCAAAGCACGGCCTCCTAAACACGTGTCACATACGTTAAAATAGAGGTCAATACACATAGTGTAAAGGTGAGCATACAAGTTTGATAATAGCATAAAAGAGTTCGAAATCGTTTACGCATAACCAGCATGTACAACGTATAATGTGAAGCATGTAACTTATCGACAAAGATCCTATCAAAACCAACGACTGCGAGTAGCGAGTGCGCATCACATGTTCACCACTGTGAACACGTGAAGTAATTGTCCTTAACAACCCCTGAGTGAACAGGTGCTAAGTCCAAACTATAGTACTATCATTGCTAAGGCAGGTAGACAGCAATCAATGTGTTAACATAACAAACAGGTATTCATCGAGTCACGTATAACATGCATTAGAGGTCAGCGTATAAATAGTGTTGCGTTGTGTGATCGTTGTGATTTAGAATAAGTAACGTATGTAACACCCAAAAGTGCGTAAAGCAAAAAGGGATCGAGTATACTCACAGATTGTGTTTAACAAGTAAACACTCTCTTGGATTGAAGGGATCGCCGACAGAGATTAGCCTGAACAGTTAACGATAGCATAAACGATGAGCGGCGCGTAAAACGGTGCAAGTATACCAAGGATCGGATGGTGATCCGATCGGATGGCAATCCGATCGGACGACCAGTTGATCGGATGTCAATCCGTTCAGATGGTCATCCGATTGGATGGCCATTCGATTGGATTGACACCTCGTTTGGTAAGGATGTGTTTGCGTATGATGGTTTGTCCTTTGAAGTTTTCGTTGTAGCATTTTAAAAATAGAGAAGTATCTCTGCCCTTCAGGTTGGTCGATCAAACAAACGGCGGTTCGATCAGACGGCGATCCGATTGGTGAGTCTTCTTAGTTGAGAACAAGTTCACAGCAGGACGGTCACTCGATTGGATGGCTATCCGATCGGGTGGCAATCCGTTAGTTACTGATGATCTTTGGAAATTGATCAAGTACCAAAGTCCCAGACGTCACTCGATTGGGTGGTCATTCGATCGAATGGCAATCCGATCGGACCGCAATCCGTTCGACGTTCAGAACCTTGGAAATTTGAATAAAAAGTTTAAGTGTGGAACCAAGTGCAACCTGATAGGATGGCCGGTCGATCGGATAGCAATCCTCTCGGACGGCAATCCATCCCAATGATCTGATCATCTTGGAACTTGATTTTGTTGAAGTTTTGCAGTTTTGAACGAGATGTTATGATAACTTGCTTAAACAACAGAAACCCCATCTCGACCTAAGTGACCCGATCGAACAGGAACCACCCTAGTCCAGCCAGTTCACAGTTCAAGACGATTGTTCATGTTCAAACCCGAAATCGGTTATCTCTCAGATAGAATTCAGATGTTGAACTAACCCATCACTAAGAAAGAGTAGAAGATCAGAACGAGCTCCGATTCTATTGGTTTTGAGTGCATTGAGTGTAAAAGAGTTGAAAGAAAGTTGGAAAACCTACTTTCAATCCTTTTAACCATGAATTTGTATAGATCCAAGCGAAAACATTGTTTAATCTTGTGGAAATCCTTCAGATCTAAGTTGTTCTTGGTGGAAAGAAGCCAAACTTTGATGTTCATAAGAACTCCATGATGACATCATCCTAGAACACCTCAAATCCAGTGATTTCACGGTTTAAAGTTAAGATTCAAAGGTGAAAATGATGAAGAAGTGTGTGTAGATCATAGAAGTACAAGATTTAGGTTGAAAACTTATAAGAATCGAGAGAAATCGAGAGAAATGAGAGCTTGAGTATGGCTGGTCGAACAAGGAACTGTCACATCACAAATGATGTGACAGGTGGGTATTTATAGGGTTTCCCAAAAAGGAAAGTGGTGAAGGTGTCGGCCGATCGGGTGGCAATCCGATCGGGTGGCAGCCTGATCGGATGACAATCCGATCGGATGGCAATCCGATCGGATGGCCACTCGATCGGTTGGCCACTCGATCCTGGTGTTCGGTGTGATGAATTTTGTCGTTTCGATTCGTGTGTTGAGCGTTGCGATGCGATTCGAGCGAGCGATGCGATAGTATTTCCCATTAGTTACACAAATATCATAACTACTATATCTAACATACAATCACTATAATTAACTTGCGTTTAGCGTTTGCGATTCGATTGTGATGTGATAGAAAAGCGATTGTGATTAACACCTCAACATAAACATACCATGTACAAGTAACACATAAATGGCACACACACGTAAAACAATATCCAGAACACATAATTCGAGTTGCGATTGTGATAGCGATAAGTCGATTAAACATGCGATTAAATAGCGATTAAACCTCGATTATTAATAGATACTCCACATAATACAACTAAAGCAACTAAATAATAGATTCAGTTACAAGTCAAAGAAGTCAAAACAGTAGTTGAGCAAGGAGTGACAGATCGCAATTAGCAATCTTTTCTTCCTTTGACTTCAATCTTGACTTTGACTTTGACTTTCGAAACACGGGGTGTTACAACCTCCCCTTCTTAAGGGAATTTCGTCCCGAAATTAGGCTTTAGCCGTAACAAACAACTACGGGTACTTCGCCTTCATGTCGCTTTCGAGTTCCTAGGTGAACTCGGGGCCTCGTTTGCCTTCCCAGTGAACCTTCACAATGGGAGATTGCGTGAGCGTCTGAGTACCTTGGTTTCTCTTCCCACGATCTCGACAGGATTTTCCACGAAGTGTAATGTTTCGTCCACTTGTAGATCCTCAAGAGGAACATGTAATTCCTGGTCGGCTAAGCACTTTCTGAGGTTCGAAACATGGAAAGTCGGGTCGACGTTACTCAGTTCCTCTGGCAGTTCGAGTCTGTAGGCCACTTTTCCAACCCTTTCCAGATACTTAAAGGGTCCAACATATCGAGGCGCGAGCTTTCCTTTCTTGCCGAATCTGATCACCCCCTTCCAAGGTGCAACCTTTAGGAGTACGTGATCGCCAACGTCAAATTCAAGGGGCTTGCGGCGTCTATCAGCGTAACTTTTCTGTCAGCTCCGAGCTTTCAACGGGTTGTCTTAAATTTGGAGGATTTTGTCTGTCGTTTCTTGCAACAGCTCGAGACCGGTAATTTGCGCGTCTCCGATCTCGTGCCACACAATAGGCGATCAACATTTTCTTCCATATAGGGCCTCAAATGGTGCCATTTGTATGCTAGAGTGATAACTGTTATTGTACGAGAATTCAACCAAAGGTAAGTACGCGTCCCAATTACCACCGAAATCTATGACACACGAACGGAGCATGTCTTCAAGGGTACGAATCGTTCTTTCAGTCTGACCGTCGGTTTGGAGATGGAAATCGGTACTTAGATTAAGAGTAGTACCGAGAGCAGATTGAAACGTTTCCTAAAAACGCGAGGTAAACTGACCATCGCGGTCAGAGATGATGTCACGAGGCGTCCCATGTCGACTAATGATCTCGTTGGTGTAGATCCGGGCTAATCTTTCTACCTTATAGTCTTCTCGTATCGGTAGGAAGTGAGCTGACTTGGTCAAACGGTCAACCACAACCCAAATGCTATCATGACCAGATTGAGTACGCGGAAGTTTCGTTATGAAGTCCATTGCTATACTCTCCCATTTCCACATCGGGATCTTGGGTTGAACAAGTAAGCCAGAGGGTCTTTGATGCTCAGCCTTGACCTTGGAACAGGTCAGGCATTTCGAAACATAGATTGCGATATCCTTCTTCATGCCAGACCACCAGTACTTGTAGCACATGTCCTGGTACATCTTGTCAGCACCGGGATGAATAGAATATCGAGATTTGTGGGCTTCGTCCATCAGAAGTCGTCGCAAATTCGTACGCCTGGGAATCCAAATTCCGTCCAAGTAGTGAAAGATACCATTCGATTTATTCTCGAGTTGGGCGCCATCGTTTAGAATCCTTTCCTTCTTCAAAGTTCGCTCGATAAAACAAGCATGCTGCGCATCACAGATAAGAGTTTCGAGATGAAATTGGGCTTGAGAATTACGAACGCTAAGCAAGTAGCTTCGTCGACTGAGGGCGTCGGCATGACGTTTGCTTTGCCTGGATGGTAACGAATCTCACAGTTGTAATCGTTGAGTAGGTCTACCCACCGGCGTTGACGCATGTTCAGTTCCTTCTGGTCAAAGATATGTTGTAGGCTCCTATGATCGGTGAAGATCGTACACTTGGTACCATAAAGGTAGTGTCGCCAAATCTTTAACGCAAAAACAACTGCGCCAAGCTCAAGGTCGTGCGTGGTGTAGTTCTTCTCGTGGATCTTGAGCTGTCGAGAAGCGTACACGATAACCCCATCTCATTGCATGAGGACACAACCAAGACCAAGGATGGAGGCATCACAGTAGACCACGAAGTTGTCGTTTTCGTCGGGCTGTGAGAGCACGGGAGCATTGCAAAGCATGGTTTTGAGAGTTTGAAAGGATTCCTCTTGCTTAGGTTCCCCAAACAAAAGGTTTATCCTTATGCATAAGAGAGGTTAACGGCACAGTGATCGTAGAAAAACCTTCGATAAAACGGCGATAATAGCCTGCCAGTCCTAGAAAAGAACGGACTTCAGACGGATTCTTGGGTGTAACCCAACTCTTAACAGCTTCGATCTTCGTAGGGTTAACATGGATACCTTGACTATTGACAATGTGACCCAAGAATTGGACCTCCTCCAGCCAAAATTCACACTTGGAGAACTTGGCATAGAGACGGTTTCCCTGGAGTAACTCAAGAACCAAACGTAGATGCTGCGAGTGTTCGGCTTTTGATTTGGAATAGATCAGGATATCGTCGATGAATATGATTACGAAGCGATCAAGGAAGGGTTTGCACACTCGATTCATTAAATCCATGAAGACTGCAGGAGCGTTGGTCAAACCGAAAGGCATGACAACGAATTCATAGTGACCATAGCGGGTTCGAAACGCGGTTTTGGGTATATCCTCCTCTTGAATGCGTAATTGGTGATAGCCTGAACGTAGATTGATCTTAGAAAAACACGTAGTACCTTGTAGCTGATCAAATAAATCATCGATTCGAGGCAAAGGATAGCGATTCTTGATCGTCAACTTATTCAGCTCCCTATAATCGATACACATCCTGAACGAACCATACTTCTTTTTGACGAAAAGGACAGGCGCGCCCCATGGAGAGGTGCTAGGGTGAATAAAGCCTTTATCAAGAAGTTCCTGGAGTTGTCGTGAGAGTTCGCGCATTTTAGAGGGAGCGAGACGGTATGGCGCTTTCGCAACAGGGTTGGCTCCAGGAATGAGGTCGATTCGGAAATCGATATCACAAGCGGGAGGTAGTCCCGGTAAATCGTCGGGAAAAACCATTAGGAAGTCACGAACAAAGGGAACATGTTTTACTCCTAGATTACCTTTCTTTTCCTCCTCCGCTAAAACAATGTGTGCCAAGAAAGCTTGGTATTCCTTGCGGAGATACCTGCTAGCTTGGACACACGACATGAGTTAGAGTTTCTTCGACGCAACTTCTCCGTAAACACACAATTGATCACCATTAGCGAGCGAGAATCGAATCATCTTATCGAAGCAAACAACGTCAGCATGGTTTTCACGAAGAAAGTCCATGCCTACTATGACGTCAAAACTACCGAGCTGCATCGGGATAAGATCGATAGGAAAGACGTGATTGTTGAGTTCAAGAGTACAATCACGAAGAACAGAATTAACAGCGACGGTTCTTCCGGTGGCAACTTCAACATCGAACGTCGAGGGGAGATGAGCGCGCTTACGATTGAGGAGTTTTTCGAATTCAAACGATACAAAATAGTTATCTGCTCCAGTATCAAATAAACACGTAGCATATATACCATTCATAAGTAACGTACCATTGACCACATTGTTATCGGCTTGAGCCTGGCGGGCGTTAATGTTGAATGCTCGTCCGCGGGCTGCTGCTTATTGTGTTGGTGCATGTTTGTGACAACAGCTTAGATTTGGTCTTTGGATATCTTGTAATTAGATAAATGATAAACGGTTAGCGGGTTTAGCTTTGTATTAGTGAGATAATAGAGTTTGGGCTAAACAAAACCCACATTGGGTGATGGGGGACGATTTGGGCCTAGCCCATGTAGCAAACCCAGCCTAATGTTGCAACCTTGTGTTATATAAACAAGGTTAGGCTTTAGGGTTTAGGTTAATCAGCAAAAACAGTTTGTGAGAGAGAGCAATTTCGTAATAGACATAGGCTTGGACGAAATTGGTTAGGGTTTGATTGATTGTAATTCTTTGTGATTGATAATCAATAGAAACCCAGTTAGAAAGTGAATTGTTGTTTCTGTTTTCTACTTGTTTCTGTGATATTCTGATCAAGAGGATTCCGCACTCTTGATTGGATTGACAATTCTGTGAAAGATCCATACATAAAGGGGACCTACAATTGGTATCAGAGCATTAGGCTCTTGAATGCTCGGTTCAGAATTGTGCTTGGAGAAACAGGGAGATTTTCGAAATTTCTTGAAATCTGACAATTAGGGTTTCGAAATTTTTTGTGTGTTTGATAAAAATTTTCGAGTTTTGTTGGCTGTTTTGATCTTCTGTTTTGTTTGATTGCTGTTTTGCAGGTTTTTAGGTTTTTCAGGAAAGTTTTGGTTGATTCTGGAAGAGTTTTTGGCTGAATGTCTTGAAGATTCGAAAACTGTTTTCGTGTTCTTCATTAAGTTCATCAGAAATTTGTCAAAAGTTTGCTGATTTGCTTGTTCGATTTTGCAGGAAATTGATACGAAATCTGCTGAATTCTGAGAAGATTAAGTTTCCAATTTTCAAAACTAGCGAATTTGATGACCTGCGAAATTAACTGAGATCAGCATAATTATCGGCGAAGTTAAATCCAAAGGCAACTTTGGTAACTGGATAACTTTCCACAGCGAAATTATTACGGTTTTCGGCGACTTTACTGGTCGTCGTAATAGCGAATTTGACCAGCGAAAATAGACGAGCGAATTTGACTAGCGAAGTTGTTAGATCAGCGAAATTGTGCAGCATAATTAAACCAGCGAAATTATCAGCAACTTTAAAAACCAGAAAATTTAAAAGCGGTGGAATTTCAATTGGCAAGCGTAACCAAAAATTCACGTTTTCGAAAATAGAAATTGATCTATAGCTCGTTTGACAGAACCGTCTGCACCGTTAGATTCCTTGCATTGTTAGTGTAAAAAAAACTCTGGAAAATCCCGAATACGGTTTTTGACATTATATATCATTGGATTTGTCTTTTCGAGACGATTCTAAAGGTGTAATTTGGTAACCACTGTTTTCGGAGATATTTTGTACGGTTTTACCAGTCTGTTTGCGTTAAAATGTCGAACATGACAAAATTGAATGCACCTAAGATGATGAAGGTGGAGAATTATCTTACATGGAAGGACAGCTTCAAATCCTTCATTGAATCTCAGGATGCACGTATGTGGATATGTATTGAAGATGGGTACATAAACCCTACACATGATTATGAGGGCAGACCACGTAGAACAGACTATGTGAACATGAAAGAGGATGATAAAAAGATGTATGAGGCTGAAAAGAGAGCCTTGGCTGCGATAAAGATGTCCTTACCTGATAGCATCAAGCATACCTTCACAAAGTACACTAATTCAAAGGATATGTGGGATGCATTACAAAAGCGATATCAGGGGAATGAGAGTGCCACTCAGGCATTCATGGCAGAGATAGTGCCAGTTGATGAGGCTGAAACTACTGTGAGTGATGCTGAATCTGAAGTGAAAAATGTTGAAGCAAAAATGGATGCTGAAGTAGAGAAAGAGAGTGAAGCTGAACAGGTTGTTGCTGATGAAACCTCAGAAGTTCATGAGAAAGAGGTACAATCTAATTCTGTATGTTTGAGATGTCGTGAACTACAGGGTGAGGTTGACAGGTTGTCAACACAAAACCAAAGTTTGGTAAGTGAGATGTCTAACATTAAAGAATCAAATTTTTTTGCTAAAAGAAATGAATCTTCATACTTGAAGAAGATAAAAGGTTATGAAAGTAAAATTGAAGCTGTAACCTGCAAATTAAATGAAAAACTTCAAGTCATAGACTTAGCTCATGAAATGATGGCTGAGAAAACAAAAGAGATTTCTGATAAATGCAAAAAGTTGTCAGATGCACAACTTAAAATTGTTGAACTTGAAAAGAAATTGAGTCAATTCAGAGATTCGTCTTTTGTAATGAAACACATGATGGGTGGGTTAAAGAAGAGTAATGACAAGACCAGTGTGGGCTTCCAGGGCTTTAATGAAGTTCCACCTCCTCTTAGTCATGACTATTCATTCCTGCCTAGTGAAGATGAGCTAGCAAACTTTATGGCATCTGCACCTAGTAGTTTCGCATCCACATCAAGTCAAGGTGATGGATCTGAGAGTGATGAGGCTAAGGAAAACAATAACAGGGAACCTTTGAAAAGGAAAAATTCACCGCCTAAGAATAAAAATCAAGCTTTTGTCAAAAAGATTAATTTTGTTCAAGGTAGTGATATGAAAAACGAAACTGCTGTTATTGAAAATGAATCGAATGTAGAGTTTGCAAAAAATAAGAGCATAGAAAAATCTGAAATTAAGCAAACTAAACAAGGTTCATCCAAGGGATCATCACCATCTGATAAGGGATCTACCTCAGAGACTCCAGCTAAGAAGTCTTTGAAAAGGAGATCGTGCTTCAAGTGTCACATCAAAGGACATGTAGCTAGCTGCTGTCCTAACAAAAAGAGTGAAGCACAACTTAGTGAAAAACAGAGAGGGAAATTACCAGAGAAGAAAGGTGATAGTGAGGAGAAAGGCTCAAATTCTCAAAAGAAATCTGCTCCTAAGCAACCAGAGAATGTTGCTGTTGGTGTAGATAAGGCTGAAAAAGGAACTCCACAAGTTCCACGTTTTCAAAGAAATTAACCTAGATTTCAGCCTAGATCTCCACCAGGCAGATACGAGAGACCTAGAAGCAGTTCACCAAGAATGAACAATTTTAATTCTAATAATTTCAGAAGTCAAGGTCAATATCAAAATCGATACCAAAATAATGGTGGTCGAACTTTTTATAACAATGGCTTTAGAAATTACAACAATAATGCTTCTTGGAATCAAAATTCAAAGTTTCAAAATCAAAATTTTCAAAGGTCATATAGTCCAAACACATTTAGGAACCCTCAGGACCAAAGACCTAGTGGAAATCAAAATCAAGTTCCATCAACAGGTCTAAGATCCAAGACTCTAGTTAGGAGTAATGGATATTGGATGGATGTTCCAGTGGTTGGTGAATTTGGACGACCCAAGACCATTAAGGCTTGGGTCCCCCAATCTAACTAATTTCTTAGTTGGTGTGTGCAGGAGCTGCTAAGGAGGATTATCAACTTATGTTGATAGTGGCTGCTTTAGGCACATGACGGGGGATGTGAGATTGTTGATATATATATATATATTGATTGATTTAAATTGAAGTTCAAAGTGCTGAGTAGACACACTAGATAACCTGGCAGATCTTTATACTAAAGCTTTTGACAGGGCTCGCTTTGAACATTTAGTCGAACTCAATGGGATGAGGAATCCTGAATAACTGGTTTTTCATAAGAATTTTTGTAAATAGTTTACTGCTTTTCTTAAAAATAAAAAATACAAAAACATTGAAAAATCAAAAACATAAAAAAAATAGAAAATGAAAAATGAGTTATCACTGTGTGAAAAAGAAGAAATGATAGTACATCAGCAAGTTAGACTGTCACACTGAAAATGAAATTAAATTGCTTAAGTGTGATAGCAGCTTCATCATATGATGTACCAGTAGGCAAAAAGCATGAAATAATCAACTTACCAATGTGATATAAACTTAAATACAACTGTGTATGAGTGGGGAACACATCAGTGGTGTATGGTTTAATGACCTTAAATCTTGTGTTGATAGATTGCCAAAATCTGAAGTTTTGGGTCTTTATACTGTTATTTCATCTGGGGATATCTTGGCTGTCCTTCTGTTCAGAACTAAAATTGTACATGACCCCAGGAAAGAAAGTCACTTGGAATTAGCACATTTCTATTTGAATGTCTGTATGTTGTCCCGATACACACAATTTTGATCTGATTCTGAAATCTTCTCTGAAAAAAAGTCGTGTACCTCCTCTGCTGCATCCAGATATATGCTGACCTGGAGGTGCTAGGCAACAACAGCTTCTGCTGCATCCAGATACATGCTGACCTAGCTGTATGTTGTCGCGCTATAGATCTAATACACCCGAAAGAGGCCCTCAAGTGCCCAAAAGAAACCCAAGAAACCTATATCAAACTGAGAAAAACTCATTTGATCTGTATATTATACCATCTCTGCTAAAGATCTATTCTGTTCTCTTCTCAACCTATTCCCAGTTAAGATTTCAGAAATCTGGATTGGACTTGTGAAATATGTGGTAGGGAAGATACTTGCATGATAGAGTGTGTTGTTTATATTTCCAGGATTTGATTAGTATTTATTTGGGTGTTCATTGTTAAGCAATCAAAACATGATAAAACAGATTATATGCAGACCTAGGCACTGTCAGGATATCTTAAAGGATGAATTCAGTATACTCACCTACTACGATGAATCTTTGTGCATACCTTGATCGCGGGGGTATATCCTGCAGTGGGACACACTAGTATATCATAATTAAAATTACCTTAACGTATCATACGGTAATGGTACTTGAAATGTTCATGCATTTTGTTTAAGTGGACAAACATACTGGTAATCGTCTTGGACTGCTTTTCACGAAAAATTAAATAAAGAATTATCTAATTGTGTGAAACGTTTTGATTGTGCTGATATGATCTTCTTACCAGTGATTCTCACAAAAATAGAGTGTTTATTGCTTTTCGTATTTATTTGCTTTCAGAAAATACAAAAAAAAAATACAAAAATAGTGTCTTTTTCTGTTTAAAATTCTTAATGTACGGAAAACTGTTATTCTTGGAGGAATTGTTACTGATAGGGGGAGACGGTGTTAGAAAGTGAGTTCAAAATTTTAACTCATGCGGGTTATAGGGTGTGTGATTAAAAAGTTTTGCGTGTTGGTGATAAATTGACAATGCTTAATCTGTGATACAGTTTAACTATCTCTTGAAAAATAATAATTTATTTAACTTTGTTGAAAAATTCTTATGGTTTCTCGAGATGTTTGTTTTATAGTATACAGATTGAAGCAGTGTGTTGCTGAGAAGTTGCTGTGAAGATGAGAGTTTGATTGGATGCATGGTAGAACCTCCTTTCTACATTGCAAACAAGATAGAAGAGTTTGAAGATTGCTTTACAAATGCTGAACTGGAGTTTACTCAAACGCTAAAGTTTTTGAAGATTTGGTGATTGGATGCATCAGCTTAGGGGGAGTCTGTTGCTGACAGAAGCTATTGAAGCTGAAGCTATCCAAAGACCAAAGACAGTGCAAGATTACATGAAGATTGCAAGAAGACTGAAGACAAAGTTATTTTATGAAGCTATTGTCAAGGGGGAGTTTGTTGGTGCATGTTTGTGACAACAGCATAGATTTGGTCTTTGGATATCTTGTAATTAGATAAATGATAAACGGTTAGCGGTTAGCGGGTTTAGCTTTGTATTAGTGAGATAATAGAGTTTGGGCTAAACAAAACCCACATTGGGTGATGGGGGACGATTTGGGCCTAGCCCATGTAGCAAACCCAGCCTAATGTTGCAACCTTGTGTTATATAAACAAGGTTAGGCTTTAGGGTTTAGGTTAATCAGCGAAAACAGTTTGTGAGAGAGAGCAATTTCGTAATAGGCATAGGCTTGGACGAAATTGGTTAGGGTTTGATTGATTGTAATTCTTTGTGATTGATAATCAATAGAAACCCAGTTAGAAAGTGAATTGATGTTTCTGTTTTCTACTTGTTTCTGTGATATTCTGATCAAGAGGATTCCGCACTCTTGATTGGATTGACAATTCTGTGAAAGATCCATACATCAAGGGGACCTACATGTTGCTGCTGTTGCTGAGGCTGCTGCTGGGGCTGATGCTGTTGTGGCTCTTACTTGACCACTCGGTTCGGGCACATGTTGGCGAAGTGGTTGGGATCACCACACGCATAGCAAGCTCTAGCATTGACCGCGGGTGCCTGAGCCGCTTGATGGCCTTGAGGAACAGTAAGTAGAACTTGATGAGCAGGAGCTTGACCTTGTGTTGGAGCAGGGTTTTGACGTGGACCTGTACGGCAGTTGGCGGTGAAATGGCTGTACATGTTGCAATGGGCACAGTATCTGCAGGTGATTCCCACTGGGTGGTGATAGGTACAAGTAGGCCAAACCGGATGAGGACCAGCATATGCACGCTTTACCGGTGGTGCGTTGGTAACCGGGGGATACTACTTGGCGGTGTTGATGTTGCTGAGAAGCTGGAACTGATTGGAGCGGGGCAGCATTGGTCATAGCGCAGTTCTTGTTGCTGGAACTGCTGTTGTTCTTTCTCTTGCGTCTTGAGAGCTTGGATGACTGAAGAAAACTTTGCATTGTGAAACCTTTGCATTGTGAAACCTTGTATGTGTAAAGCGTTATGGTTATATAACCTTGTATCTGTAAAGTTTCGTGTTTGTAACACTTGTATGGCTGTCAATTCGTGATTGTATGTTAGATCGTTATGGTTGGCCACTCGATCCTGGTGTTCGGCGCGATGAATTTTGTCGTTTCGATTCGCGTGTTGAGCGTTGCGATGCGAATCGAGCGAGCGATGCGATAGTATTTCCCATTAGTTACACAAATATCATAAGTACTATATCTAACATACAATCACTATAATTAACTTGCGTTTAGCGTTTGCGATTCGATTGTGATGCGATAGAATTGTGATTGCGATTAACACCTCAACATAAACATAACATGCACAAGTATCACATAAATGGCACACACACGTAAAATAATATACAGAACACATAATTCGAGTTGCGATTATGATAGCGATAAGTCGATTAAACATGCGATTAAATAGCGATTAAACCTCGATTATTAATAGATACTCCACATAATACAACTAAAGCAACTAAATAATATATACGGTTACAAGTCAAAGAAGTCAAAACAGTAGTTGAGCAAGGAGTGACAGATAGCAATTAGCAATCTTTTCTTCCTTTGACTTCAATCTTGACTTTGACTTTGACTTTCGAAACACGGGGTGTTACAGCCTCCCCTTCTTAAGGGAATTTCATCCCGAAATTAGGCTTTAGCCGTAACAAACAACTGCGGGTACTTCGCCTTCATGTCGCTTTCGAGTTCCCCGGTGAACTCGGCGCCTCGTTTGCCTTCCCAGCGAACCTTCACAATGGGAATGCGTGAGCGCCTGAGTACCTTGGTTTCTCGTCCCACGATCTCGACAGGCTTTTCCACGAAGTGTAATGTTTCGTCCACTTGTAGATCCTCAAGAGGAACACGTAATTCCTGGTCGGCTAAGCACTTTCTGAGGTTCGAAACATGGAAAGTCGGGTGGACGTTACTCAGTTCCTCTAGCAGTTCGAGTCTGTAGGCCACTTTTCAAACCCTTTCCAGATACTTAAAGGGTCCAACATATCGAGGCGCGAGCTTTCCTTTCTTGCCGAATCTGATCACCCCCTTCCAAGGTGCAACCTTTAGGAGTACGTGATCGCCAACGTCAAATTCAAGTGGTTGCGGCGTCTATCAGCGTAACTTTTCTGTCGGCTCCGAGCTTTCAACAGGTTGTCTCGAATTTGGAGGATTTTTTCTGTCGTTTCTTGCAACAGCTCGGGACCGGTAATTTGCGCATCTCCGATCTCGTGCCACACAATAGGCGATCAACATTTTCTTCCGTATAGGGCCTCAAATGGTGCCATTTGTATGCTAGAGTGACAACTGTTATTGTACTAGAATTCAACCAAAGGTAAGTACGCGTCCCAATTACCACCGAAATCTATGACACACGAACGGAGCATGTCTTCAAGGGTACGAATCGTTCTTTCAGTCTGACCGTCGATTTGGGGATGGAAATCGGTACTTAGATTAAGAGTAGTACCGAGAGCAGATTGAAACGTTTCCTAAAAATGCGAGGTAAACTGACCATCGCGGTCAGAGATGATGTCACGAGGCGTCCCATGTCGACTAATGATCTCGTTGGTGTAGATCCGGGCTAATCTTTCTACCTTATAGTCTTCTCGTATCAGTAGGAAGTGAGCTGACTTGGTCAAACGGTCAACCACAACCCAAATGCTATCATCACCAGATTGAGTATGCGGAAGTTTCGTTATGAAGTCCATGGCTATACTCTCCCATTTCCACATCGGGATCTCGGGTTGAACAAGTAAGCCAGAGGGTCTTTGATGCTCAGCCTTGACCTTGGAACAGGTCAGGCATTTCGAAACATAGATTGCGATATCCTTCTTCATGCCCGACCACCAGTACTTGTAGCGCATGTCCTGGTACATCTTGTTAGCACCGGGATGAATAGAATATCGAGATTTGTGGGCTTCGTCCATCAGAAGTTGTCGCAAATTCATACGCTTGGGAATCCAAATTCGGTCCAAGTAGTGAAAGATACCATTCGATTTATTCTCGAGTTGGGCGCCATCGTTTAGAATCCTTTCCTTCTTCAAAGTTCGCTCGGTAAAACAAGCATGATGCGCGTCACGGATAAGAGTTTCGAGATGAAATTAGGCTTGAGAATTACGAACGCTAAGCAAGTAGCTTCGTCGACTGAGGGCATCGGCAATGACGTTTCCTTTGCCTGGATGGTAACGAATCTCACAGTCGTAATCGTTGAGTAGTTCTACCCACCGGCGTTGACGCATGTTCAGTTCCTTCTAGTCAAAGATATGTTATAGGCTCCTATGATCGATGAAGATCGTACACTTGGTACCATAAAGGTAGTGTTGCCAAATCTTAAACGCAAAAACAACTGCGCCAAGCTCGAGGTCGTGCGTGGTGTAGTTCTTCTCGTGGATCTTGAGTTGTCGAGAAGCGTACGCGATAACCCTATCTCGTTGCATGAGGACACAATCGAGACCAAGGTTCGAGGCATCGCAGTAGACCACGAAGTTGTCATTTCCGTCGGGAAATGAGAGCACGAGAGCATTGCAAAGCATGGTTTTGAGAGTTTGAAAGGCTTCCTCTTGCTTAGTTCCGCAAACAAAAGGTTTATCCTTATGCATAAGAGAGGTAAATGGCACGGCGATCTTAGAAAAAACTTCGATAAAACGGTGATAATAGCCTGCCAGTCCTAGAAAAGAACGGACTTCAGACGGATTCTTGGGTGTAACCCAACTCTTAACAGCTTCGATCTTCGCAGGGTTAACATGGATACCTTGACTATTCACAATGTGACCCAAGAATTGGACCTCCTCCAGCCAAAATTCACACTTGGAGAACTTGGCATAGAGACGGTTTCCCTGGAGTAACTCAAGAACCAAACGTAGATGCTGCGAGTGTTCGGCTTTTGATTTGGAATAGATCAAGATATCGTCGATGAATACGATTACGAAGCGATCAAGGAAGGGTTTGCACACTCGATTCATTAAATCCATGAAGACTGCAGGAGCGTTGGTGAAACCGAAAGGCATGACAACGAATTCATAGTGACCATAGCGGGTTCGGAACGCGGTTTTGGGTATATCCTCCTCTTGAATGCGTAATTGGTGATAGCCTGAACGTAGATTGATATTAGAAAAACACGTAGCACCTTGTAGCTGATCAAATAAATCATCAATTCGAGGCAAAGGATAGCGATTCTTGATCGTCAACTTATTCTGCTCCCTATAATCGATACACATCCTGAACGAACCATACTTCTTTTTGACGAAAAGGACAGGCGCGCCCCATGGAGAGGTGCTAGGGCGAATAAAGCCTTTATCAAGAATTTCCTGGAGCTGTCTTGAGAGTTCGCGCATTTCAGAGGGAGCGAGACGGTATGGCACTTTCGCAACAGGGTTGGCTCCAGGAATGAGGTCGATTCGGAAATCGATATCACGAGCGGGAGGTAGTCCCGGTAAATCGTCGGGAAAAACGATTAGGAATTCACGAACAACGGGAACATCTTTTACTCCTAGATTACCTTTCTTTTCCTCCTCCACTAAAACAATGTGTGCCAAGAAAGCTTGGTATTCCTTGCGGAGATACCTGCTAGCTTGGACACACGACATGAGTTGGAGTTTCTTCGACGCTACTTCTCCGTAAACACACAATTGATCACCATTAGCGAGCGAGAATAGAATCATCTTATCGAAGCAAACAACTTCAGCATGGTTTTCACGAAGAAAGTCCATGCCTACTATGACGTCAAAACTACCGAGCTGCCTCGGGATAAGATCGATAGGAAAGACGTGATTGTTGAGTTCAAGAGTACAATCACGAAGCACAGAATTAACAGCGACGGTTTTTCCAGTGACAACTTCAACATCAAACGTTGAGGGGAGATGAGCACGCTTACGATTGAGGATTTTTTCGAATTCAAACGTTACAAAATAGTTATCTGCTCCAGTATCAAATAAACACGTAGCATATATACCATTTACAAGTAACGTACCATTGACCACATTGTTATCGGCTTGAGCCTGGCAGGCGTTAATGTTGAATGCACGTCCGCGGGCTGCTGCTTGTTGCTGCTGTTACTGAGGCTACTGCTGTTGTGGCTCTTGCTTGACCACTCGGTTCGGGCACATGTTGGCGAAGTGGTTGGGATCACCACACGCATAGCAAGCTCTAGTATTGACCGCGGGTGCCTGAGCCGCTTGATGGCCTTGAGGAGCAGTAAGTAGAGCTTGATGAGCAGGAGCTTGACCTTGTGTTGGAGCGGGGTTTTGACGTGGACCTGTACGGCATTTGGCGGTGAAATGGTTGTACATGTTGCAATAGGCACAGTATCTGCAAGTGATTCCCACTGGGTGGTGATAGATATAAGTAGGCCTAAGCGGATAAGGACCAGTATACGCACGCTTTGCCGGTGGTGCGTTGGTAACCGGGGCCACTACTTGGCGGTGTTGATGTTGCTGAGGAGCTGGAACTGATTGGAGCGGGGCAGCATTGGTCATAGCGCAGTTCTTGTTGCTGGAACTGCTGTTGTTCTTTCTCTTGCGTCTTGAGAGCTTGGATGACTGAGGAGTGGTGGCGGTTTCAGCGGTTGAAGTAGTGGTAGCTTGATGCAGATTCTTGGGAGCTTTATCCCAGACACCAGACTTGACTCGTTTGTCGTTGATCTCAGCAGCGAGTAAGTAGGTTTCTTCAATCATTGTCGTCTTTGCTGCTTGAACGAAATCAGCCACACAATCCGGAAGAGCACGGATATACTTTTTGATGGTGATTTCGGTCATCTTGACTTGATCCGGACAGATTATACTCAACTGCTTGAAGCACGCAGTCAAACCAGCGTTGTCGCCATCTTTCTGCTTAATATGCCAGAATTCATCCTCCAACTTTTGGCGCTCATAGGGAGGGCAGAACTCTTGCATCATCACGTCCTTCAACTCATCCCATGATAGCCCGTATGCTGCATCATTTCCGCGTTTGTTTCTCTCGGCCGTCCACCAGTCTAAAGCGCGGGACTGGAAGACTCCAGTTGCGTTGAGAGTACGGAGATCATCAGGACAGCCACTCTGGTGCAGGGTGACTTCGATAGAATCAAACCATTGGAACATGGCCATAGGACCATCTTCACCAGTAAACTCTTTCGGTCCGCAGGCTTTAAACTGTTTGAAGGTGAAAGCAGCTTTGGGAGCATCGGTCCCAGACTCTTCAGAAGAGTTGCTTGTATTTTTGTTTAGCTTACTCACGATCTGGGGGATGACTTTGGCGATTTGGTTGGCGATGAGAGAAGCAAGTCTCTTGTCGGCGTGTTTACGCCTAGCAGCTCGTGAGTGTAGGGATCCAGATGACGACATTGTCTGCAACAGACATCGCTATAGGATTCAAAACACTATTCGATTACTCCTAGTATAGTCTAGTGATTCACCATAAAGCTCAGGAACACATCCATTCATATAAGCACAGAATCACATAAGCTCATAAACACATAGGCACATAATCACGTAAGGCATAGAAGCACGTAAGCACGTAAGGCACGGAAGCACATAAGGCAGTCAGAATACAGAAACCTAACTATATGTTGCACGTATTCCCTATCCTCCACAGCACGTATAACGATTAAATACAGCGATTGCGAGTATCGGGCACCGATTGCGAGTATGACAAGTGATTTGTTAGCGTATTGAGGTAGATGTGCAGTGCGAGTCGTACGTGATGATCAAAGCAAAGAGTGAAAAGCAAGTAAATCACCAAAACCGGAGCAGGTAATCACATAAAATCGATAAATCACAGAGTTGGCTGCGGCAATTCCAGAATCGAAACACAAAAAATTCAAGGATAGATTGTCTCGGCTCGATAGACGTCGACTACCCAAAGTGATTCGACTATTCACAAGGACTTTAAGTGCACACTTTGGCCTTCGGGACTTTGCTCTCGCTTCAATTTGAGCGATCGGCACGCATCCTTCTAGTCTCAGTGTGACCTCAAGTTGTTGGAGTCCGTCGAGACTTTGGTGAGAGTTTTGTAAAACCACATTGAGAGAGTAGAGCGAGTCATCAAGGTTCGGGTTTCACCCCTAACTTAGCGACTACATTCTGGTTTGTGTGATGGGATCACGAGACTGATAAGGAGATATGCGTCGAAGTATGGATTTCACTCCTATTTCAACGCAATTTCTCTTGTTTATAGTAAAAATAGCAATTTGAACGAGTAATCTGGTCGAGAGTTTGCGTTTTTTCACACCTAATCTTAACCAGATCATCCGTTTGTGTGTGAAATCAACCTTAGGAAAGGCTGATCTTGCGCAGAACTGTAGTATGCGATGTTCGTGCAAGTGTGTAGTGTACAGCGAGTTCAAGCGAGAAATAGCAAGTAAGCTCGTACAAAAC
Organism: Helianthus tuberosus; assembly: GCA_030545235.1. Lineage (NCBI taxonomy): Eukaryota > Viridiplantae > Streptophyta > Magnoliopsida > Asterales > Asteraceae > Helianthus > Helianthus tuberosus. The sequence continues at coordinate 75,955,012 of CM060377.1, read as the reverse complement.
CCCTACTAGGCATGCACAAGTCGGTCTGTTGGTACTTAGACTATAGACTAGGTCGTTCTAAGACATCGACCCGGACTAGGTCGAGTCTTGCTTAATTCCTTATAGTTATGGCTCTGATACCAATATGTCACACCCCAACCGATGACGGAAACATCGGGGCATGGCACTGAGCGAAACAGATTATTCAAGAGAAATTCCATAACAACTACTTTACCGAATAGTTAAACATTATGTCCCATACCATAACCTATTAAGCAAGCAAGTTATTACAGACATAGATATCTCCAAAACAAATAAAACTGTTTCGACAACTCATATTCAAATAAAAATAAATTGTCTTTGTTTGTTTCTAGACTCTCCTAAGCTCGTTAAAATAGAGGTCAATACAAATAGTGTAAAGGTGAGCATACAAGTTTGATAATAGCATAATAGAGTTCGAAATTGTTTAGGCATAACCAGCATGTACAACGTATAATGTGAACTATGTAAGTTATCGACAAAGATCCTATCAATACCAATGACTGCGAGTTGACTGCGAGTAGCGAGTGCGCATCACATGTTCACCACTGTGAACACGTGAAGTAATTGTCCTTAACAACCCCTGAGTGAACAGGTGCAGAGTCCAAACTATAGTACTATCGTTGCTAAGGAAGGTAAACAACAATCAATGTGTTAACATAACAAACAGGCATTCATCGAGTCACATATAACATGCATTAGAGGTCAGCGTATAAATAGTGTTGCGTTGTGTGATCGTTGTGATTTAGAATAAGTAACGTATGTAACACCCAAAAGTACGTAAAAAAAAGGGATCGAGTATACTCACAGATTGTGTTTAACAAGTAAACACACTCTTGGATTGAAGGGAGCGCTGAGAGAGATTATCCAGAACAGTTAACGATAGCATAAACGATGAGTGGTGCGTAAAACGGTTCAAGTGTAACAAGGATCAGATGGTAATCTGATCGGATGGCAATCCGATCGAATGGCCAGTCGATCGGATGTCAATCCGTTCAGATGGTCATCCGATCGGATGGCCATTCGATTGGATTGACACCTCGTTTGGTAAGGATGTGTTTGCGTATGATGGTTTGTCCTTTGAAGTTTTCATTGTAGCGTTTTGAAAATAGAGAAGTATCTCTCCCCTTCAGGTCGGTCGATCGAACGACGGTTTGATCGGACAGCGATCCGACTAGCGAGTCTTCTTAGTTGAGAACAGGTTCACAGCAGGACGGTCACTTGATCGGATAGCTATCCGATCGGGTGGCAATCCATTAGTTACTGATGATCTTTGGAAATTGAACAAGTACCAAAGTCCCAGACGTCACTCGATCGGGTGGTTGTTCGATCGGATGGCAATCCGATCGGACGGCAATCCGTTCGACGTTTAGAACCTTGGAAATTTGAATAAAAAGTTTAAGTGTGGAACCAAGTGCAACCCGATAGGATGGCCGACCGATCGGATGGCAATCCGATCCGACGGCAATCCATCCCAACTTTTTGATCGTCTTGGCACTTGATTTTGTTGAAGTTTTGCAGTTTTGAACGAGACGTTATGATAACTTGCTCAAACAACAGAAACCCCATCTCGACCCAAGTGACCTGATCGAACAGGAACCACCCTAGTCCGGCCAGTTCAGAGTTCGAGACGGTCGTTCATGTTCAAACCTGAAATCGGTTATCTCTCGAATAGAATTCAGATCTTGAACTAACCCATCACTAAGAAAGAGTAGAAGATCAGAACGAGCTCCGATTCTATCAGTTTTGAGTGCATTGAGTGTAAAAGAGTTGAAAGAAAGTTGGAAAACCTTCTTTCAATCCTTTTAACCATGAATTTGTATAGATCCAAGCAAAAACATTGTTTAATCTTGTGGAAATCCTTCAGATCTAAGTTGTTCTTGGTGGGAATGAAGCCAAACTTTGAAGTTCATAAGAACTCCATGATGACATCATCCTAGAAAACCTCAAATCCAGTGATTTCACGGTTAAAAGTTAAGATTCAAAGGTGAAAATGATGAAGAAGTGTGTGTAGATCATAGAAGTACAAGAATTAGGTTGAAAACTTACAAGAATCGAGAGAAATCGAGAGAAATGAGAGCTTGAGTACGGCTGGTCGAACAAGGAGCTGTCACATCACAAATGATGTGACAGGTGGGTATTTATAGGGTTTCCCAAAAAGGAAAGTGGTGAAGGTGTCGGCCGATCGGGTGGCAGCCCGATCGGGTGACAACTCGATCAGATGACAATCTGATCGGATGGTAATCCGATCGGATGGCCACTCGATCGGTTAGCCACTCGATCCTGGTGTTCGGCGCAATGAATTTTGTCGTTTCGATTCGCGTGTTGAGCGTTGCGATGCGATTCGAGCGAGCGATGCGATAGTATTTCCCATTAGTTACACAAATATCATAACTACTATATCTAACATACAATCACTATAATTAACTTGCGTTTAGCGCTTGAGATTCGATTGTGATGTGATAGAATTGTGATTGCGATTGCGATTAACACCTCAACATAAACATAACATGCACAAGTAACACATAAATGACACACACACGTAAAACAATATCCCGAACACATAATTCGAGTTACGATTGCGACAGCGATAAGTCGATTAAACATGCGATTAAATAGCGATTAAACCTCGATTATTAATAGATACTCCACATAATACAACTAAAGCAACTAAATAATAGATTCGGTTACAAGTCAAAGAAGTCAAAAAAGTAGTTGAGCAAGGAGTGACAGATCGCAATTAGCAATCTTTTCTTCCTTTGACTTCAATCTTGACTTTGAATTTGACTTTCGAAACACGGGGTGTTACATTTTTGCCCCCGACAACACAAGTTTTCGTTATTTTATCAAAATTCAATCAAGATTCAAACAATATATCAATTCTTTTCTTTTCGTCAAGTGCCAAAACGTAAATAGTCACTATTTATAAACTACGTTTACGATGGTTCGAGCTCGGTTTTGCAAGTAAAACTAACATTAATCTAACTATAAACAATTTAGCATGTTCGTTAAATTTTACCGCATCTCGTGTTGACTGAGCTTAACCTCAGTTGACCGGTGTTGACCGAAGCTGACCGGTTGACCCGTCTTTGACCCGAACAATGTTTGACCCGAAAACCCGAAGTCTAACCCGAACTCATATCACCAAAATGAAACTTCAAATCTGATGTTGAGCTGAATCTCGAACCTGAACCGGCTGACTCGTACCGAACCGTTTGACTGAGTAGACTAAGTCAACTGAGTTGACTCAGTTTGACCGTGTTGACCGAGTTGACTCGGTTTGACTGAGACAACTGAACCGCTTCATAATATGACCCGAACCAGCTGACTCGAACCGACTGACCCGAACCAAACCGTTAACTTCTGTTGATCCGAGCCATTGACCAGTTGACCCGTTTGACCAGTCAACCCACTGTGTTGACTGGGCCGAACCGAGTTGACTCGTCTGACCCGAGTTGACCCGTTTGAACTAAAACTTAAACAATGAGACCCGAGATAAAACCCGAAACAAACCTGAACATCTTGACCAAACCAATAAATCTGAAAGTTAAACAGACATACCGCCCGAATCCACTTGAATCTGGTCGGAACCTGCTGATCCGAACTCTTGAACAGGAACCCAAAAACACGGTGAAGCACATCGACCCAAACGCACCACCGCCGGCGACGGCTGTGCTCCGCCGTCGCCTCCTCTGCCGATATCCTTTCTTTCTCTCTTCGTGTACCGCCACTGTGTTGATGAGAGAGAGGTTGATGAGGATGGTGATATTATAGATGAAGTGATAGAGATGGAGGCTCCCGGCAAGGTGCAATCGAGGCTGCGCCCAGCAAGTACCGCACAGCCCGGTGAGTCTCAGGGTGAGAAGAAAGTTGAGAAACCTCCCATAGTTGTTAGGCCCTCGCCTTTAGTGAACCATGCGTATGCTCCGTTTCCTTCACGTCTTAAAAACCAAACATATTCTAAGGAGTACGGGAAGTTTCTAGAGATCTTTAAGCAGCTTAGGATTAACCTTCCTTTCATAGAAGCTCTTCAATCAATGCCTAAATATGCTAAATTTTTAAAAGACCTTCTAAAACGTAAGGATAGGTTAGGAGAGGTTTCTAACATTCCCCTTAGTGGAGGATGTTCAGCTGTAGTCTTGAACAAGGTCCCGGAAAAGTTGACGGATCCGGGCCTTTTCACCATCCCGTGTTTGTTTGGGAGTGATACTGAGTGTAGGGCCTTAGCCGATTTAGGAGCAAGTATAAACCTAATGCCATATTCCTTGTATGAGAGGCTAGGTCTAGGAGAGCTTTCACCTACACGCATGTCTTTGTCTCTAGCCGATAGATCAGTGAAGTATCCACGTGGTATAATAGAAAACCTCTTAGTTAAAGTGGATAAATTCGTCTTCCCCGTAGACTTTGTCGTTCTCGACATGGAAGCCGACGAAAAGGTACCGTTAATTCTAGGACGCCCGTTTTTAAACACCGCAAAAGCTCTTATAGATGTCTTTGTAGGCACCATTACACTTAGAGCGGGCGAGGAAGCGGTAGTTTTTAACGTTGTGAATTCGAGAGGGTCAAGTGATAAAGTGGAGGCGGTTTCGTTAGTGGGGGAGTGTGAGAATGACGAGAGAGATGAGGAGAAGGATGTGAGGGATGCGAGTTTAGAAAAGGTGATAGGACTCAAGTTTGGGGATTCACCGGATGGAAAATTAGAGGAGTTAGAGGAAAGGGTGGTGTGTTTAGAATCTAAGATAGAGACACTGAGCAAAGCTCAGTGTGGGGATAGAATTCATTATGAAGAGTATAGATTCAAACCACCAGGTGAAGCGTTACGAGGTTGTGAGAGAGATAAGAGTGCTTGGGGTGATTTGGGCAATAATAGGTATAATGGTGCTGCGGCCCGTGAGTTTGTTTTTGGAGGTGAACTGCATCTCCATGATCCTCCATAAGTATGTGAGAAGTTATTGCTCGTTTGTAGAGTTTGTATTTTGAGTCTTTTATTGTGTACCATGAGTCTAAATTAGTAGTTTTGAGTCGTTTTTTTTAGAGTCGGTACTGCGTTGGGTTTTGTTTTGCTTTGATTGTGCAGGTTTGGATTGTACCACCCGTACCCAATTGCCATTCGGGTGATTCTGAGCTTGCCATTTTGATAATCCCAAGCAGACTAGTCAACGATCGCGAATGAAATGCTATACGATCGTTCGGGGGATTCAAGATTCGTACGGCTGGCACTGACTTTTGTCCTAACCAGCTAAGTCGTTTCCTTTTTGTTGTTGTTGTATTTTTATTTTCGTTCGCAGTTTCTTTTCATAGGTAGTTATTGAGTCGTATTTTCGTTCTTGCATTAGGGACAATGCAATCTCTAAGTGTGGGGATGGGATACTTGTAAATAGTCGAGTCTTAAATATGAAAAACACAAAAAAAAAAAAAAAATTAAAAAATTAAAAAATTTGAAAAATGAAAAAAAAAATTGAAAAACTCAGAAAATGTCTTTCGATATGAGAAGTTTGCAAATTAAAACGGAAAGTGATAGAAAAGGTGAATTGTTGCTTGGTTTGAATAATAATAATATGAGATTATAATAAATCGAGCTTGCGTCTAGTTAGGGATGTGTGGATAGGCTCGGGTTTAGTTTTAAGTCCCTTTGATCTAATATACCTTAATTGTCGGTCTGCTAGTGGGTTTTCGCCTGGGAAATATGGGAAATCAAAACTGCCGATAATAGTATAAGGGGCACCGTTATAAGTTAAAACCGTTAGAGTTTGTGATCATGCGGAAAAAAAAAATAGAATAAAAGTGAGCTAGAAACTAAATGAAAGTAACACAGGCCTATGTAATCCGAGTTGGGGATAGCGACTCTACAGCCGGAATGCCTCTAGGATGTGTGAAATCGACTTGCCGAATAAAAGTACCGAAACCTATGTAATCTGTGATTGGGGATAGCG